>FNXX01000226.1:0-22687 GCA_900108845.1 Iljinskaea planisiliqua | reverse complement strand
TGTCTCTCAAATAAATTAAAAACAATGTATTTATGCTTCTCATTCCTCATTTCGGTGTCTCACAACCCATATTTCTAGTGGTATTCATTGTTATGACCATTCTTACTCCTCAAAATTGTGCATTGTGCATTTAGGGACAAGAAGTTAGTTTTCTGATCTTCATTGGACTCATTTCAATTCCAGATTCCTCTTTTTGGTATATTGGATTTTGTTGATTAACGGGGTGTGTCAAAGAGTAAGAAACAAGGTATTTATACTTCTCATTCCTCATTTACGTGTCCCACAGTTCATATTTCTAGTGTTATTAATTTTTATGACTATTCTTACCCTTAAAATTATGAATTATGCATTTGGGGACAAAAAGTTAGTTTTCTGATCTTCATTGGACTCATTTCAATTCCAGATTCCTCTTTTGGGTATATTGGATTTTGTTGATTAACGGTGTGTCTCAATGAGTAAGAAACAAGGTATTTATACTTCTCATTCCTCATTTACGTGTCCCACAGTTCATATTTCTAGTGTTATTAATTCTTATGACCATTCTTACTCCTTAAAATTATGAATTATGCATTTGGGGACAAGAAGTTAGTCTTCTGATCTTCATTGGACTCATTTCAGTGCCAGATTCCTCTTTTTGATATATCGGATTTTGAGGATTAACGGTGTCTCTTAATTGTTATGACAATTCTTACTCTTTAAAATTATGTTTTATGCATTTGGGGAAATGAAGTTTCTTTTCTGATCTTTAAAGGAATCATTTTAGTTCCAGATTCGAGTATTTGGCCTATGGGAATTTGTTGATTAACGGTGTCTCTCAAAAATTAAAAACAATGTATTTATGCTGCTCATTCCTCATTTCGGTGTCTCACAATCCATATTTCTAGAGGTATTCATTGTTATGACCATTCTTACTTCTCAAAATTGTGCATTGTGCATTTAGGGACAAGAAGTTAGTTTTCTGATCTTCATTGGACTCATTTCAATTCCAGATTCCTCTTTTTGGTATATTGGATTCTGTTGATTAACGGTGTGTGTCAATGAGTAAGAAACAAGGTATTTATACTTCTCATTCCTCATTTACGTGTCCCACAGTTCATATTTCTAGTGTTATTAATTTTTATGACTATTCTTACTCCTAAAATTATGCATTATGCATTTGGGACAAGAAGTTAGTTTTCTGATTTCATTGGACTCATTTCATTCCAGATTCCTCTTTTTGGTATATTGGTTTTGTTGATTAACGGTGTGTCTCAATGAGTAAGAAACAAGGTATTTATACTTCTCATTCCTCATTTACGTGTCCCACAGTTCATATTTCTAGTGTTATTAATTTTTATGACCATTCTTACTCCTTAAAATTATGAATTATGCATTTGGGGACAAGAAGTTAGTTTTCTGATCTTCATTGGACTCATTTCAATTCCAGATTCCTCTTTTTGGTATATTGGATTTGTTGATTAACGGTGTGTCTCAATGAGTAAGAAACAAGGTATTTATACTTCTCATTCCTCATTTACGTGTCCCACAGTTCATATTCTAGTGTTATTAATTGTTATGACCATTCTTACTCCTTAAAATTATGCATTATGCATTTAGGGACAAGAAGTAAGCTTCTGATCTTCATTGGACTCATTTCAGTGCCAGATTCCTCTTTTTGATATATCGGATTTTGAGGATTAACGGTGTCTCTTAATTGTTATGACAATTCTTACTCTTTAAAATTATGTTTTATGCATTTGGGGAAATGAAGTTTCTTTTCTGATCTTTAAAGGAATCATTTTAGTTCCAGATTCGAGTTTTTGGCCTATGGGAATTTGTTGATTAACGGTGTCTCTCAATAAATTAAAAACAATGTATTTATGCTTCTCATTCCTCATTTCGGTGTCTCACAATCCATATTTCTAGTATTCATTGTTATGACCATTCTTACTCCTCAAAATTGTGCATTGTGCATTTAGGGACAAGAAGTTAGTTTTCTGATCTTCATTGGACTCATTTCAATTCCAGATTCCTCTTTTTGGTATATTGGATTTGTTGATTAACGGTGTGTCTCAATGAGTAAGAAACAAGGTATTTATACTTCTCATTCCTCATTTACGTGTCCCACAGTTCATATTTCTAGTGTTATTAATTTTTATGACTATTCTTACTCCTTAAAATTATGCATTATGCATTTGGGGACAAGAAGTTAGTTTTCTGATCTTCATTGGACTCTTTCAGTTCCAGATTCCTCTTTTTGGTATATTTTTTGTTGATTAACGGTGTGTCTCAATGAGTAAGAAACAAGGTATTTATACTTCTCATTCCTCATTTACGTGTCCCACAGTTCATATTTCTAGTGTTATTAATTTTTATGACCATTCTTACTCCTTAAAATTATGAATTATGCATTTGGGGACAAGAAGTTAGTTTTCTGATCTTCATTGGACTCATTTCAGTTCCAGATTCCTCTTTTTGGTATATTGGATTTTGTTGATTAACGGTGTGTCTCAATGAGTAAGAAACAAGGTATTTATGCTTCTCATTCCTCATTTGCGTGTCCCACAGTTCATATTTCTAGTGTTATTAATTGTTATGACCATTCTTACTCCTTAAAATTATGCATTATGCATTTGGGGACAAGAAAGTAGTTTTCTGATCTTCATTAGACTCATTTTAGTTCCAGATTCCTCTTTTTGGAATATCGGATTTTGTGATGAACAGTGTCTCTAATGAGTAAGAAACAAGGTATTTATGCTTCTTATTCCTCATTTAGGTGTCCCACAGTGCATATTTCTAGTGGTATTCATTGTTATGACCATTCTTACTCTTTTAAAATTTTGTTTTATGCATTTGGGGACATGAAGTTTCTTTTCTAAACTTATAGGAACTCATTTTAGTTCCAGATTGTATTTTTTGGCCTACAGGATTTTGTTGATTAACATGTCTCTCAATAAATGAAAAATAATGTATTTATGCTTCTCATTCCTCATTTAGGTGTCCCAAGTTCATATTTCTAGTGTTATTAATTTTATGACCATTCTTACTCCTTAAAATTATGCATTATGCATTTGGGGACAAGAAGTAGTTTTCTGATCTTCATTAGACTCATTTCAGTTCCAGATTCCTCTTTTTCGAATATCGGATTTTGTGAATGAACAGTGTCTCGTAATGAGTAAAAACAAGGTATTTATGCTTCTTATTCCTCATTTAGGTGTCCCACAGTGCATATTTCTAGTGGTATTCATTGTTATGACCAGTCTTACTCTTTTAAATTTTGTTTTATGCATTTGGGACATGAAGTTTCTTTTCTAAACTTTATAGGAATCATTTTAGTTCCAGATTACTTTTTTGGCCTATAGGATTTTGTTGATTAACGATGTCTCTCAATAAATGAAAAATAATGTATTTATGCTTCTCATTCCTCATTTCGGTGTCTCACAATCCATATTTCTAGTGGTATTCATTGTTATGACCATTCTTACTCCTCAAAATTGTGCATGTGCATTTAGGGACAAGAAGTTAGTTTTCTGATCTTCATTGGACTCATTTCAATTCCAGATTCCTCTTTTTGGTATATTGGATTTTGTTGATTAACGGTGTCTCAATGAGTAAGAAACAAGGTATTTATACTTCTCATTCCTCATTTACGTGTCCCACAGTTCATATTTCTAGTGTTATTAATTCTTATGACCATTCTTACTCCTTAAAATTATGAATTATGCATTTGGGGACAAGAAGTAAGCTTTCTGATCTTCATTGGACTCATTTCAGTGCCAGATTCCTCTTTTTGATATATCGGATTTTGAGGATTAACGGTGTCTCTTAATTGTTTTGACAATTCTACTCTTTAAAATTAGTTTTATGCATTTGGGGAAATGAAGTTTCTTTTCTGCTCTTTAAAGGAATCATTTAGTTCCAGATTCGAGTTTTTGACATATGGGAATTTGTTGATTAACGGTGTCTCTCATAAATTAAAAACAATGTATTTATGCTTCTCATTCCTCATTTCGGTGTCTCACAATCCATATTTCTAGTGTATTCATTGTTATGACCATTCTTACTCCTCAAAATTGTGCATTGTGCATTTAGGGACAAGAAGTTAGTTTTCTGATCTTCATTGGACTCATTTCAATTCCAGATTCCTCTTTTTGGTATATTGGATTTTGTTGATTAACGGGTGTCTCAAAGAGTAAGAAACAAGGTATTTATACTTCTCATTCCTCATTTACGTGTCCCACAGTTCATATTTCTAGTGTTATTAATTTTTATGACTATTCTTACTCCTTAAAATTATGAATTATGCATTTGGGGACAAGAAGTTAGTTTTCTGATCTTCATTGGACTCATTTCAATTCCAGATTCCTCTTTTGGTATATTGGATTTTGTTGATTAACAGTGTGTCTCAATGAGTAAGAAACAAGGTATTTATGCTTCTCATTCCTCATTTACGTGTCCCACAGTTCATATTTCTAGTGTTATTAATTTTTATGACCATTCTTACTCCTTAAAATTATGCATTATGCATTTGGGGACAAGAAAGTAGTTTTCTGATCTTCATTAGACTCATTTCAGTTCCAGATTCCTCTTTTTCGAATATCGGATTTTGTGAATGAACAGTGTCTCGTAATGAGTAAGAAACAAGGTATTTATGCTTCATTCCTCATTTAGTGTCCCACAGTGCATATTTCTAGTGGTATTCATTGTTATGACCAGTCTTACTCTTTTAAATTTTGTTTTATGCGTTTGGGACATGAAGTTTCTTTTCTAAACTTTAAGGAATCATTTTAGTTCCAGATTCGAGTTTTTGGCCTATGGAATTTGTTGATTAACGGTGTCTCTCAATAAATAAAAACAATGTATTTATGCTTCTCATTCTCCTTAAAATTATGAATTATGCATTTGGGACAAGAAGTAAGCTTTCTGATCTTCATTGGACTCATTTCAGTGCCAGATTCCTCTTTTGATATATCGGATTTTGAGGATTAACGGTGTCTCTTAATTGTTATGACAATTCTTACTCTTTAAAATTATTTTTATGCATTTGGGAAATGAAGTTTCTTTTCTGATCTTTAAAGGAATCATTTTAGTTCCAGATTCGAGTTTTTGGCCTATGGGAATTTTGTTGATTAACGGTTGTCTCTAATAAATTAAAAAAACAATGTATTTATGCTTCTCATTCCTCATTTCGGTGTCTCACAATCCATATTTCTAGAGGTATTCATTGTTATGACCATTCTTACTCTCAAAATTGTGCATTGTGCATTTAGGGACAAGAAGTTAGTTTTCTGATCTTCATTGGACTCATTTCAATTCCAGATTCCTCTTTTTGGTATATTGGATTTTGTTGATTAACGGTGTGTCTCAATGAGTAAGAAAAAAGTATTTATACTTCTCATTCCTCATTTACGTGTCCCACATCATATTTCTAGTGTTATTAATTTTTATGACTTCTTACTCCTTAAAATTATGCATTATGCATTTAGGGGACAAGAAGTTAGTTTTCTGATCTTCATTGGACATTTCATTCCATTCCTCTTTTGGTATATTGGATTTTGTTGATTAACGGTGTGTCTCAATGAGTAAGAAACAAGGTATTTATTACTTCTCATTCCTCATTTACGTGTCCCACAGTTCATATTTCTAGTGTTATTAATTTTTATGACCATTCTTACTCCTTAAAATTATGAATTATGCATTTGGGGACAAGAAGTTAGTTTTCTGATCTTCATTGGACTCATTTCAATTCCAGATTCTCTCTTTTGGTATATTGGATTTCTGTTGATTAACGTGTGTCAATGAGTAAGAAACAAGGTATTTATACTTCTCATTCCTCATTTACGTGTCCCACAGTTCATATTTCTAGTGTTATTAATTTTATGACTATTCTTACTCCTTAAAATTATGCATTATGCATTTGGGGACAAGAAGTTAGTTTTCTGATCTTCATTGGACTAATTTCAGTTCCAGATTCCTCTTTTTGTATATTGGTTTTGTTGATTAACGGTGTGTCTCAATGAGTAAGAACAAGGTATTTATACTTCTCATTCCTCATTTACGTGTCCCACAGTTCATATTTCTAGTGTTAATTTTTATGACCATTCTTACTCCTTAAAATTATAATTATGCATTTGGGACAAGAAGTTAGTTTTCTGATCTTCATTGGACTCATTTCAATTCCAGATTCCTCTTTTGGTATATTGGATTCTGTTGATTAACGGTGTGTCTCAATGAGTAAGAAACAAGGTATTTATACTTCTCATTCCTCATTTACGTGTCCCACAGTTCATATTTCTAGTTTATTAATTTTATGACATTCTTACTCCTTAAAATTATGCATTATGCATTTGGGACAAGAAGTTAGTTTTCTGATCTTCATTGGACTAATTTCAGTTCCAGATTCCTCTTTTTGGTATATTGGATTTTGTTGATTAACGGTGTGTCTCAATGAGTAAGAAACAAGGTATTTACACTTCTCATTCCTCATTTACGTGTCCCACAGTTCATATTTCTAGTGTTATTAATTCTTATGACCATTCTTACTCCTTAAAATTATGAATTATGCATTTGGGGACAAGAAGTAAGCTTTCTGATCTTCATTGGACTCATTTCAGTGCCAGATTCCTCTTTTTGATATATCGGATTTTGAGATTAACGTGTCTCTTAATTGTTTGACAATTCCTTACTCTTTAAAATTATGTTTTATGCATTTGGGGAAATGAAGTTTCTTTTCTGCTCTTTAAAGGAATCATTTTAGTTCCAGATTCGAGTTTTTGACATATGGAATTTGTTGATTAACGGTGTCTCTCAATAAATTAAAAACAATGTATTTATGCTTCTCATTCCTCATTTCGGTGTCTCACAATCCATATTTCTAGTGGTATTCATTGTTATGACCATTCTTACTCCTCAAAATTGTGCATTGTGCATTTAGGGACAAGAAGTTAGTTTTCTGATCTTCATTGGACTCATTTCAATTCCAGATTCCTCTTTTTGGTATATTGGATTTTGTTGATTAACGGGTGTCTCAAAGAGTAAGAAACAAGGTATTTATACTTCTCATTCCTCATTTACGTGTCCCACAGTTCATATTTCTAGTGTTATTAATTTTTATGACTATTCTTACTCCTTAAAATTATGAATTATGCATTTGGGGACAAGAAGTTAGTTTTCTGATCTTCATTGGACTCATTTCAATTCCAGATTCCTCTTTTTGGTATATTGGATTTTGTTGATTAACAGTGTGTCTCAATGAGTAAGAAACAAGGTATTTATGCTTCTCATTCCTCATTTACGTGTCCCACAGTTCATATTTCTAGTGTTATTAATTTTTATGACCATTCTTACTTTAAAATTATGCATTATGCATTTGGGGACAAGAAAGTAGTTTTCTGATCTTCATTAGACTCATTTCAGTTCCAGATTCTCTTTTTCGAATATCGGATTTTGTGAATGAACAGTGTCTCGTAATGAGTAAGAAACAAGGTATTTATGCTTCATATTCCTCATTTAGGTGTCCCACAGTGCATATTTCTAGTGGTATTCATTGTTATGACCAGTCTTACTCTTTTAAATTTTGTTTTATGCGTTTGGGGACATGAAGTTTCTTTTCTAAACTTTAAAGGAATCATTTTAGTTCCAGATTCGAGTTTTTGGCCTATGGGAATTTGTTGATTACGTGTCTCTCAATAAATTAAAAACAATGTATTTATGCTTCTCATTCTCCTTAAAATTATGAATTATCATTTGGGACAAGAAGTAAGCTTTCTGATCTCATTGGACTCATTTCATTGCCAGATTCCTCTTTGATATATCGGATTTTGAGGATTAACGGTGTTCTTAATTGTTATGACAATTCTAACTCTTTAAAATTATGTTTTATGCATTTGGGGAAATGAAGTTTCTTTTCTGTTCTTTAAAGGAATCATTTTAGTTCCAGATTCGAGTTTTTGACATATGGGAATTTGTTGATTAACGGTGTCTCTCAATAAATTAAAAACAATGTATTTATGCTTCTCATTCCTCATTTCGTGTCTCACAATCCATATTTCTAGTGGTATTCATTGTTATGACCATTCTTACTCCTCAAAATTGTGCATTGTGCATTTAGGGACAAGAAGTTAGTTTTCTGATCTTCATTGGACTCATTTCAATTCCAGATTCCTCTTTTTGGTATATTGGATTTTGTTGATTAACGGTGTGTCTCAATGAGTAAGAAACAAGGTATTTATACTTCTCATTCCTCATTTACGTGTCCCACAGTTCATATTTCTAGTGTTATTAATTCTTATGACCATTCTTACTCCTTAAAATTATGAATTATGCATTTGGGACAAGAAGTAAGCTTTCTGATCTTCATTGGACTCATTTCAGTGCCAGATTCCTCTTTTTGAATATCGGATTTTGAGGATTAACGGTGTCTCTTAATTGTTATGACAATTCTTACTCTTTAAATTATGTTTTATGCATTTGGGAATGAAGTTTCTTTTCTGCTCTTTAAGGAATCATTTTAGTTCCAGATTCGAGTTTTGACATATGGGAATTTGTTGATTAACGGTGTCTCTCAATAAATTAAAAACAATGTATTTATGCTTCTCATTCCTCATTTCGGTGTCTCACAACCCATATTTCTAGTGTATTCATTGTTATGACCATTCTTACTCCTCAAAATTGTGCATTGTGCATTTAGGGACAAGAAGTTAGTTTTCTGATCTTCATTGGACTCATTTCAATTCCAGATTCCTCTTTTTGGTATATTGGTTTTGTTGATTAACGGGTGTCAAAGAGTAAGAAACAAGGTATTTATACTTCTCATTCCTCATTTACGTGTCCCACAGTTCATATTTCTAGTGTTATTAATTTTTATGACTATTCTTACTCCTTAAAATTATGAATTATGCATTTGGGACAAGAAGTTAGTTTTCTGATCTTCATTGGACTCATTTCAATTCCAGATTCCTCTTTTTGGTATATTGGATTTTGTTGATTAACAGTGTGTCTCAATGAGTAAGAAACAAGGTATTTATGCTTCTCATTCCTCATTTACGTGTCCCACAGTTCATATTTCTAGTGTTATTAATTTTTATGACCATTCTTACTCCTTAAAATTATGCATTATGCATTTGGGACAAGAAAGTAGTTTTCTGATCTTCATTAGACTCATTTCAGTTCCAGATTCCTCTTTTTCGAATATCGGATTTTGTGAATGAACAGTGTCTCGTAATGAGTAAGAAACAAGGTATTTATGCTTCATATTCCTCATTTAGGTGTCCCACAGTGCATATTTCTAGTGGTATTCATTGTTATGACCAGTCTTACTTTTAAATTTTGTTTTATACGTTTGGGGACATGAAGTTTCTTTTCTAAACTTTAAAGGAATCATTTAGTTCCAGATTCGAGTTTTTGGCCTATGGGAATTTGTTGATTAACGGTGTCTCTCAATAAATTAAAAACAATGTATTTATGCTTCTCATTCCTCATTTCGGTGTCTCACAATCCATATTTCTAGTGTATTCATTGTTATGACCATTCTTACTCCTCAAAATTGCATTGTGCATTTAGGACAAGAATTAGTTTTCTGATCTTCATTGGACTCATTTCAATTCCAGATTCCTCTTTTTGGTATATTGGATTTTGTTGATTAACGGGTGTGTCAAGAGTAAGAAACAAGGTATTTATACTTCTCATTCCTCATTTACGTGCCCACAGTTCATATTTCTAGTGTTATTAATTTTTATGACTATTCTTACTCCTTAAAATTATGCATTATGCATTTGGGACAAGAAGTTAGTTTTCTGATCTTCATTGGACTAATTTCAGTTCCAGATTCCTCTTTTGGTATATTGGTTTTTGTTGATTAACGGTGTGTCTCAATGAGTAAGAAACAAGGTATTTATACTTCTCATTCCTCATTTACGTGTCCCCAGTTCATATTTCTAGTGTTATTAATTTTTATGACCATTCTTACTCCTTAAAATTATGAATTATCATTTGGGGACAAGAAGTTAGTTTTCTGATCTTCATTGGACTCATTTCAGTTCCAGATTCCTCTTTTTGGTATATTGGATTTTGTTGATTAACGGTGTGTCTCAACGAGTAAGAAACAAGGTATTTATGCTTCTCATTCCTCATTTGCGTGTCCCACAGTTCATATTTCTAGTGTTATTAATTGTTATGACCATTCTTACTCCTTAAAATTATACATTATGCATTTGGGGACAAGAAAGTAGTTTTCTGATATTCATTAGACTCATTTTAGTTCCAGATTCCTCTTTTTGGAATATCGGATTTTGTGAATGAACAGTGTCTCGTAATGAGTAAGAAACAAGGTATTTATGCTTCTTATTCCTCATTTAGGTGTCCCACAGTGCATATTTCTAGTGGTATTCATTGTTATGACCAGTCTTACTCTTTTAAATTTTGTTTTATGCATTTGGGGACATGAAGTTTCTTTTCTAAACTTTATAGGAATCATTTTAGTTCCAGATTGTATTTTTTGGCCTATAGGATTTTGTTGATTAACGATGTCTCTCAATAAATGAAAAATAATGTATTTATGCTTCTCATTCCTCATTTAGGTATCCACAATCCATATTTCTAGTGGTATTCATTGTTATGACCATTCTTACTCATCAAAATTGTGCATTGTGCATTTAGGGACAAGAAGTTAGTTTTCTGATCTTCATTGGACTCATTTCAATTCCAGATTCCTCTTTTTGGTATATTGGATTTTGTTGATTAACGGTGTGTCTCAATGAGTAAGAAACAAGGTATTTATACTTCTCATTCCTCATTTACGTGTCCACAGTTCATATTTCTAGTGTTATTAATTCTTTGACCATTCTTACTCCTTAAAATTATGAATTATGCATTTGGGGACAAGAAGTAAGCTTTCTGATCTTCATTGGACTCATTTCAGTGCCAGATTCCTCTTTTTGATATATCGGATTTTGAGGATTAACGGTGTCTCTTAATTGTTATGACAATTCTTACTCTTTAAAATTATGTTTTATGCATTTGGGGAAATGAAGTTTCTTTTCTGCTCTTTAAAGGAATCATTTTAGTTCCAGATTCGAGTTTTTGACATATGGGAATTTGTTGATTAACGGTGTCTCTCAATAAATTAAAAACATTGTATTTATGCTTCTCATTCCTCATTTCGGTGTCTCACAATCCATATTTCTAGTGGTATTCATTGTTATGACCATTCTTACTCCTCAAAATTGTGCATTGTGCATTTAGGGACAAGAAGTTAGTTTTCTGATCTTCATTGGACTCATTTCAATTCCAGATTCCTCTTTTTGGTATATTGGATTTTGTTGATTAACAGTGTGTCTCAATGAGTAAGAAACAAGGTATTTATGCTTCTCATTCCTCATTTACGTGTCCCACAGTTCATATTTCTAGTGTTATTAATTTTTATGACCATTCTTACTCCTTAAAATTATGCATTATGCATTTGGGGACAAGAAAGTAGTTTTCTGATCTTCATTAGACTCATTTCAGTTCCAGATTCCTCTTTTTCGAATATCGGATTTTGTGAATGAACAGTGTCTCGTAATGAGTAAGAAACAAGGTATTTATGCTTCATATTCCTCATTTAGGTGTCCCACAGTGCATATTTCTAGTGGTATTCATTGTTATGACCAGTCTTACTCTTTTAAATTTTGTTTTATGCGTTTGGGGACATGAAGTTTCTTTTCTAAACTTTAAAGGAATCATTTTAGTTCCAGATTCGAGTTTTTGGCCTATGGGATTTGTTGATTAACGGTATCTCTCAATAAATTAAAAACAATGTATTTATGCTTCTCATTCCTCATTTAGGTCCCACAATCCATATTTCTAGTGGTATTCATTGTTATGACCATTCTTACTCATCAAAATTGTGCATTGTGCATTTAGGGACAAGAAGTTAGTTTTCTGATCTTCATTGGACTCATTTCAATTCCAGATTCCTCTTTTTGGTATATTGGATTTTGTTGATTAACGGTGTGTCTCAATGAGTAAGAAACAAGGTATTTATACTTCTCATTCCTCATTTACGTGTCCCACAGTTCATATTTCTAGTGTTATTAATTCTTATGACCATTCTTACTCCTTAAAATTATGAATTATGCATTTGGGGACAAGAAGTTAGGCTTTGATCTTCATTGGACTCATTTCAGTGCAGATTCCTCTTTTTGATATATCGGATTTTGAGGATTAACGGTGTCTCTTAATTGTTATGACAATTCTTACTCTTTAAAATTATGTTTTATGCATTTGGGGAAATGAAGTTTCTTTTTTGCTCTTTAAAGGAATCATTTTAGTTCCAGATTCGAGTTTTTGACATATGGGAATTTGTTGATTAACGGTGTCTCTCAATAAATTAAAAACATTGTATTTATGCTTCTCATTCCTCATTTCGGTGTCTCACAATCCATATTTCTAGTGGTATTCATTGTTATGACCATTCTTACTCCTCAAAATTGTGCATTGTGCATTTAGGGACAAGAAGTTAGTTTTCTGATCTTCATTGGACTCATTTCAATTCCAGATTCCCTCTTTTTGGTATATTGGATTTTGTTGATTAACAGTGTGTCTCAATGAGTAAGAAACAAGGTATTTATGCTTCTCATTCCTCATTTACGTGTCCCACAGTTCATATTTCTAGTGTTATTAATTTTTATGACCATTCTTACTCCTTAAAATTATGCATTATGCATTTGGGGACAAGAAAGTAGTTTTTCTGATCTTCATTAGACTCATTTCAGTTCCAGATTCCTCTTTTTCGAATATCGGATTTTGTGAATGAACAGTGTCTCGTAATGAGTAAGAAACAAGGTATTTATGCTTCATATTCCTCATTTAGGTGTCCCACAGTGCATATTTCTAGTGGTATTCATTGTTATGACCAGTCTTACTCTTTTAAATTTTGTTTTATGCGTTTGGGGACATGAAGTTTCTTTTCTAAACTTTAAAGGAATCATTTTAGTTCCAGATTCGAGTTTTTGGCCTATGGGAATTTGTTGATTATTGGTGTCTCTCAATAAATTAAAAACAATGTATTTATGCTTCTCATTCCTCCTTAAAATTATGAATTATGCATTTGGGGACAAGAAGTAAGCTTTCTGATCTTCATTGGACTCATTTCAGTGCCAGATTCCTCTTTTTGATATATCGGATTTTGAGGATTAACGGTGTCTCTTAATTGTTATGACAATTCTTACTCTTTAAAATTATGTTTTATTCATTTGGGGAAATGAAGTTTCTTTTCTGATCTTTAAAGGAATCATTTTAGTTCCAGATTCGAGTTTTTGGCCTATGGGAATTTGTTGATTAACGGTGTCTCTCAATAAATTAAAAACAATGTATTTATGCTTCTCATTCCTCATTTCGGTGTCTCACAATCCATATTTCTAGTGGTATTCATTGTTATGACCATTCTTACTCCTCAAAATTGTGCATTGTGCATTTAGGGACAAGAAGTTAGTTTTCTGATCTTCATTGGACTCATTTCAATTCCAGATTCCTCTTTTTGGTATATTGGATTTTGTTGATTAACGGTGTGTCTCAATGAGTAAGAAACAAGGTATTTATACTTCTCATTCCTCATTTACGTGTTCCCACAGTTCATATTTCTAGTGTTATTAATTCTTATGACCATTCTTACTCCTTAAAATTATGAATTATGCATTTGGGGACAAGAAGTTAGGCTTTCTGATCTTCATTGGACTCATTTCAGTGCCAGATTCCTCTTTTTGATATATCGGATTTTGAGGATTAACGGTGTCTCTTAATTGTTATGACAATTCTTACTCTTTAAAATTATGTTTTATGCATTTGGGGAAATGAAGTTTCTTTTTTGCTCTTTAAAGGAATCATTTTAGTTCCAGATTCGAGTTTTTGACATATGGGAATTTGTTGATTAACGGTGTCTCTCAATAAATTAAAAACATTGTATTTATGCTTCTCATTCCTCATTTCGGTGTCTCACAATCCATATTTCTAGTGGTATTCATTGTTATGACCATTCTTACTCCTCAAAATTGTGCATTGTGCATTTAGGGACAAGAAGTTAGTTTTCTGATCTTCATTGGACTCATTTCAATTCCAGATTCCTCTTTTTGGTATATTGGATTTTGTTGATTAACAGTGTGTCTCAATGAGTAAGAAACAAGGTATTTATGCTTCTCATTCCTCATTTACGTGTCCCACAGTTCATATTTCTAGTGTTATTAATTTTTATGACCATTCTTACTCCTTAAAATTATGCATTATGCATTTGGGGACAAGAAAGTAGTTTTTCTGATCTTCATTAGACTCATTTCAGTTCCAGATTCCTCTTTTTCGAATATCGGATTTTGTGAATGAACAGTGTCTCGTAATGAGTAAGAAACAAGGTATTTATGCTTCATATTCCTCATTTAGGTGTCCCACAGTGCATATTTCTAGTGGTATTCATTGTTATGACCAGTCTTACTCTTTTAAATTTTGTTTTATGCGTTTGGGGACATGAAGTTTCTTTTCTAAACTTTAAAGGAATCATTTTAGTTCCAGATTCGAGTTTTTTGGCCTATGGGAATTTGTTGATTATTGGTGTCTCTCAATAAATTAAAAACAATGTATTTATGCTTCTCATTCCTCCTTAAAATTATGAATTATGCATTTGGGGACAAGAAGTAAGCTTTCTGATCTTCATTGGACTCATTTCAGTGCCAGATTCCTCTTTTTGATATATCGGATTTTGAGGATTAACGGTGTCTCTTAATTGTTATGACAATTCTTACTCTTTAAAATTATGTTTTATTCATTTGGGGAAAATGAAGTTTCTTTTCTGATCTTTAAAGGAATCATTTTAGTTCCAGATTCGAGTTTTTGGCCTATGGGAATTTGTTGATTAACGGTGTCTCTCAATAAATTAAAAACAATGTATTTATGCTTCTCATTCCTCATTTCGGTGTCTCACAATCCATATTTCTAGTGGTATTCATTGTTATGACCATTCTTACTCCTCAAAATTGTGCATTGTGCATTTAGGGACAAGAAGTTAGTTTTCTGATCTTCATTGGACTCATTTCAATTCCAGATTCCTCTTTTTGGTATATTGGATTTTGTTGATTAACGGTGTGTCTCAATGAGTAAGAAACAAGGTATTTATACTTCTCATTCCTCATTTACGTGTCCCACAGTTCATATTTCTAGTGTTATTAATTCTTATGACCATTCTTACTCCTTAAAATTATGAATTATGCATTTGGGGACAAGAAGTTAGGCTTCTGATCTTCATTGGACTCATTTCAGTGCCAGATTCCTCTTTTTGATATATCGGATTTTGAGGATTAACGGTGTCTCTTAATTGTTATGACAATTCTTACTCTTTAAAATTATGTTTTATGCATTTGGGGAAATGAAGTTTCTTTTTTGCTCTTTAAAGGAATCATTTTAGTTCCAGATTCGAGTTTTTGACATATGGGAATTTGTTGATTAACGGTGTCTCTCAATAAATTAAAAACATTGTATTTATGCTTCTCATTCCTCATTTCGGTGTCTCACAATCCATATTTCTAGTGGTATTCATTGTTATGACCATTCTTACTCCTCAAAATTGTGCATTGTGCATTTAGGGACAAGAAGTTAGTTTTCTGATCTTCATTGGACTCATTTCAATTCCAGATTCCTCTTTTTGGTATATTGGATTTTGTTGATTAACAGTGTGTCTCAATGAGTAAGAAACAAGGTATTTATGCTTCTCATTCCTCATTTACGTGTCCCACAGTTCATATTTCTAGTGTTATTAATTTTTATGACCATTCTTACTCCTTAAAATTATGCATTATGCATTTGGGGACAAGAAAGTAGTTTTCTGATCTTCATTAGACTCATTTCAGTTCCAGATTCCTCTTTTTCGAATATCGGATTTTGTGAATGAACAGTGTCTCGTAATGAGTAAGAAACAAGGTATTTATGCTTCATATTCCTCATTTAGGTGTCCCACAGTGCATATTTCTAGTGGTATTCATTGTTATGACCAGTCTTACTCTTTTAAATTTTGTTTTATGCGTTTGGGGACATGAAGTTTCTTTTCTAAACTTTAAAGGAATCATTTTAGTTCCAGATTCGAGTTTTTGGCCTATGGGAATTTGTTGATTATTGGTGTCTCTCAATAAATTAAAAACAATGTATTTATGCTTCTCATTCCTCCTTAAAATTATGAATTATGCATTTGGGGACAAGAAGTAAGCTTTCTGATCTTCATTGGACTCATTTCAGTGCCAGATTCCTCTTTTTGATATATCGGATTTTGAGGATTAACGGTGTCTCTTAATTGTTATGACAATTCTTACTCTTTAAAATTATGTTTTATTCATTTGGGGAAATGAAGTTTCTTTTCTGATCTTTAAAGGAATCATTTTAGTTCCAGATTCGAGTTTTTGGCCTATGGGAATTTGTTGATTAACGGTGTCTCTCAATAAATTAAAAACAATGTATTTATGCTTCTCATTCCTCATTTCGGTGTCTCACAATCCATATTTCTAGTGGTATTCATTGTTATGACCATTCTTACTCCTCAAAATTGTGCATTGTGCATTTAGGGACAAGAAGTTTAGTTTTCTGATCTTCATTGGACTCATTTCAATTCCAGATTCCTCTTTTTGGTATATTGGATTTTGTTGATTAACGGTGTGTCTCAATGAGTAAGAAACAAGGTATTTATACTTCTCATTCCTCATTTACGTGTCCCACAGTTCATATTTCTAGTGTTATTAATTCTTATGACCATTCTTACTCCTTAAAATTATGAATTATGCATTTTGGGGACAAGAAGTTAGGCTTCTGATCTTCATTGGACTCATTTCAGTGCCAGATTCCTCTTTTTGATATATCGGATTTTGAGGATTAACGGTGTCTCTTAATTGTTATGACAATTCTTACTCTTTAAAATTATGTTTTATGCATTTGGGAAATGAAGTTTCTTTTTTGCTCTTTAAAGGAATCATTTTAGTTCCAGATTCGAGTTTTTGACATATGGGAATTTGTTGATTAACGGTGTCTCTCAATAAATTAAAAACATTGTATTTATGCTTCTCATTCCTCATTTCGGTGTCTCACAATCCATATTTCTAGTGGTATTCATTGTTATGACCATTCTTACTCCTCAAAATTGTGCATTGTGCATTTAGGGACAAGAAGTTAGTTTTCTGATCTTCATTGGACTCATTTCAATTCCAGATTCCTCTTTTTGGTATATTGGATTTTGTTGATTAACAGTGTGTCTCAATGAGTAAGAAACAAGGTATTTATGCTTCTCATTCCTCATTTACGTGTCCCACAGTTCATATTTCTAGTGTTATTAATTTTTATGACCATTCTTACTCCTTAAAATTATGCATTATGCATTTGGGGACAAGAAAGTAGTTTTCTGATCTTCATTAGACTCATTTCAGTTCCAGATTCCTCTTTTTCGAATATCGGATTTTGTGAATGAACAGTGTCTCGTAATGAGTAAGAAACAAGGTATTTATGCTTCATATTCCTCATTTAGGTGTCCCACAGTGCATATTTCTAGTGGTATTCATTGTTATGACCAGTCTTACTCTTTTAAATTTTGTTTTATGCGTTTGGGGACATGAAGTTTCTTTTCTAAACTTTAAAGGAATCATTTTAGTTCCAGATTCGAGTTTTTGGCCTATGGAATTTGTTGATTAACGGTGTCTCTCAATAAATTAAAAACAATGTATTTATGCTTCTCATTCCTCATTTAGGTATCCCACAATCCATATTTCTAGTGGTATTCATTGTTATGACCATTCTTACTCATCAAAATTGTGCATTGTGCATTTAGGGACAAGAAGTTAGTTTTCTGATCTTCATTGGACTCATTTCAATTCCAGATTCCTCTTTTTGGTATATTGGATTTTGTTGATTAACGGTGTGTCTCAATGAGTAAGAAACAAGGTATTTATACTTCTCATTCCTCATTTACGTGTCCCACAGTTCATATTTCTAGTGTTATTAATTCTTATGACCATTCTTACTCCTTAAAATTATGAATTATGCATTTGGGGACAAGAAGTTAGGCTTCTGATCTTCATTGGACTCATTTCAGTGCCAGATTCCTCTTTTTGATATATCGGATTTTGAGGATTAACGGTGTCTCTTAATTGTTATGACAATTCTTACTCTTTAAAATTATGTTTTATGCATTTGGGGAAATGAAGTTTCTTTTTTGCTCTTTAAAGGAATCATTTTAGTTCCAGATTCGAAGTTTTTGACATATGGGAATTTTGTTGATTAACGGTGTCTCTCAATAAATTAAAAACATTGTATTTATGCTTCTCATTCCTCATTTCGGTGTCTCACAATCCATATTTCTAGTGGTATTCATTGTTATGACCATTCTTACTCCTCAAAATTGTGCATTGTGCATTTAGGGACAAGAAGTTAGTTTTCTGATCTTCATTGGACTCATTTCAATTCCAGATTCCTCTTTTTGGTATATTGGATTTTGTTGATTAACAGTGTGTCTCAATGAGTAAGAAACAAGGTATTTATGCTTCTCATTCCTCATTTACGTTGTCCCACAGTTCATATTTCTAGTGTTATTAATTTTTATGACCATTCTTACTCCTTAAAAATTATGCATTATGCATTTGGGGACAAGAAAGTAGTTTTCTGATCTTCATTAGACTCATTTCAGTTCCAGATTCCTCTTTTCGAATATCGGATTTTGTGAATGAACAGTGTCTCGTAATGAGTAAGAAAACAAGGTATTTATGCTTCATATTTCCTCATTTAGGTGTCCCACAGTGCATATTTCTAGTGGTATTCATTGTTATGACCAGTCTTACTCTTTTAAATTTTGTTTTATGCGTTTGGGGACATGAAGTTTCTTTTCTAAACTTTAAAGGAATCATTTTAGTTCCAGATTCGAGTTTTTTTGGCCTATGGGAATTTGTTGATTATTGGTGTCTCTCAATAAATTAAAAAACAATGTATTTATGCTTCTCATTCCTCCTTAAAATTATGAATTATGCATTTGGGGACAAGAAGTAAGCTTTCTGATCTTCATTGGACTCATTTCAGTGCCAGATTCCTCTTTTTGATATATCGGATTTTGAGGATTAAACGGTGTCTCTTAATTGTTATGACAATTCTTACTCTTTAAAATTATGTTTTATTCATTTTGGGGAAATGAAGTTTCTTTTTCTGATCTTTAAAGGAATCATTTTAGTTCCAGATTCGAGTTTTTGGCCTATGGGAATTTGTTGATTAACGGTGTCTCTCAATAAATTAAAAACAATGTATTTATGCTTCTCATTCCTCATTTCGGTGTCTCACAATCCATATTTCTAGTGGTATTCATTGTTATGACCATTCTTACTCCTCAAAATTGTGCATTGTGCATTTAGGGACAAGAAGTTAGTTTTCTGATCTTCATTGGACTCATTTCAATTCCAGATTCCTCTTTTTGGTATATTGGATTTTGTTGATTAACGGTGTGTCTCAATGAGTAAGAAACAAGGTATTTATACTTCTCATTCCTCATTTACGTGTCCCACAGTTCATATTTCTAGTGTTATTAATTCTTATGACCATTCTTACTCCTTAAAATTATGAATTATGCATTTGGGGACAAGAAGTTAGGCTTCTGATCTCTCATTGGACTCATTTCAGTGCCAGATTCCTCTTTTTGATATATCGGATTTTGAGGATTAACGGTGTCTCTTAATTGTTATGACAATTCTTACTCTTTAAAATTATGTTTTATGCATTTGGGGAAATGAAGTTTCTTTTTTGCTCTTTAAAGGAATCATTTTAGTTCCAGATTCGAGTTTTTGACATATGGGAATTTGTTGATTAACGGTGTCTCTCAATAAATTAAAAACATTGTATTTATGCTTCTCATTCCTCATTTCGGTGTCTCACAATCCATATTTCTAGTGGTATTCATTGTTATGACCATTCTTACTCCTCAAAATTGTGCATTGTGCATTTAGGGACAAGAAGTTAGTTTTCTGATCTTCATTGGACTCATTTCAATTCCAGATTCCTCTTTTTGGTATATTGGATTTTGTTGATTAACAGTGTGTCTCAATGAGTAAGAAACAAGGTATTTATGCTTCTCATTCCTCATTTACGTGTCCCACAGTTCATATTTCTAGTGTTATTAATTTTTATGACCATTCTTACTCCTTAAAATTATGCATTATGCATTTGGGACAAGAAAGTAGTTTTCTGATCTTCATTAGACTCATTTCAGTTCCAGATTCCTCTTTTTCGAATATCGGATTTTGTGAATGAACAGTGTCTCGTAATGAGTAAGAAACAAGGTATTTATGCTTCATATTCCTCATTTAGGTGTCCCACAGTGCATATTTCTAGTGGTATTCATTGTTATGACCAGTCTTACTCTTTTAAATTTTGTTTTATGCGTTTGGGGACATGAAGTTTCTTTTCTAAACTTTAAAGGAATCATTTTAGTTCCAGATTCGAGTTTTTGGCCTATGGGAATTTGTTGATTATTGGTGTCTCTCAATAAATTAAAAACAATGTATTTATGCTTCTCATTCCTCCTTAAAATTATGAATTATGCATTTGGGGACAAGAAGTAAGCTTTCTGATCTTCATTGGACTCATTTCAGTGCCAGATTCCTCTTTTTGATATATCGGATTTGAGGATTAACGGTGTCTCTTAATTGTTATGACAATTCTTACTCTTTAAAATTATGTTTTATGCATTTGGGGAAATGAAGTTTCTTTTTGCTCTTTAAAGGAATCATTTTAGTTCCAGATTCGAGTTTTTGACATATGGGAATTTGTTGATTAACGGTGTCTCTCAATAAATTAAAAAACATTGTATTTATGCTTCTCATTCCTCATTTCGGTGTCTCACAATCCATATTTCTAGTGGTATTCATTGTTATGACCATTCTTACTCCTCAAAATTGTGCATTGTGCATTTAGGGACAAGAAGTTAGTTTTCTGATCTTCATTGGACTCATTTCAATTCCAGATTCCTCTTTTGGTATATTGGATTTTGTTGATTAACAGTGTGTCTCAATGAGTAAGAAACAAGGTATTTATGCTTCTCATTCCTCATTTACGTGTCCCACAGTTCATATTTCTAGTGTTATTAATTTTTATGACCATTCTTACTCCTTAAAATTATGCATTATGCATTTGGGGACAAGAAAGTAGTTTTCTGATCTTCATTAGACTCATTTCAGTTCCAGATTCCTCTTTTCGAATATCGGATTTTGTGAATGAACAGTGTCTCGTAATGAGTAAGAAACAAGGTATTTATGCTTCATATTCCTCATTTAGGTGTCCCACAGTGCATATTTCTAGTGGTATTCATTGTTATGACCAGTCTTACTCTTTAAATTTTGTTTATGCGTTTTGGGACATGAAGTTTCTTTTCTAAACTTTAAAGGAATCATTTTAGTTCCAGATTCGAGTTTTTGGCCTATGGGAATTTGTTGATTATTGGTGTCTCTCAATAAATTAAAAACAATGTATTTATGCTTCTCATTCCTCCTTAAAATTATGAATTATGCATTTGGGGACAAGAAGTAAGCTTTCTGATCTTCATTGGACTCATTTCAGTGCCAGATTCCTCTTTTTGATATATCGGATTTTGAGGATTAACGGTGTCTCTTAATTGTTATGACAATTCTTACTCTTTAAAATTATGTTTTATGCATTTGGGGAAAGAAGTTTTTTTTGCTCTTTCAGGACTCATTTAGTTCCAGATTCCTCTTTTTGGTATATGGATTTTGTTGATTAACGGTGTCTCAATAAGATTAAAAACAGGTATTTATACTTCTCATTCCTCATTTACGTGTCCCACAGTTCATATTTCTAGTGTTATTAATTTTTATGACTATTCTTACTCCTTAAAATTATGAATTATGCATTTGGGGACAAGAAGTTAGTTTTCTGATCTTCATTGGACTCATTTCAATTCCAGATTCCTCTTTTTGGTATATTGGATTTTGTTGATTAACAGTGTGTCTCAATGAGTAAGAAACAAGGTATTTATGCTTCTCATTCCTCATTTACGTGTCCCACAGTTCATATTTCTAGTGTTATTAATTTTTATGACCATTCTTACTCCTTAAAATTATGCATTATGCATTTGGGGACAAGAAAGTAGTTTTCTGATCTTCATTAGACTCATTTCAGTTCCAGATTCCTCTTTTCGAATATCGGATTTTGTGAATGAACAGTGTCTCGTAATGAGTAAGAAACAAGGTATTTATGCTTCATATTCCTCATTTAGGTGTCCCACAGTGCATATTTCTAGTGGTATTCATTGTTATGACCAGTCTTACTCTTTTAAATTTTGTTTTATGCGTTTGGGGACATGAAGTTTCTTTTCTAAACTTTAAAGGAATCATTTTAGTTCCAGATTCGAGTTTTTGGCCTATGGAATTTGTTGATTAACGTGTCTCTCAATAAATAAAAACAATGTATTTATGCTTCTCATTCCTCATTTCGGTGTCTCACAATCCATATTTCTAGTGGTATTCATTGTTATGACCATTCTTACTCCTCAAAATTGTGCATTGTGCATTTAGGGACAAGAAGTTAGTTTTCTGATCTTCATTGGACTCATTTCAATTCCAGATTCCTCTTTTCGGTATATTGGATTTTTTTGATTAACGGTGTGTCTCAATGAGTAAGAAACAAGGTATTTATACTTCTCATTCCTCATTTACGTGTC
>FNXX01000002.1:11932305-12270481 GCA_900108845.1 Iljinskaea planisiliqua | reverse complement strand
CTTATCTTTTAGTTTACTCGTATCTTTCCCCTTCATGGACAGCTTAACACTCTGATTCCTGAGATCACTTATCAATTTAAGCCTTAGCTGTTCATCCTCATCATCCTCAGACTCAGGTATCATGCGCATGTCGTCCTCCATAACATCAAGTGTGGTATCTCCTACTTCTTCATCATTATTGTCTTTTCCATCATCATCACCAGCTTTTTCATCAGTTATCTCAGCCACACCATCATCTTTAGTAGAAACGGTTTCACCAGCTATTTTACAAACTAATTCAGAAACTGCTTCAGCAGCTAAACTACGCAGCGCATCATCAGCTGATGTAAACTCTTCTTCATTCCGCTCTGTAATGACAGTTAATTTGTTCACGTTTTCAGTCTTTCTAGGTCTTCCCCTACCATTTTTTCGGTTTCCCCTCCAATGCTTGCTTACGCTTTAAAGCTTTATTGGCATCTGCTTTTAACGTTTTTTCCTGTGCTGCTGTCTTTGTCTTCTTATTTCTCAAATTTATAGGAGACCGCACAAAACCATCATGTTTCTTACCATCATCTTTCGCAAAAGCCACCTCAATGAGATTATCAGTATCAGCCACTTCTATATTCATTGTCAGGTTTTTCTGAACATTCTTAATAGTTTTGACATCCTTCCCCTGTATAACATTTACAAATAAAATAAGATAACTCAGTCATAATTGCTTTTTAATTCAGCCGATATAATGATAAATCAGTCGTAGGTATGACACTGTCAGCTTACCAGAGGTTGACTTGCAGATTTCATAGGTGGCGCTGGAAAGGTAGACGGGGATGGGTCAACGGGATCTTTTCCCTGAGTGGATGCGTCGACGGGTACGGCTGATTTTTTAACCACAGTGGATGGGTCGACGGGTGTCGATGAATTAACAGCCAACAGATCCTGGAGACGGAAAAAGTTTGAATCTTTCCACTCGTTCAACTCTTTCAATTCACTCTCCACCTTCTCTAGCTGTGAAGACATGCCGTTCATGCTTGTAGCAAGATTATCACACATTATTTGCCTCCTCATTAAAATCCTGCAACACATGATACAAAAAAAAACTCATAACCAAACTAACCAAACTAACCAAACATTAAATATCAACACAATATACCATATCAATTACCTTTGCTTCATCATTCTTATTCCCGA
This sequence comes from Iljinskaea planisiliqua, assembly GCA_900108845.1. Taxonomy (NCBI): domain Eukaryota; kingdom Viridiplantae; phylum Streptophyta; class Magnoliopsida; order Brassicales; family Brassicaceae; genus Iljinskaea; species Iljinskaea planisiliqua. Next base: position 12,269,314 of record FNXX01000002.1, on the reverse strand, counting down.
CAGATTCATCAAAATCAACATCCTTCTCCTTCAAGCCTTTATGCTTCTTTGCGATATGATGAGAATCATCCAAATCAGCTGGTTTTTTCTTCTTCTTCTTATTATTCTCAATCATCTTTTGAGGCATCTTCTGATCCCAGAAGCCTGGGATAAACCTCTCATCATATATGTCTTGGATCAGATTATCAAGTTCTTAGTCTTCTGGTTGATCAGGTCACTCATGATATAGATCTCTATCATTTCTAATAATCATATGCATCACACGCACCTACAATATAAGATATAATAAACAATAATCATCGTAAACCATAACTCAGCCATCAATTGTGATACAACTCAGTCATTTATGGTCCATAACTCAGTCACATTTAATTATAACTCAGCTATCAATTAACAATAACTCAACCGTCAATGACTCATAATAATATATAACTCAGTTTAAATCTTACCTTTTCATTTTTTTCGATTTCTTCATCAATGACAGGACCCAAATCTCTCCGTGTGCGGTTTCCCTTCCATCGCAATAGAGGACTCATATCCCCGTCGGATGGGTTACCAAAAAGTGCTCCAAAGCATGTGATAGATTCATAAGCCCATGCTTGTAACGCGTACACCAGACCGTTCACGGTGTACGTCCTTCCGGTAGGACTAATGGTCTTGATAGACCCAACAAAAGACTCAAATGCTACCCGACCCCATGGATAATTATTCAAAGCTTCATCATCAAAAACTCTTTTAGCAGATTCCAACGGTATTCTAGAGTTGTGATGAAGTCCATGGATACCAATTGCTAATAGGAACAACCGCCCCATCCATTTACGCCTAATGTCTTGTGGTGGACATGCCCGGCATTTACCTAATCCATTAATAAGCTCATCAAAAGTGGGACCTTCTCCAGCAGGCACATTCAACTCTATGAAAAACGCTCTGTAAGCAGCTTCAGGTTCAAATGGCTCTGTAGGCAACGGATGTATGGTCAAACCCGTGACATGCTCAAACTCATTCAACCCAAATCTGATAGGTTGACCACCAATGAGAAACCAAACCTCCTTCTTCCTTACTCTTAACTGTATAGAAGGTAGTGGACAGTTTTACCAGACCATATAATGGTTCTCTTAAAGATTTTGGCTGCTATTCCAGTTGGGTGCTCCTTAATTTCATTCCACACAGTTTCACCTACTGACTCTCTGATTGTATCTATATGTTTGAGTACAACACTGTGGTTAATATCTTTATTATCCAGATTAGACTGCCCTTCCGCATACAGTCTTCGTGGGTAATTCCTTCGTTCATCCATCTGATAAGAAGATTACATAAAACAGAGTATAGTTATATCAAACAGAGTATAAATCACAACCGAAACATTGGGATAGTATAACTCAACCGTATACTAAATATTAACTCAGCCGAAACATAAACAAATTCAGCCACAGATGCATCGATAAAATCAGGACACATAAAGAAACTCATCGACATATACCAATATAAACCATAAATTAGCCCTAACACAACCCGTAACTCAGTCGTAATAAACCAGACACCAAATTCAGTAGTTCTATCAAATCAGCCACAACGACGGCGGAAATCAGCCGTAATAATCACCGATTTGAACTCTTAGTATCACCGCTAGATGTTTCATATAACGGTTTAAAGACAAAAAGAGAGATATTCAAACTTACCGAGTGATGAAAGCAGAGATTTTTACGCAAGTTCAGGAAGATGAAGAACCCCGTTGAAACTGAGACGAAATGCGACGGAGATACGGCCGGAAAAGATGAAAAGAAAAGGAGAGAAATTTTTTCGCCGGTCGACTTAGGGTTAAGGTTCGTCGCCGGAAAGAAGGAAAGAAAAGGAGAGAATTTTTTTCGCCGGTCGACTTAGGGTTTAAGGTTCGTCGCCGGAAAGAAGGAAAGAAAATGAGATAAATTTTTTCGCCTCCGTCGAGTGAACAGTTGCTAAAAGTGATTGACGCTTCAGTTTCCCCTTTGATTATGATGTATTAGTGACGTAGATATTAATTTCTACTTAATTTAATTTTGTAGTTCAAACAAAAAAATTTTAAACAGGGGTGTTAATAGTAATTTTACAGGGACAGAAAACATACGAGTTATTTTCAAAAAATGTATCCCACGATAGCAATAAACGAACATTTGTAGCCCATCTAAGTCAATCTTTCTAAAAATATTGAAGAGTGAAAAGATTTTACACTTTGGTTAAGCTCATTATATATCCTTAATATTGTTTGAGAAGTCACTTTCCTATATGTCGTGTTTACGTTAATTTTCACTAAAGTCAATTACAGAAGTATTCTTAATGAATTAAAATTCTTAAATATAATTGCCGTTATTTTTATTTATTTTTACTTTTTTGCTTAATAATTATTTTTCAAATCATATAAAAAAGAAAATTTATATAAAATATAAATTTTTATATATTAAAAACCTGATTAAAACAGTAAAAAAAAATTTACTTTTTAAATTTATTCTTTGCTAAATAACTTTTGTCAAATCAAATAAAAATAAAAATATTCTTAAAATATATAAACTAGAGAATTTTTATATATTAAAAATGTGGTATTTTTTTACTTAATAACTTTTTTTTAATTATTTAAAACTGAAATATTTTTAATGTTAATTCTCACTGATGTCAATTACAGAGGTACCCTTAATGAATTAAAATTATTAAAAAAACTTCTGCTAAATAACTTTTGTCAAATCACATAAAAATAAATATAGAAATATCAAAGTCAGGGGTTACATAATTATCGAAACTAAATTAAACATAAAAATATTAGTTGCATTAGATAATAGAAAAAAAAAACAAGGTTATATGAGTGTTTTGACGATTGAAACTGAATAGTCACGATTCTCATGTAATAGTTACTCATTTTCTGTGTCTATTAGCCGACCAATAGGAATTAGGAAGCTATTGGTATTGGTCCCGTTTTAGTCTACAATGGAATGAAACTATGTGTTGTAGCTTAGACCATACCCACACAAACCTTGTCTTACTTATTTGTCTATTAACTAAATTTCTGGAGAAAGTTGGCTTTTGCGCTATGCGCAGATTTTTTCGTTGCAGTTTTTTCGAACTGTTTGTTCATTTGTATGTTTGATCTATAAATATAACTATATGATAAACACCACAAGTCAGCATATCCATGATTTTATATTTATATATGAATGCAAATAGTTGACAAAAAAATATATATATATGAATGCAAACAATAGACTATTTTTCAATTTACGGCACAATGCATGCTATTTGATCATTTTTGTTTCATTAAAATATGTTATCATTATTGTTCATATTTCATATTTCTTTTTTGGCTTACGTACTCTGATTATTAATATCACTCTTGCCAATTTGCTGTAAATTAAAATAGATATATTTCAAGATATTGAAACGTTAACAAAAAAAATAGTTTTCATTTTAGATCTTTCAAAATTTTTACCTAAATATGACAAAGTTGTGTTTTTTTTTTTTATGAGCGAACATTCTAATTTTGTTTATGAGCGAACACAAATTTTCCCAATGCAAACGTATTATTTATGTGTAAGTTATCTCAAGATATGAGTTTGTTTTGTAATTTTGAATTTATATCTACATAGCGCAATCTTTTACGTTTTCATTCCAGAAAGAATCCAGTTAGTTTTTTTAATAGATTCCATGCAAGGCCCAAACGCCACACTCATCTCTCATATGATATCATTACTTCATTACATATACGTTCACATTGTACAAGTTAAAAGCTTAAAGAGCGGAAACCAAGTCCATGAATGCTTTGAGGAACGATAGGAGAAGAATAGTACTACAACGATATACTGACGGCATAGGAATTTCATAGTTAACCGAAAACATTCAAAATGCATCAGGCATTAGGCTATAAAGAGAGTTTGGTGAAAAAGTGTCAACTTATTCATACAGCAAATACATAAACCTGACGAAAGAATTTTAACCTTGCTTTAAGATTTGAACTTAACGCAACATAATCAGCATATTTTTTTGTGCGGGTAAGGGAAGGGAAGTGATATTGGAAGACTCAGTCTCTATTGCTATTCTAAGCACGACGAACTTCAATCCCATACGCACTCCACTCTCCGCATGACTCCACTGATCCTCACTATTGAGAAGAAGATGATTATAACAGATTATTTCTCATTAATTGTGTAAAATGTACAATGTGATATATATATATACATTCGGTTTACGCTAAAGGAAACTAAACCGAGATTAAACCAAATGGTTAAGCTAATGTACCCATATATGCTAATATCCCCCCCTTAAACCGAACTTGCCGAGACAGAACAAGAATCATCTGCAGTAGCAGAAGGAAAGTCATCTGCAACAGGAGCTGGCAAGAAGAGGTTTGAAATAGACATTCGACGCAAAATGGAGTGGAAAGGACCAGGATGCAAGGCCTTCGTGAGAATGTCAGCATGTTGATTCGAACTGTTGACATGAAACAAACGCAAGAAGCCATTCTTAACCTGATCACGTACAGTATGACAGTCGATTTCAATATGCTTTGTACGCTCATGAAAAACTGGATTATGAGCAATGTGCATAGCTGACTTGTTATCACAATAGAGCTTAGCAGAAGATTGAACCTGAATCCGGAAATCACGAAGCAACTGATGCAACCAAAGAAGCTCACAAGTAGCAAGAGCCATACTACGATACTCAGCCTCGGTGCTACTATGACTCACTGTCTGCTGCTTTTTAGACTTCCAAGTGATAATAGAAGATCCCAAATACACACAGAAGCCGGTGATCGAGCGACGAGAGTCCGGACAAGTTGCCCAATCAGCATCAGTAAAGGCGTTGAAACAAATCTCTGAATCAGCCGCATAGAAGAGACCTTGTCTCGGATTGGATTTAAGGTAACGTAAGACACGAGGAGCTGCCTGGATATGCTCATCAGTCGGGCAGGAGAGAAACTGACTCAAGTTGTTAACAGCGAAGGTAATATCGGGACGTGTAATGGTAAGATAAAGAAGACGCCCAATGAGTTCGCGATACGAGGTAGGATTAGAAAGAGGAACACCTGCATCCTTACGAAGTCGCACAGTGGGATCCATGGGAACCGAACTCGGCTTACAAGCAAGCATTCCAGTAGCCTCCAGAATATCAAGCGCATACTTCCTCTGACAAACAGAAATACCAGTGGCATTCCGAGCAATCTCCAGACCCAGGAAAAATTTTGGAGCACCCATGTCTTTGATGAGAAAAGCTTTATGCAAAGCAATCTTAAGATCATTTAGATCACAGTCATCATTAGAAGCAATCAGGATATCGTCAACATAGACAAGAAGAGCAGTGAAAGAGGCACCAGATTGACGGGTAAATAAGGTGTTATCAGCTGAGGATTGAACGAAACCTGTGGCAAGAACAACCTTCGAGAAGCAATGGTACCATTGACGAGAAGCCTGCTTCAACCCATACAAAGATTTATGAAGACGACACACCGGATTTGGGGGAAGAGGACCATTAAGAGCAGGTGTATAGCCTTGAGGTAAACTCATGTATATTTCCTCATCCAAATCACCATGTAAAAAAGCATTTGTGACATCCATCTGGGACAGTGTCCAGCCACGACAAGAAGCTAAGCCTAACATGAGTTTAACACTGGCAAGCTTCGCAACAGGAGAAAACGTGTCAATGTAATCAATACCTTCCTATTGAGTGTAACCCTTAGCCACCAAACGGGATTTATAACGATCAATGGTGCCATCTGGATTGTATTTGATCGTAAAGACCCACTTACAGCCAATCACATGTTTGCCAGGAGGCAGAGAAACCACAGACCAAGTCTGCTTCCGTTCAAGAGCCGTAATCTCCACATCCATTGAAGCATTCCAACAAGGATTAGCTATGGCCTCCTTAAAAGAGTGCGGTTCTGTTTCAATGGTTAAGGAGAGAACGAAAGACTGATATGGAGAATGAAGTTTGGAATAGTCAAGAACGGAAGACAAAGGAAAAGGAATATAAGATGATGGTGGTTTAGAAATTTGAGTAAGGGCGCAATGATAATCAGACAAGTAACTAGGAGCCTTACCTTGTCGCCTGGGTCTGTCAATGGGTAGAGAAACTGGTCCAGTAGTAGGTGGGACAACCGTAACAGGCACAGCACTAGTGTTAGATTGTGAGGATGGATTAGATGCAATAGTGGAATGATCAGTAACCGTGATAACATCAGCAAGGACAGCAGGTACAGACAGAGGTAAAACAGATCGAGATAATAAATTTCACAAGGCAAAGGAGCAACAGATTTGAAAGGAAAAGTTGTTTCATGGAAAACCACATTACGAGAAACAAACACCTGATTACTTTCAATATCAAGAACCTTGTACCCTTTATATCCAGAAGAATAACCAAGAAAAACACAAGGTGTAGCACGAGGTGTAAACTTAGTTCTATTTTTGACAAAGGTGGAAGCATAGCAAAGACATCCAAAAGAACGTAAAAAATTGTAATCAGGGACCTTGTTAAACAATAGTTCGTAAGGAGATTTCTTTTGTAAAAGCAAAGATGGAGTACGATTGATCAAAAAAACAGCTGTAAGAATACAATCACTCCAATATATCAAAGGCACACTTGATTGAAACAATAAAGCACGAGCCACATTAAGAAGATGCTGATGTTTACGTTCAACAACAGAGTTTTGCTGCGGTGTATATGCACAAGAGAACTGATGAACCATACCATGTTCCTTAACAAGATCAGAAAAAGCTAACTCAGGTGCATTATCACTACGAATAGCTTTGATAGAAGCTTTAAATTGAGTTTGAATATGTTTCACAAACAAAGGAAAAAGAAGGCAAACATCACTTTTATTTCTTAGCATATAAAGCCATGTAACTCTAGTACAATCATCAACAATCGTAAGAAAGTACTTATACCCTTCAACAGACTCAACAGAGAAATGACCCCAAATGTCAAGATGAATAAGATCGAAAGGATGACTAGACAAGTTGTTATGAGATACAAAGGGCAATGCTTTCTGTTTGGCTAAAGGACATACATCACAATGTTCCACACTAGACCTAGACATAAGAGATATACCAGGGATATGTTGTAACTTGGTGGAAGAAGGATGACCAAGGCGTTGGTGCCAAAGATGTCCATCCACCAAGGAGCCACAGATATTCTCAGTAGATGAATTAGCAGAATCTAGTATGTAAAGATTATGAATAGCAGTGCCTCTACCAATCATCAAGTCCTGAGTATGGTCCTGAAGAAAACAAAAAGAAGCATAAAAATGAGCAGAACAGTCCTGGTGTTGCAAGAGAGAACTAACACTAATCAGATTAAACTTGAAAGCAGACACATGCAAAACGTTATGCAAAACAAGAGATGCACTAATATGCACAGTGCCTGTGTGGGTAATCGGAACACTAGTGCCATCTGGAAACGAAACTGTCACCCCCTGTACTGGAAAAGTCTCACTAAACAAAGTCAGATCAGAACAAACATGAGAAGTAGCCCCACTGTCAATTATCCAACTACCATTGGGAAAGACAGAGTAAAGAGAAGAAAGGCAATGATGTTGAAAGGTAAGGGAATGGTTTTCATAACGAAGATTGATAGAAGGAAAACACATTGAAACATTACCGGATGTAGATTGAGGAGCCATATGACCATGAGCCGTGATAGAAGCACATGGGAAAGGGGACAACGGCTCTGAAACTTTCACATGAGCCTGGAGTTGGTTGAGAAGAAATTGCACCTGCTCAGTACTGAACGAAGTCAAATCAAGACCAGTAGGCGGAGCTGTAGCTAAAGTAGCAACTGTATTGGCGACTGTATTGGTCTTGGATGCCTGAGAAGGCTGGAAGCGAGCACCAGACTGAACACGGGAACCAGACTGTTGAAATTGATGATGTCCAGGTGGATAACCATGGAGGTTGTAGCACTTATGAATCGTATGACCATTACGACCACAATGTGTACATACAGGACGTTGAGCAGAACGTTGTTGATTATACGCTGCAGCATATGCAGTGTTCTCAGTCGGACCCGTGTAAAAGCCAACTTCAGATGAAGGATCCGCAGATGCAGAAGTCTGGAAGACCACATTATCAACTTTCAAAGATGGTTTGATGATCTTCTGACTCATCCTGAGAAACCATATTGAAAACATCTTCAATATTTGGAATTGGCTTTAGCATCAGGATATGCCGACGAGTAGACTCATAAGCTTCATTCAATCCCATCAAAAATTTGGTAACACGACTACGCTGCTGAAGACGTTCCCATAAACTTGCTGCATTACATTCACATCGTCCACAAGTACACAATGGTAACTCGACATAGTTTTTATGTTCTTCCCACAGAGTAACAAGTTCCGTATAATAGGTACTAACATCCATGGATCTTTGTTGAATTGAACTCAATCGCTGTTCTATCTCATAAACCCTAGGAGCATCATCTTGCTTAAACCGAGACATCAAATTCTTCCAAATAGCCTCAGCAGTAGACATGAATAGCAAACTTTGACCTATCTTCTTGGAAACAGAGTTCATAAGCCAAGTAGCTACCATATCATTACACCTAGACCAAGAACCAGCATCACAATGAGTACTAACAGGTCGAGGAATAGTACCGTCAATAAATCCAAGCTTGTTACGAACATTGAGAGCCATACACACCGATCGGCGCCATGAGTGGAAATCGGAACCGGAGGTGAGGCGATCAGAAACCAAAATAAGTCCGGCATGATCAGAGGAATGCAAGAAGTACGGATTCTCATATGCATCCAAGTATTGACGATCCGTCGGAGCTGAATCAGGAACACCGGAAGTATGCGACGAAGTCATCGATACAGGTTATGATATTGTAAAATTGTATTCACTCTCATAAGAATAATGATTAGAGTTACATAGATTTATATACTAAAGAGATTTCATAAACTAGATAGATACAAATATGATTATGATCTTATATAATTAATATACAATATATGATAATAATATGTAGGATTTTCTAGATCCTTTTATACACCCCCTAATTTTCAAGGTGGTAATAAAGTAACAGCGAAATAAAAGGCTTGAGTTTGACTCGATAATGATGTGATGTGTGATAGTGAACATTGATTTGGGATGTTTGCTTGTTGAGACGTGAGAATGTTTCAATGTCACTTGTGAGCTGGCTGATGTGTGAAGAGGTTTTGAAGAAAGAAGAATTTAAAAAAAAAAAAAAAAATTGAATGACAAAATCATAATTTTTTTTTGAATTAAATGATAAAAAACCCTAAATATTCAAAACTTTTGGAAAACCCTAAGATTTTTTTTTTTTTTTTTTGGTGTGTGAATCGTATTAAAAATGGTTTAAGAAACTTATAACTTAGATTTAAAACCATATAATATTCTTGAATAGAAAAGGAAAAAAAAAACATTATGCTTAGACTCAGAGATCTAGTATAGACTTGAATAGAGGGAAACTCAATGACTTAGATTCAGAGATATTTAAGCTTGAATAATGGAAGCACTAGGCTTAAATTCAAAGGTTTATGATAAACTTGAATTTTAGAAGCACTTGGTTTAGATTCAAAGGCACATAGGCTTGAATGAAAAACAGAAGCTTTTAGCTTAGAAAAAAAGAAAAACATGAATGGAGGCGATCGTTAGATCATTGTAGCTCTGATACCATATTAGAGTTGATGAGAGGTTATGATATTGTAGAATTGTAATAACTCTCATAAGAATAATGATTAGGATTACATAGGTTTATATACTAAACTAGATAGATACAAATATAATTATAATCTTATATAATTAAGATACAATATATGATAATAATATCTAGGATCTTCTAGATCCTCTCATAGCTAATCATTGAGTAAGAGAACTACCTTATTCAGAGATCAAAATTTTTTCTTCATATCTCATCTGGTGGTTAAATCTGGATAAAATCAGGTTTATGGAAATCAAGGAAATCAAGGAATTGAATTTTTCTTAAAGAAACATGAGAAATATATTTTTGGGAGGAAACATTTGTCCTTCTGTTTTCAAGTAACTGTATATTGTAAGAATTATTTTGGGGTCACACATGTATAATCAATGTGTTAGAGTCATTATTTAAAGTAGTCAAACTTATGTGGTCACTTTATTATAAATAAAAGACTAAGGGGCATAAGTGTTATGATAATTTAATATGAGGATACATTCAATAATTTCTAATTTGATGAAGGGCCGAATTAGAAATTATTTCTATATAAGTAGAAGGTTATGGTCTCCATAACAATCTTAATCAGAAATACAGACTATTTTCTGCATCCCATCAACAGAGACCTAAAGCTATTATGGGTTCGTTGTGAAAGAGTCATTCCCAATATTCAGAACATAAATCATGGATCCAAAATGTAATTTATTCTAGAAGAAACATGCTTGTTTATGTGAATTTAGATCTGAAAATTCGGACTTTTTTTTGTGCTATTAAAACCCTAATTCCAAAAGTTGAAGACATAAATATTTTCGTTTGTCGAATTGAGCCTATTTTGTTGTTGGACCCAATTTAGATAAAAATTGCATTAGGATGATTTGGTTGAATTGGGCCTGACAGAAATTTGGTTTAAGGGCTAGAGCCCATGATTTGGGATTCAAACCCAGGTCACGCTCCTAGTAAGGCTTTTTTCAGCTTCCCTTAAACCATTCTGTTATAGTAACATTCTTGCATAATGAGCCAAAAGACTTATTATTATATGTATATACAAGAATAGTAATTATAATATTAAAACAGAAAATATTATAAAAAAAATATTTAGTCATGTGTTATATTACATGTAATGCCATTGTATTTTAGTGATTTTTCAAATATTTATTAAGAGTACTTTACTCAAATGATATATTCCAATTATGATTAAATTTAAATCAAAACTAAATCGAAACCAAATCATATCAAATCTTTTTAAATCGCATAATATCTGTTTAAAACAATCACTAAATCTCTCTAAATAATTATGGAAATAACATTATTTCTACTTTCAAAACAATACAATAATTAAATATGCATCCAAATAATTAAAAATAATAGGTTTTACATCCCTAATTAATGAAAAACGAAAATGAAAAAAAAAATATTAAATTAAAAAATCAAATGATGAATACAATTAAATAATTAAGCACATTAATTATTTTTACAAATCATAAAATCAAATTAAACATACATATAAAACAACGTGAGTAAATATATTTTTGAACATATTTCAACTAACAATAAAATGAAAAAAAAATCAATACAAAAATAAAACTTAATATTAATAAGTGTCTAATTTATAAAATGTAAGTTTTTAAACTTGAAAAATAATTTATTATATATAAAACGGGTTAATGTTTTTACAATTACAAAATTTTACACTTTGTTCCATCAGAATATGTAAAATATTTAGACAACTGCATAAGGGGGAATTGCTGATTTTAACCCGTTATTTGGTTTTGAATGCAAATCAAGACCCCTTATTGGAAATTCGACAAAAGTAACCCGTAGGGTTAGTGAAAGTACCGGTTTCTCTCTAACGACCAAACAAAAAAACAAATGAAAAATGACCCTTATAACCCTTGAGAAGTCTACGTTTATACAGTAGACTTCGTGAGTAGACTTCTAAATGAAGTCTACACCGTGATTTTATCTTAAATTTTAATTATAAAATTTATAAAAATTAATTTGGTAAAAAATTTGTATACATAAATATTACATACGTAATTATCACTTATATAAAATTAAATTTCATAAAAATCGGTCATTTTAAACAAATAAAGTTTTCATATCATGTAAAAGTATAATAGTAGACTTCATAACTTCTATATGAAGTCTAATCCGTGATGAAATCTTAGATTTTAATTATAAAATCTTTAAAAATTAATTTGATAAAAAATTTGTATACATAAATATCAAATACGTAATTATCACCTATATAAAATAAAATTTCATAAAAATCGGTCAATTTAAACAAATAAAGTTTCCATATCATGTAAAAGTATAATAGTAGACTTCATAACTTCTAAATGAAGTCTACTCCGTGATTAAATCTTATTTTTTAATTATAAATTTTTAAAAAATTAATTTGATAAAAAAAAATTTGTATACATAAATATCACATACGTAATTATCACCTATATAAAATAAAATTTCATAAAAATCAGTCATTTTAAGGGAACGAAGATAAATGAGGGTAGAAACCAAATACATGTAAAGTTTGAGTATAGGGTTTGATATGGATAGATATCATGGTTATGTTTTTGATAAAAAGAAATCTATATAAATGAGAGTTTAATATTACATTTAAGCTTATTTGGAAAACAAAATTAAGAATATAATGATGAGTAAATTGTTTAATGTTAGATTTTATGCAAATTATCAATTTAGGGGTTAGGGGTGTACTGTTCATTTGAGGTTTAGGGTGAGGAAGACTTCGTCATGAAGTCTGTGTCACTTCAAATTAGTAGACTTCATGTGAAGTCATTCAAAGTATTAAAGCGGGAAATAAAATTAAATAGGCGGGAAACGAAAGTAAATAGGCGAGAAACAAAATTAATTTAATAATTTTACGACAACCTAAGTTTAAAACGAGGCTCTACTTTTTTTTTTCTCCCTTCCTCTTCCACATTACCATAACCTGCCTCTCTAGATTTCTTCTTTATCCATTTTTATTCATTTTTTTTTATTTGTCAATCTCTTCTAATCCATTTTTTTCTTAGAAAGAGAATAATGATACATGTGTATGTTCATATTTCTGGGTTTTGATTGCTTCTATTTTTTTTTCAAAATGTTTGATTTGGATAGGATGAAGAAGTTGAGATGGAGGATATAGTAGTGCAAGAACAAGAACCAATTTTGGGAGTTTATTTTTCAACATGCGACAACAAGAAGACTGTGCGAAGAAGAAGATTGATTCTTTACATCCATCAGTTTCAAGGTTAATAAAATTTAACCTCTCTCTTTCTCTTTTTATTTAAATTTTTAGAAAGAAAAATCTGAGTATTTTTTTTTCTACAGATCTCAAGAAGAAGGCTGTGCGAAGAAGAAGATTGATTCTTTACATCTATCAGTTTCAAGGTTAATAAAGTTTAACCTCTCTCTTTCTCTTTTTATTTAAATTTTTAGAAAGAAAGTTCTGAGTTTTTTTTTTCTACAGATCTCAAGAAGAGACAAAGAAGCTGAAACCATCGATTACAAGAAAGAGACTTCATTGTAAAGTCTACTCTGCTGACTTCATATAGAAGTGTACTACTGTAGGATTTTTTTTCAAAGTTGTAATTGTAGCATATTTAGAATGATTTTTTAAGATTTTCTTGTTCATGTGTTAGTTTCAGCCAACCTACTTGCTTGTGTGAGAGTTTGATATATTTATTTGTAATATGCATGAGTGAATCAATTTTCTTGTTTCATTTTGCAGTTAACTCACTAGTAGTAGACTTCAAAATGAAGTCTATTTAATTTTGTTTCCCACCTATTTAATTTTGTTTCCCGTTTATTTAATTTCGTTTCCCGCTTATTTAATTTCGTTTCACGCCTATTTAATTTTGCTTCTCGTCTTTAATAATTTGAATTTCAGACTACACTGTGAAGTCTACTCTGCTGATTTCACTGTGAAGTCTACTCTGTGCACTTCATATAGAAGTCTACTACCATATGATTTTATCAAACTTGTAATTGTAGCATATTTTGAATGAATTTTAAAAAAATTCTTATTCATGCGTTAACTTTAGTCAACTTACTTGCTTGTGTGTGAGTTGGTGGTTAACAAAAAAAACACGATGACAAGAAACTAATCTCATAAACACACATGACCATATTCATTGTTCGAGTATTACAAACTGATCTCAGATAAAAACACAAGATATTTCTAATTAAACAAATTTAACAGAGGAGAAGTATCATCTTCATCTAGGAGAAAAGCCCAGAGTTGCATAACCATCATTCAACTTTGTATAGGATTTTGTTGGCACCAATGACGATCTTGTATACATAGGTAAAAATAAGTCATAAGATCACTGCATTAAAAATAGAGTTGTAACTAGTATTAAAAGTCGAATAAAAATACAAAGATGTGGATGCAAACAAAGATAAACAGAATTTGACAGAAGGAAATGACGCATGAACAAGAAAATCTTAAAAACTAATTCTAAATATGCTACAATTACAACTTTGAAAAAATCCTACAGTAGTAGACTTCTATATGAAGTCAGCAGAGTAGACTTCACAATGAAGTCTGAAATTCAAATTATTAAAGGCGGGAAGCAAAATTAAATACGAGGGAAACGAAATTAAATAGACGGAAAATGAAATTAAATAGGCGGTAAACAAAATTAAATAGACTTCATATTGAAGTCTACTATTAGTGACCTAGTTGCAATATGAAACAAGAAAACTGATTCAGCAATGCATATATCAAATAAACATGTAAAACTCACACACAAGTAAGTAGGTAGGCTAAAACCAACGCATGAACAAGAAAATCTTAAAAATTCGTTATAAATATGCTCTAATTACAACTTTAATAAAATTATTACGGAGTAGACTTCTCTATGAAGTCTAACGAGTAGACTCCAAATGACGTCTACTATTAGTGACCTAGCTGCAATATGAAATAAGAAATCTGATTCAGCAATGCATATATCAAATAAACATGTAAAACTCACACACAAGCAAGTAGGTAGGCTAAAACCAACGCATGAACAAGAAAATCTTAAAAATTCGTTATAAATATGCTCTAATTACAACTTTAATAAAATCATTACGGATTAGACTTCTCTATGAAGTCTAACGAGTAGACACCAAATGATGTCTACTCTATCGGGTTACTTTTGGAATTGCCAATTTACAAAGCAGACTTCACCAGACGTCTACTCGCCCGAGTAGACGTCTAGAGAAGTCTGCATTCGTTAATTGGCAATTTGCAAAAGTAAACTTCACTTGCAGTCTACTCTGAAAAAATGGGTCAGTTTTGCAATTGACCAAACTTTGACTTTCTGAGTTAGACTTCATACCAGAAGTAGACTTCTCCAAGAAGTCTACTTTTCCAGTAGACTTCTTGAAGACTTTGTAAAAGTAGACTTCTCTCGGGTTAATTTTGCAGTTCAAATATCTGAGTAGACGGCTAGTGAAGTCTACTCGGTTAGTACTGGTGTTGACCAAATTTACGATTAAACTAATAGTAGTCTGTGATAGTCGTCTACTAAAAAGTAGACGACTAGTGAAGTCTACTATTTAAATGATATTAATGATCAATTTTTTAATGTTTTCGACAACCCCAAAAGTAACGGGTTTTCGGCTTATTCCCCTATGAACTAATTGTTGCCTGTTTATTTATACACGAAGTATTAAGTCATGCCATAAACTATACAAACTAACTAAAATTTTAAATTTAATACATGATCTATTAAAATATGGTCAATTTCAACAAAACCGTAACAAAAAATGGTTTATCTGATATCGATTGCTGACGTGTCATACACGTGGACGAACGGTTTGGTTCGGTTTGAGATTTGTAATTTTTTTTTTTACTAAAATGATGTCGTTTTGTTTGTTAAAAATTAGATGGAATGTGCTTGAATGGCATCGAACCATGGGCTATATCTCACCTGCATAACCTACACACCACTAGACTACTTAAATCATTTTGTCATTCTTACATTACAATACTATTTATTATATGTTCTATGAGAATAAATATAATTATTAATAAAACAAAAACAGATAAAAAAACAAAATAAATTATCAATCTCTTCTTACTTTTTACAAATTTTTTTTTCAAATCAGATTTAATTTAAAAATTTGAAAGAATTTTTTTTTTCAAATTTATTAAAGAATTCAGATGAAAACTCTTTTCTTTTTTTCTAATTGATTTTGATGAAGAAAAAATTATCAAACAATCTAGATTTTGGGTGAATATTCGGGGTTAGATATCATTGAATTAATTAGAGATTCTTTAGAGGATATTGTGTATATCTAACCCAGAAAATACACATTGTCTCATTAATTACATAAAATTTCTGATCCGAAATATTCACTCAAATTCTATATTGTTTGATAAATTTTTCTTCCTCAAAATCAATTAAAAAAATAAATTCTTTTCTGAATTCTTTAATAAAATTGAAAAAAAAGAAAATTTTTTTTCGAATTTTTAGTTAAATCTGATTTGAAAAAATTGATTTGTCCGAAAAAAATAAGAAGAGATTGATAAATTATTTTCTTTTTTAATCTGTTTTTGTTTTATCAAGTAATTATATTTATTAGCATATAATAAATGTTATTGTAATGTAAAAATGCCAAAAAGACTTAAGTAGTCTAGTGGCACATAGGTTATGCATGTGAGTTATAGCCCATAGTTCGATTCCATCCAGGCACGTTCAATCTAATTTTTAACAAACAAAACGACGTCGTTTTAGTAAAAAAAAAAAAAAATTACAAATCTCGAACCGAACCAAACCGTTCGTCCACGTGTATGACACGTCAGCAATCGATATCAGATAAACCATTTTTTGTTACGGTTTTGTTGAAATTGACCACATTTTAATAGATCGTATTAAATTTAAAATTTTAGTTAGTTTATATAGTTAATGGCATGACTTAATACTTCGTGTATAAATAAACAGGCAACAATTAGTTCATAGGGGAATTTGCCTGTTTGTGCTATGATATATAATGACAATTTTGAGCTCATCAAGTCTATCACATTTTCAGAATACATATGTGACCCAGTGGGAGATGGTAATAATTATTTTGGGGTCACACATGTATAATCAATATGTTATGGTCATTATTTAAAGTACTCAAACTTATGTGGTCACTTTATTATAGATAAAAGACTAAGGGGCATAAGTGTTATGAAAATTTAATGTTAGGGTACATTCAGTAATTTTTAATTTGATGAAGGACCGAATTATAAATTGTTTCTATATAAATACAAGGTTATAGTCCCCATGACAACCCTAATCAGAAATACAGACAATTCTCTGCATCCCATCAACAGAGACCTAAAGCTATTATGGGTTCGTTGTAGAAGAGTCATTCCCAATATTCATAACATAACTCATGGATCCAAAAGGTACGCTTCCGCTTCTGTGTTTTTATCATTCAGAGATTGACATGAGTTTAGTTTATGATTTATATGAAATCATAAATTAATCCTAACATATATCTGATCTAATTCTTAAGAGACATTTTTTGGTCTTTCAAAATGTTATAATTTAGAGGAAGAAAATCTTCACACTTTTACAGGTCTCTTTTAACTTTAGCTTCAGTTTACATTTTACACATTATTCTGTGAATATAGGGAGTACATAAATGAATTCAAGAATTGATCTTTTTAATGGGTTGAAGGAGAATGCCAGGAAGAGGCAAAGAAAAAAAGTCAGACCTTACTCGTTCGTTGTCTCAGCCAATTGTGATGTGTCCTGCAGTCATATTTTACTAACGAAGGCAAGCTATATAGAGTTTCATGATATGGCATATTTCACATTGTGGATGAACTAAAGTGACATAGAGAGGTTGGAGGCTTACCGTGGTGATCAGAATTGGCTATTGTTGAGCCTATCACAAGTGAATCTATATTATAATGAGACAATTTTTTCTTCTTAGAGAATGCCACATCAGCTTTTAATAAAAAATCAGCCCAATAAAACTCGGTTTTGTTCTGTTTGATTTCTAGTTGGGAAAACATAAGTAGCTGCAACATAAGTATCTATTTCACCAGTGCCCGGGGTGAGTAGTTTTAAAACATAATCAACACTTGGTATTTTGAAATATTTTAATGATAAATGATTCAATGCATAAAATGTTAAAAAAAAGACCCAATACATGACAAAAAAAAATCCCAAATATATGGATATACACCTAAAGAATAATGGTGGAATCGTAAAAATATAAATATACGACGATAATAAGATTGAAGAAAAAAAAAGTTACAAAAATAGTATGAATAATAAGATTTCCTAGGGAAAGAGACAGCCACAATTATAATACAAATATCTATACATCCACACAAATAGGTTACAACAACAACATTTGAAATATTTTTAAATAAATTTACAAAAGTAGAAAACATAAATTAAAATATAAATGTAAAATTACAAAAAATAAAATAGATGACTGGGCCACGAATAAATGAAGTAAAACATTATACATAATAAAAAAAATTAAATATAACTAAAAAAAGATAACAACACAAACTATCCTGCGTGTATGTACGGGCTCAATCCTAGTATCATCGTAACAATCCAGTTTTGCAGGCCAAGTAAGGTTCAATAGCACAACAAGAAACCCTAGATATTTTTTATATAAATAGACTTCACCTTTTTCATATTTTTTAACAGAAATTCTAATAGAGTCGAATCTCTGCAGAAACTGAGCCGTCCGACAGTGTGATCATCAATTTGCCTCAGCAGTCTCATAGATAATCCAGCCCTTCCCCGATCTGTGTCGAAGGTAACTCTGGGAACCGTTTTACGATTGATTTCCGCAAGGCCGTTTACTAAAATGGTCATAACTCTCTAACCGCTTCGTATTTTATGAATCTAAGGCCACCACCGGATTCAGCACGTCGAGACGAGACCACGCCATCAACCGCCGTCACCAGCTCCGCCGCACGCGCCCTCACACGCCATTAAAAGGTCAGCATGTGTCACCCACGCGCCACCGTCAGCCACCACCTCCTCCGCGCGTGACGCCCACACACTGTCGTTGTCGCCGCGCCGCCTTCGCCGCCGGTGACCTCTCCAGTAAGCCTCATCGCCGTCTCTTTGCCGCCGGTGACTCGGTGACTCACCATCTGACTTTTGTACTTGTGTCGTGTGTTGTCTGCGTAGTGGTGCTGGCATTTGAGTTATATTATGTGTTATAAGATGTGTTTAGTGGCACGCCATTCTCGAGTGAGGATGAGACGAGTGTTACAATCATCCTTTTGAAGATGACAAAGACATTCATGCATAAAGAAAGTACTGGAGTTATCCAAAAATCAGTTAAAACCTATGTATCATGGTTTTATCAAATGTAAAAAAGCTCCGGTTGTAAACCGCAAAGATATGTTGCATACCCTTAAAGTGCACTTGCAGATTTCGCAAATACCATAAGGAAAGCGTTTAACAGTGTCAATCAGCACCACCAAAGAGAAGGAAGAGTTAGTAAAAACATGATTAATCATAAAAAACCCACTTGAGTTTCTTAAAAACTAAAATATTAATATTTTAATTAAATTTAGCTAACGAATTAAAATTTATTCATAAAACAAAAGTTAAACCAATAGAAATTTAACATACATATAGTAAGTTTCTTAATAAAGTTTTTTAAAGTTCTTTACTAAGAACTTTATCTTATTCTCTTTCATACTTTTTTCTTTTTTTTTTAATCCTAAAAACCTAGTTAAGAACTTTTTATAGTGCCAATTCCTCAGTTGCTTAGTACTTAACTTTCTCCGATCTTATAGTAATCTTTCAAAAGAATTGACTTACAAGTTACATGATCGTTATAAAATGGTTATTTGTGAGAATGAAAAGACAAAATCTAACCATTTTATGATAAATAATCGTTCTCAAAAAGTTGGGGCTCTCGTTAAAAGAGAATACAAACAAACAAATTTTTACAAATAAGGCCACACCGAAGACCCTTTGTTCTTGAGCCAAACGAATCGCAGAGAGCAAGTCTCTTGACTCCATTTTTTTTTACAAAAGATTTCACCTAAAATATCTAAAGACCATTGATATAAATATATACAGCCTCGACTTTGACCGTTGACACTTAAACCTCTCTTTCCTATCAGTTTTTCTTTTTATTTCCTCTGAATCTCTTTCGAATGTAGCTTCTCGAGGGCTTATCACAAACCGTAACATATTTTGTATATCTTTGTGGACCAATGTAGCCAATAACATAGACTTCTCAAGGGCATTAAACAATTTCATGTATATAAAATTTGGGATGTACACAGACTTTTTCTATACGACACATAATGACATCACATCTGTTTTGTTTGTCAGAGATTACTACTTACCCTTTTTGTTTCAATCATGGTTCGAACGATGGGACATCATTCTCAGGAAGATGAGTTAAACTGTAACTTAACCTGTCTACAACACTTCTGTATGGATCTTCCTCTCGCTTCTTCAACAAGTAGGCTATGCTTTTCTCCACTTCCTCTTTCGCTTCCAAGTAAACCCGTTTTGCTGCTTCTTTGTCTTTCACAAGTTCTGGTCTTCCTTTAGTCTGTATCGGTTTCCCGAAAAGGTAATAAAACCGACCAGGGATTTTTGGTAAGAGCCCTGGTAAGTAGAGCTGCTGGTTTGCGACCTCTCCACTTGATTCTTCCCTATATATCATCACAACACTCATCAGTTTTGTTTAATAACAACTACAAGCATTATAGTACATCTCTGCTTGTTTCAACCGCTAATTTAAATTTATTTACATGAGCAAAAAGATAAACAGAAAATCACATTAGAAGAAAGGTAAAACACACTCATACCAACACCAAATTCAAACAATCAATGCGTTTGTACAGTTAAACTAAAAGCAATTTTTACCTCAATTTAAATCTTTTGGTATCGCGAGTTACTTCCGAGATATAGTCATTGAGAATTGGAATCTTCATCAGGTCATTGTAATCAAGAACCAACTGCAAAAGGAAAAAGAAAATATAAATTTGCCTCTCTTTAAAAAAACTGTGCAATACAAAGTTTAGGGTGTTAAAGGTAGTTTACTTCAGCTATGTCGTCTTCACCAACCGTTCCAAACGGCACTATTGTTGCACCAAATCGTGCTGCCATTCTTACAAACTCTTGCTGGTCAGGCCAAATTAGTTTGTATTGTTCACCCTGTAACGTCGTAGAAAGTAGTATATATAATCAGAAACTCTAACAAGACCTCCAGGCTAAATTAGGACCATGGAAACAGCAAAATTTCAGATAACCAAGTCAATTAAAAATGCTAGTTCCTACGTTTTGTAACCCTATGGGAGATTATTTTAGCAATAAAACGTTTCATAAAAATATTTAGCAAAGTTTAAAAGCGTAACATATCTGAGATTAAAATGTACAAATGAATTTTTGTTAACTAAAGGTTGTGAGAATTAGCAAACAAACAATCAAGACTTCAATAGCCAAATAACAAATGGATTCTTAAAACACCAATTTTAAAACCATATGGAAGTTTCATCAATATGTTATCATCTTTCTTTGACCATAGAGGTATGAAGATGGCTAACCCGGTTATGGAGAGCCTCTCGTGCACCGCCGGGATAGAGAAGAACATGAGATTTGGAAGATAACAGCTTGAAAAGATTGGTTGCAGTGACAGGATAGGCACCAAAGACCTTAATCCAGTCCATGTAACCAAACTCCTTCTCTGAATCATTTTCCGAATACAGAATCGGATGAGCCATTCCACGAAAGAGAATGTTCTTCTCTTTGATAAATGCCTCGGACATTGGACCAAGTTCCAACCCCATCAACATGTGGTAGCCAACAAGTAACACCGGACCTTCATCTGGAACACCAGCAAGTCCCTTCACTATTTTCCCGTCTTCCATAGTTGACAGAAACACAGAACTAACAGCATTTCTTAAGAATCTGCTTGTCACAATGAAAAAAAGTCAGAACAGATACGATCACATGAAGGTAAGTTTGTTAGCAATAGATGAGACAGTAATATAAGCTTGTAATGTCAGATGTTTTGGAGAAAGTTTCTGAATATTAAGTAGATGAATCATTTGTAGAAGAGATATAGTTACCCAAGCAGTTCCTGAAGTGCGTAATCAAGTTCTCCCTTGCTAGGAGGCAAGAAATCAGAAACAAAATCATATCTCCAGGAGCGCCGGTACTTGCATGTACCTTTTATAACGGTGAGCAAACTCAAGCTATCTTCCTGGAACGATGAGTAATAGTTAGTCAATGAATAATAGTTACACTCCTCTGCGTTTTTGCTATTCTTGTAAGAAACTACTCTGAGTCTAACTTCATCAGCTTCACCTACCAGCCGAAGTAAAACGAAATAAACTCAAAAAAGTGAATCACTATGTTAACTTACTAGTAAAAGGGTATGCCCATTATCCTTGAAGCATCGAACAGTACAGTTTTTTAGTACCCCGTGAAGCCGCTTCGATTCTTCTTGGCTAGGAAGCATCCTGTCTTTTCCACTGAAAATCTCATGAAATCCAAAGTCATTTCTACAGCTTCTTGATGATTTTTCGGTGAATAAAAGCCAGGTCTGTGGTATTTCTTTATTGAGGAAGACAACGAACAAGAGACGAGAAAGATTACCTAGCAAGGACCAAGACTTCAGCTTGAACAGCATGTATGCGGGAATTGGCGTAAGCAGCGCCAGATCTCAACAACTTAAGCTTCCAAAGTAAAGTTTCCCTTGGAATAATTTCACCGAGCTCCTGAAAGCGTATGGTAAAAAAAAGATGCCAACTTGTGTAGAAACAGAAGCAAGTAAATGCATTAAAAGCTACTCACAGAGAGAAGAGGAAGCATGGAGTTAGTAAGCTTGTCTCTCAACTTCTTCATTTTTATTCCTGCCGGAAGTTGGTTGTCGATACCAATTGTAGCCATCTTTATCGGATCACCTAAACATCAAGAAACCCTGAGTAATAATAATTTAAGAAGAATATAACGTACATATTTAGATATATGATAAAGCGTCAATTCATGTACCCATAATAAAGCTTAGAGCATATGGAACAGTAAAATGAAGCTCTTCTGGCACCATCTCCAATATAGGCAGCAACGGCTGTAGCGGTGACCTCTCAAATGATGTAGCTAAAACAAAGGAAAGTGTATATGGTAACTCAAGACAAACTTTTGTGTTGCCTTTACATAAATAAAGCTATAGAATTGAATCAAAAACACTTCCTGACCTGGGTTGACTAGTATCAACACCAAGTCTAATGAACGGTTTCTGGCAGCGACAGCAAGAGCCAAGCATCCTCCAAAGGAATCGCCCACGAGATATATCGGCTTATTCGGACGAGTAGCATGCTCTTGCCTCAGAACATCTTCGACTATTTTCATCAGCCCTTTATGGTAAAACCAACAGTAGAGACTAGTCAGAGAAAATTGAGCAAATAACATGAACAAGTCAACAACGACCTAATACAGAAGCATTCGTTAACTACTTCTGTCCCATTTGGAACCCATTCAAATACATATAATATGTAATGTATATATAGTCAATTTGATGTCAAAGACAATAAGCTGAGTGCAAGTTCTTCTCAGCAGTGCTATATTTATATGTATGTACTCCTACAAAATGCATATAAATATAAGCAAGGGAAGATCTGATATTTATGTTCTATGATCTTAAAGGGACAAGTATTGAATAAAAATCAACATAACCGAATGTGTATAATCTCTGTCTTTTTACCTTGGAATGGAGTGCGATCAAGTACTGGAATATGCAGGGACCAGACATGAAAAGCCCTGTACCCAGAAAAGATAAAAGTGTAAGGTTCTGTTTGAACACGTTGCATCAGACCCATATTAAAATTTGTTTGGATCAGTTCTCGTGCATTAGATACTAATGCTTCTGCAATTTGAGCTCAAGTATATATTTCTAATTGTACATTTCAGGGAAGCCATAATTTACAAAAGTGTGAACATACTTCCCAAGTGCTTGCTGATGTGGAACGAGGCCCATCCCTGTGCCATCGAGCCCTGCAATACCAAAAGTCGAAATTATCGAAAGGAGCTTGGAACTTCGGAACGATTGTCTAAGAATCAGATAAACAGTATGAAAAACCATTACTAAGGAGTATATAAGTCTTTGCAATCAAGTTCTGTAGCATCTTTATTGACTCCCATTTAAGAATATTAAATCATTAGGCATTAATTATTGGAAGACCTTGGAAGTTTGAAACAATACAGAAAACACCATTACTAAGGATTAGAAACTGAATCTTCTGAAGAACACAAAACAACCTAAAGAACCACTCTTTCCTCCGTAAAAACACAAAGGACTGAAAATGAATAAAAGTTTCAAACTTTAGAAGAATACGAATTGTGTGTAGAAAGAAGCAAGCAATTTTCTGCAATCAAGAAGTTAATAACCCAAAATTTGATTTCTTTACCAGGTAAGAAGAGTAGCGTAGGAGCATCTTTTATTGGTTGGCCACAATCGACGGGACTAAACCACCGTGGAGGTCCACCGTCAGGCTTCTTCAAAATCTCCTTGGCCGCCGCAAAGTAATCTTTCACAGATTTGGTGCCGTACCCATCATCCCATAACAGCTCAATTTCTTCTTTCCTTTCGAACTTTACTTTCCCATTCACTTCATTTGCCAAAACCTCACTTCCTTTTGAGTTTTGGACATTAGACACAGAGACAGAACCGTTCACAGGCTCCACTGATGTCGCCTTGTCACCGGAGATTTGAGCTCTTACCTTGAAACTGGTTCTCTGGTTACAATTGGATCTGAAATTTGGCAACACCAACAAGCTTGAACATGTTGTTGCCATTGCCCTTTGAGTCTGGTAGGCAATGGAAGTTTTGTGTAGAAGGGATTCTTAAAATTAATAAAAAGAATTAGAGCTTCAAAAGGAAAACTTGGAAAAGGATATAAACCTTACAAATATCCTACAAAAGTTTTAAATGTTTTGAAAAGACACTCAAAAAGAAAAGATTTTTTTTCTTTTTATTCTTTTTAAGAAATAAGTTTCCGTCTCGAATTTGTATTTCATAGAAACTGCTAAAAGTAAGTACCTTAATTTTCATTCGATCTAGTATTTTTGTTTACGTTAAAGAGAAAGAGGAGAAAATCCATATTTTATTAAGAGGTAGCAAATGAGACACCAAAATGGTACGTGAGAAAATCGACTAAGAAGTTATTGCAACCATGACAATTTGTCAATTTCTAGGAGAATAATGTAGTAAACGATAAAATAATATATATGAAATACAAATTGAATGAGACTGTCTTAGACGATTTTATTAATTTTAGAATATATGATTTTTATCATAGTGTATTAAACGAAACTAAAAATGAGATGTTAAATAAAAAATATAATTACTAGAATTATCTCCTTATTTACCAATATTATTATAATGATTTTCTCAAAATTTCAAAGTAAAGGTAAAAAATCTATAAGATTTGAGTTTTCGTTTTAATTACAAGATTATTATTATAATTAAATAAATAAATACGAATATAATAATATAAATTATAAAAATTAATTTTTTTGTTTTTTTTATTATGCAATTGTCATTGGCGTCTGTGATTAGCATTTAAAACTCACATTTAAGCTTAATCGAGTAGTGTTTGCATTTGAAATTAGCGATAAATAATTTTTAGTTTTTCAAATTTTTTGTTTTTGTTTTTGACAAAGTAGATTCTCTTTAATGATGATAAACTTATATATATATGTATACTTCCAAATGATTATAGACTTATGTCGGTTGGCGCTTAAAACCGCCGTTTGCATTAAAAATTCGTTGTATATATTATATAAGTAAGAGATAAATCTATCATTATTGTATATAAACATATAAGTTTACCATCACTGGATGTGTAACATACAAATCTACTATCATTGATACAAATTGACCACAATAAATCTACCAACTGTAACTTTATACTATAAAACGTAAGTATATATATTAAATATATACTTTCCAAACAGATAAGTCTACCACACTATTATAAATCTACTATTAATAAGAACAAATCTACCGACACATTATAGCCTCCGAAAATCTACCGTCAAAAAAAATAAATCTACGTGACCCCATTAATCTCCCACCAATAAATTAAATTTACCATCACTGCCTATTCCAATATATATGTCACCACTCAAAATAAATCTATCACGCTAAAATTAATCTACCATTCGAATCAATAAATCTACCGTCTGAATACTAAGTCTACCGCCTAAAATTAAATCTACCACAACCACTTTATAAATCTACCGCCCAAAACAAGTCTACCGTATTGAAAAAATAAGTCTACCAAAATAAGTCTATCGGCCAGACAATAAGTCTGCATAGATTTAATAAGTCTACCACCAATTGACTAGTAGACTTACGGTTTTTGGCGCATTTTTTCGCATGTGGCAGGATTCATTAATGACATTTTCGTTATTACTGTTTTTGTCAACACATGCCATAAGGGTAAAATATGTACAAAAAATGGTTTAGTAATTTCCAAAACAAAGAGATCAATCTAGTCATTTAGGATCTTTAGGAGGTTAGTTTAGTAATTCTCTCAAATAAAAATTAAGTCCCAATAATTACCCGGACTCTTTGGCTTGCTTTTGACAATAAAGCACGGAGTCAATTTCTTATACGAACAATGCACTGTGATTATGAGAATACAAATTTTCTAGATTTATATTCCAAGAACGTTTATTTGGATAATTGTCTATACAGGGATTCAACTAGCTTCCGTGACTAGCAAGTTGTGTCAGCTGGCGTGTACATGGGTTGAGTCCATTGCGCTTGGCTTGGCGCCATAGTGGCTGGCTGTTTCTCTGTTCCTCATGCGAGATTGAGGTGGACTGCACAGGGATTAACACTTATGATCATGGATTAACGTCATTTCCAAAACAAAAACGATGTTAACATTCGCAGAGGAGCATTGGTTCTCCCCGAAGAGATTGAACCACATCACTTCACTTGGTGCTTAGCGATGTAGGGTAACCATCCCACTTATCGGTTTCATAAGCGAGATGTGCTATTTCTGATCTTGGTGGTCGAGATCGGAACACGTTACTTGACTCGATAGATACCTACCCGAGGACCGCAAGGGACACTTCAAAACGGATAAAAATTTGCCCATGTACGAGGATGGTCAGTCGCTTTTTTTACAGCATGTGCGTTTCAGCAAGTGACAAGCAGGGCTTTTCAAGAAACATTACCCTGACCTCCAAACTACCTGGACAGTCTTCGCGTTGCGTATATGCAATAAAAGTTTGTCTTTTATTGTGAAGCATGAGAAGTGTGTCCCGAAGGAGCATACAAAGTGTTTGGATCTTTCCGAATATAAGCAAACTGAGGGAAGGTCTTGGAGGAGGCAACCTTGTTTCTGGAGGAATAGTGCTTTAGAGGCGGGTAAATTCACAGAAGAACTTACGAGTGAGTTCCCATGCAAGGAAGCTGACTAAAGGTTTGGTAAACATCCATCCCTGGAAGGATTGCGTGGAGAGTAATCCCTAAAGAGATGTTAAAGATGATTAAATAAAAAGGCTCCAAGGCGTAAGAAAATGATTGAGTTAGACGAGAACCCCGAGGTGGATGTGTGGACGGGAAAGTTATCCTTGGAGGGTGTGAAAATAAAGAATGAAAAGAACCCCGAGGGGATGCATATAATCAAAGAATATGTTCCAAAAGGGTATGTAAGCGTGTAAATGAATAAGAACCCCGAGAGGATGCATATGATCAGAGAATATATCGTCAGAGGATATATAAGCATGTGAATGAACAAGGGAGGTGGAATACTTTTACCCTCATTGGCTGGTTCCTCGTATGCGGAGCCAAGTTAGTTTGGCCTCTTACTGATGCCTCTCGATCATAAGCCTTCCAGATCCATTTGTCCCTTGGGTTCATGGCCTTGTGGGCCTGTCAGTCTCATATCTATTGCGTATGTGGTCCATGACCATATCTTTTTGACCGCTTGCACCTTATCGCTACTATATCGGCAACATTTTTCTCTTTGTTTTTCGATATTTCCAGAACGGGTGTCCTTGTGACCAAGGGGGCATTGTTGCTGGTTGGAATCAACTAAACGAGTCCATATGGCAAGTTCTTATGCGCCGCATGGGAAAGAGTTATGCTGCACTCTTAACTTTGATGTGCACTTTAACCGGTTCTTTTCGCGCATTGTACTGCCTTCCGCATGCTCTCAACGCGCAAGTTATCAACTGAGATTATAACGCATTTTATCGACGACTGGCGTGAACGAGTTAATTGCTCACTTGGTCCATGTGTTTTCAAGTTCATTTGTTTTAAAACCACTAATTTCAAATACGTCTTCATCTTCTTTGTGTTTTTTAAGAGTGGAGTCAAGTCTTCAGTTTTTTCATCCACCGCTCAAAACTACACTAGTGAACGTATCTCTTTGGTTCTTTTTTCTGTAAATCTATCAATATGTTTTCCTCTTTCTTTCTTCTCTGATAGTGTCTTGTTAACATCAGGGATCACTTCTCTTTTTCTCATGTCTCGTGGCAAGGACATCATTTCTCCTCGCGTCTGATTAAGGGGGGTGGGGGGGGGGTGCTTCGTTGATCACCGTTGGTTGGTTCTCCATAGAGATGGGTTCTCTCTTGGTGCTTCTAGTGTTGGACCCTAATCCCCTCAAATTGGTTGATCCATCGTTGTTCACGCTTAACACGAGGATCCCACAGAATGCTGCTCTGGTAGTGGATCCCATACGATTTTGAGGGGAGGAGGGGGACCAGAGAGCGTTCATCCCTTTGCCAGACTGTGCGATCGAGCAGTCCCAAATTCGTGAGGCCACCAGTAAGATCGTGTGACAGGACCTGTATCCATCGGTTTCGTTGGGGCTGCTGGCTGGAGGCTCGCTGGTGGAGGAGCCTGCTTGTGTGTGGTTGCAGTCCAAGAATTCTATTTTCAAGGGTTGTTTTGAGGTTAAAAGGCAACAGTCAGATTTTTTCTATGAAAAGATGCGGGGTCTTCATATCCAGATCCTGACGCTATTAGGACGAGTCGGATGAGCACTTGGTTTGCCTGGAGGTTTTCAAAATGCCTCTGCCTAATTTTTCTTACCGCGTGTAAAGGTCTGGGTCGATTTCCTTAACCAGACTTAGACCATTTTCATATATTTATTTAGTTAACATTTTTGTGCATTTTAATAGCATTATACAAGCCATTCAAAGCATAAACTGATTTTGAATAGATTAATCGAGGTTTGAATACAACGGTAAGATTTAGGCTAATACATCGTTATATTTAATCATTTTATCCAAATTCTCACTATTACCTTTGTGGGTCAGTTCATTTCCTGAATTCACAAAGGATGCATAAGAAACAAAATTGCTTAGTGAGAGCGGTCGTCTAGTCCCACTTAGATATATAATATAAATCACACCAAACAATCAGTTCAATGTGTATCATGCCTATCCAACCTTCCCTTGACCGACCTGACCCTCCCAAGTCACTGAGCCATTTTCCACGATCAGAATAAGCCTTAGCAAGTATGACAATCCCATAGCCTATTGTTGATCTAGACGCTCAATGATAGAAACTGATCATCTAGTTCAAACCAGCATAACATAGAATACAGATAAGTAATCAATCATAACAGCCCTAAAAATCCTAGGCAAGTGAATCTATGAAACAAATGACCACAGACGCAGTCACGATCATACATTCACCTTACTCTCTTGGATTCAGACAGTCAGTTTCTGACACCCTTCCGAATTGTACGAGTGATCCAAAAATCCTTGGGTCGAAGTGGTGTGAGAGAAATTTTCACCCATCTTATATCTGTAAGGATATAGAATGCAATAAATATAGGTTGGAGGTCGATCCACATAGACCAGATAGTTATACTATAAATAAATTAGTTTTGAATCAAGCTATAAGAAAAACCAAAGTTTTGGCTTTTGTAACGGAAAGTAAGACACACAATCAAACTAAAGTAAGCAGTAAATAAAATGGATGAAATAAATTAAGATAAAACACTAGGTCAATGATAAATTACAGAGATTTATAAAGATATAAATATCGATATGATATGCAGAGAAACTGGTTCATGAACTTGAATAAAACATTCATAATGTTTTCACTACCTTGACTCCAATTACTAAGTATTAAAAGCCTAGTATACTCCACTTTTCTTGGTTGTTAAAAGCTTAAAATATGTATTGGTTCGATCAAAATTTAGTTGTTCATAAAACCCCATAACTCAATTTTCGTTGTGACACATTACTTATCAAATACTCATTCAGGTAATATAACAAAAGTTTGGAGAGTATAGTAACCTAATATCTATTTCTAATTTTCTAAAAAAGAAAGCAGCATTAAAAACAAGTAAAGATGAAGAATCCAATCAAAATTTCCTATTCAAACTGATAAATCCTAATTACTTATTAACTGATTGATTACCAACAACCTAACAAATGAATCTACTCACACATAATGCAAGTGAATAAGTATAGAATGACCATATAAGAAATCATGAAAAAATTTTATGAAAAGAGGTCAAAGTTTATAAATCTTTTTTTTATATTGAGGTACAAAGGCGAGATATTTTTCTTGAAGCCTCTTAGAATTCAAAGCAATGAAATAATCTATGAAAGAACAATGAAAAGAGTGATTTTGTGTATGAATTTGGCCCCTTAGATATTTTATGTTCAGGTATTTCAAAAGTAGAGGTTAAAATAAGTATAATTAGTTATCGAAGTCAGTGGTTAAGGGTAAAAAAGAACTTTCTGGAAAGTAGGGCTTCGTTCTTGGGCTCTATAGGATGAGACTTGATACTTTTGGGTGTTGATAATGTGTACTACTTTGTATAAATATGAGGCTTGGACGAGCCTTAGGGTTGTTGGTTGAATTTATAACTTGACTCTCCATACGCTTCTCTTCAAAGCTAAATATATATGTCTTCACTATATCTGGTGTAACTCAAATGACTTTATTTCATTTCCTTATGAAATCTAACATAAAAAGCTTTATTTCCACCAAAAATAGTTCAAATATAGTTTTTGGAAGGGCTCCGGATGAGGTCAGAGTTCTAGAATATTAATTCTGTTCTTTTGCTGGAAATTGAAATCTTTTGAGATTTTGTAGTCTTTGGTTGAATATTTGACTTAAAATTATGTCTTAATCATTTTTAGTCATATTTGGCTTTTTTAATCATTTTGATGTTTTTATCTACTTTGACCTAAAATAACCAAAACATAATTATAAAAGGATTCATGTAAAGGGTGACTGCAAACGCACCTTTACGATGTTACAGTTATGGCCAAATGGAGAAATCACAATTTTTGATACTTTTAAGAATTTGGTTGATGTTCTTGACTTATAAATATGTGTGGATGATGATATACTTCTTTTTTTTATTCTTTTCACATTTTTTTTTTATAGTCATACATGTATTGACTGAAAAAGTCATAAATACTAACAATTATTCTTATAACCATTAAACAACACCAAAGCACTTATATATTATTATTAAAACCATAAAAAGACATGTAAAAACTAGTTATATTACTAGCACATGAAATGTTGCATGAAATATAGTCCAATAATAAAAAGAAAGTATATGATAACTAAAACTGATGTGAGTGAAAAATACAGTCGCCGGTCACGTGGAATAGACCTTTATTGAAAAGCTTCTAAAAATGTTTGGCTCTACAGAAAAATAGACTACATGGATGTATTATATTTGTACAATTAAAGTGCTCATTAATGGGTAACCATGACGAAAAATAATTCTGAGGCGAGGGTTCTGTCAAGCCGATCCCTTATCACATATACATTCATCTTGTGTACCTCAATCGTAATCATACGGAGGGTGAGCGGGATAAATCTCTGAAAGGGTTATAAAATGAAAGAGTACGTCCATCTGTCTCTCATTTTCTTTTTGCAGATGGGAATTTTATTTTTTATTTTTCTCTAAAGCTAACAAGGAAGAATGTTGGACTATTTTACACATTCTTAAAAAATATTAGTAGTAAGAGTTGTAATAAATAAAGATTCAAAAATCCTATTTTATAAGAATTTAAAGACTAAAATGAAAGATTTGTTTTAGTGATTGATTTTTTTTGCCGAATACAAAAGATTTTGTAAATACTGTAAAGTCTTACAATTTAAAGAATTGGTTGGATTGTTTGCCCTTAGTAGAATTTGCTTATAATCGCATACCTCACTTCACTACTAAGCTTTGTCCTTTTGAGATTGTGTATGAGTTCAAACCGCAAACACCCCTAGACTTGGCACCAATAACGTTACCTCAGAAAGACCAGGTCAACCAGAATGGAGTAGCCAAGGCTGAGTTAGTTAAGAAGATGGAGAATATGGAGAAAAGGAACAAGAAGTTTTTGTCTTATCAAAACCTTGTTCCAAACGGTTTTGTGGCGACCTCAATCCCCCATCAACCCATCAAACCATCCATTTTGAAAGAGCCGCACAGAAAACAGACTTGGATCCATTCAACCCCATTGCTACCCTCGACCATCTTCTACCCGGGCTCAAAAGAAAGAGCTACACGACCAGCCTAAGACCCATTCGCACGACCACCGGTAACCTTAGTCTTTGAGGATACATCATTTAGGGCATAATTCCCCCTTCTTTACAACCAATTCACACCACTTTTGATGCAACAGAAAATTTACCACCAAAAATAACACATCGGTTTGATGGTTGGCGTTCGAAAGAACGCATCGCTGCATTCCTCGAAGTGTTGATGGCGCCTCGTCCCAAGATCGCCTCCTTCTTGAAGTGAGTAACCACAACGGTCGATAAAGCCAATTTATTTACGGGCGACACAGAGGGAGGTGGAGCTAGGTCGCCAACTTGCCAGGAGGGCTCATGCTCTTCTTCTCGCACCTCTCCTTCTCCTCCCTCTCAGGCCTCTTGATGGAATCCTAAAATCGGATGTCTCTTTGATGGTGAGGTAGAATGGATAGGCTTGAACCGGAGGCTAATAGAACACACAGTCAAGTTGGTGGATCGTATGAGATCGTTAGAGGCAACAGAATTCTCCTAGTATTCCCACTCCCCAGGGCCGAGGATATGACTCACCACGACACCCCAATGGAATTTTGTTGCTGGAAGTGACCCTTGCCAACAACCGGAGTTGTTCAACCAAGAACAAGTTTGAGATAATAATCTCGAATTAAAGAAAATGGCAAAAGTTCTTATTCATTTGAAATGTCTTACAATATATATGAAATATAGTCAGAAGGAAATATATTATAATGAAGAAAACAAGGTTTCAAAATCAGCTGAATAGCTGATCCAAGACTGGTCAAAGTGACCCTTGGAATCTCTTGCCAAATGGCTCTGGAACTACTCGACCGTGTGGTCTTGGCCCGCATCATGACCTTGGACCATGGTCACAAAAATCGATCCATTGGATGTGGCCACTTGAGTAACTCCATGGACTTGGTCAAGCAGGACACATTCCATATCGTCCTGGAGTTCCATGGATTGTCCCCGAGTGAGTGACCCTGGCAGTAGTGCTAAAGATTGGCCGAACTGATCCAGCTGCGTCCCTTGGTCGAGGAAGGACAGATCTCGACCAAGTTCTGATTCTTCTCGGTCCAGGCTGATTCCAGCTTGTTCCATCATCCACAAATGCAAATAAAGTCAGGAAACCTCACCCCTGGGTCGAAGAGTTCGTCCATCTGGTCGAAGAGTTCGTCCATCTGGTCGAAGTTTTGGTCTCAGCCTGTTTTTGGGTCGCGTTGGGTCAATCCGATACACGGTCCGTCCAACATTTCCTACCCCTTGTTCTTTGGCAGCAGTCCCTCGGTCCACCACCAAGTCCGTGTCTGTCCTAGTTCCATCGGTCCGATCCATGTCCCCTTCTTGTCCATACTGGTCCGGGTCTATATTTTCATCACCTCTCTTTCTCCTTCTTCTCACAGAGTGTCAGTCCGGCCATGTTGCTAAGAATCAAAACGAGTTCTAAAATTTTTTAATAGGAAGATGGAAAGCAACTCTCGGAAAAGTTTGTAGAGATACAAGGAGGAAAAAGGGGCACATATATATACCAGAGTAATCTCGAATCCTGATTCAAGAAGGACTAGGATTTTCCATAGTCCGAAGCTGAGTTTTTTGCCATACCCGGGCTTAAAAAGAAGATTTTCCTATTTTTAAAATCCAGCCCGCCGACTTCGGATTTCGAAGATATATCTAAAATAAAATAAATAAATAAATAAATATATATATATATATATATATATATATATATATATATATTAATAATTAAATAAGCGCACCAGTTTTGGATTCAGGAAACGCTTAGCTCGCCTCTTGGCATACATCTTACCATTTCGACTCACCAATCTCGATCAACCCTCTATTAAAAGCTCGTTACTTCTGCACACAAAAATAACGAGCTGGGGGGCTTAACTATTGGGGTAAGAACCCACCCTTCGGTGATTGATGAGCCGAGAAGTTTAAGTATTTGCACGAAATACTTGTCCAAGGACCATCAAGACCAAGAGTAGGTCGCCATCTTCTTCTAGCAAAGAACGGGTGACCTGCTACTTGTCCAAAGGCCCGAAAACTTGTCCGAGGACCAACAGGACCACATCACCATCTTCATCTAGCAAAGAGTGGGCAACCTGCTACTTGTCCGAAGGCCTGAAAACTTTTCTGAGGACCATCTGGACAAGGAGCAGGTCACCATCTTCCTTTGGCAAACAGTGGGTTCTGTCCTCAGAACTGATTCTCCTGCATCAAAGGGAACTAAGTCAGACACATTGAAAGTGGATGAAATTTTGAACTCACCAGGCAGGTCGAGTTGGCATGCATTGTCGTTAATCTTCTTCACGATCTGAGATGGTCCCATTCCTCGTGGTGCCAACTTGTGCTTCCGTTCCTGTGGGAATCTGTTTGATCTCATGTGCACCCAAACAAAGTCTCATGGTTCATAGTGCACTTTTTTGCGGTTCTTGTTAGAGTTGGCCTTGGTTTTATCGTTCCTTTTCTCCATATTCTTCTTGGCTTTCTCATACAACTTCTTAACTAACTCAGACTTGGCTACTCCATTCTGGTTGACCTGGTCTTTCTGAGGTAACAGTATTGGTATCAAGTCCAGAGGTGTTTGTGGATTCGACCCATACACAATCTCAAAAGGACAAACCTTAGTAATAAAGTGATGTACGCGATTATAAGCAAATTCTACTAAGGGCAAACAATCCAACCAATTCCTTAAATTGTTACCGACTGTGGCTCTTAAGAGAGTGGATAGTGTGCGGTTGGTTACTTCAGTCTGGCCATCGTTTTGAAGATGGAAAGTGGTGGAGAATAGGAGAATGGTTCCGAGCTTTCTCCATAACGTTCTCCAAAAGTGGCTGAGGAATTCTGGGTCTCTGTCTGAGACTATGGCCCTTGGTAGGCCATGTAGTCTGGGAACTTCTTTGAAGAATAGATCCACGGTTTGGGTAGCATCATTGGTTTTGTTGCAAGTGATGAAATGGGTCATCTTGCTGAACCGATCTACCACCACGAATACCAAATCATTTTTCCTGATTTTGGGAAGTCATAACACAAAATCCATAGACAAATCCACCCAAGGCATGTCAGGAATAAGTAAGGGAAGGTAAAGACCGTGAGGGTGTGACCTGGATTTTGCACTTAGGAAAATTGTGCATTTGGAACAGAATCGTTCCACATCGCTTCTATGGTGTGGCCAAAAGAGGTGTTCCGTAAGCATGCTCTGTGTCTTGTTCATCCAAAGTGTCCCATAAGAACTCCTCCATGTGTTTCTCCAAGGATTAGTTCATGCACTGAACTTTGGGGAATGCATAACTTTTTGTCCCTGAAACGAAAATCATCATGTTTGTAGTATGGACCAAAAGCTCCTCGGTTACATTGCCGGTAGAGCTCTCTGAAGTCTGGATCTTCTTCATAAAGTTCCTTGAAGTGTTCGAATCCCATTATCTTAGCCTCCATGGTTGTAATCATTGCATATCTTCTTGACAAAGTATCGGCTACTATGTTCTCCTTGTCCTTCTTATACTTGATCACATAGGGAAATATTTCCACAAACTCAAGCCATCTCGCATGTCTCTTCTATAACGTGGTCTATGTTCTCAAATACTTGAGTGTCTCGTGGTCAGTGTGGATCACACATTCCTTGCTGAGTAGATAGTGCTGCCATGTCTCGAACGATCTGACTAAGAAATATAACTCTTTGTCATAGGTGGGGTAGTTAAGGGTTACTCCATGTAACTTCTCACTGAAGAAGGCAACCAGTTTCCCTCCTTGTGTCAATACTGCTCCAATTCCGGTACCTGAAGCATCACATTCAACCTTAAACGTTTTGTCAAAGTTAGGTAAAACTAAAATTGGGGGATTGGTGAGGCTGTCTTTGAACTTCTTGAAAGCTTCTTCTTAGTTTGCCCCCATGAAAGTGCAACATCTTTCTTGATCACCGAGGTTAAAGGGGATATTATGGTGCTGAAGTCATTGACAAACCTCGGTAGAAGTTCGCTAAACCGTGAAAGCTCCAGACATGTCTAATGGTTGTTGGTGTGGGCCAATCCTGAATGGCTTTGTTCTTCTCTTCGTCTATCTTTAGACCCTGTGCACTAACAACAAAGCCTAAAAATACAAACTGATCAGTGGTAAATCAATTTGGTGCTCTATCCCTCAAATTAGTGGTAAACCAGTAGAAATTTCCTCAGGGAACACATCTTGGAAGTCGGCTAGTAACTTGAGCACTCCTTCTGGATAGTTGATTTCTTCGGTACCTACAAAATAACCTTCTTTAAAGACCATTAGTAACACATACGTGTGTGATTCCAGTGATTTTAAAACTCTGCTAGGTGATATGTAAAGGTTGGTTTTAACTCCTTTATCCATGGCCTTTTGAAGTTCATGAACTTCTTGTGGTGTGAAAGGAGCAAGGTTATGTTTCTTGTGGTTGTGCATGAAGCTGTAGTAGTTGGTGCGACCATTATGGAGAGTCTCCTTGTCAAATTACCATGGTCGGGCTAATAAGATGTGTCCAGCTTGCATTGGAACAACATCACTAAGGACCTGATCCTCATACTTGCCCACACTGAATGTCACGAGGACTTGTTCGCCAATCTTCAGTTCCACTTTTTTATCTAACCATTTGAGTCGGTATGGTCGCGGGTGGTTGTCTTAAGACCTAACCTGTCCACCAAGTACTTGCTAGCAACATTAGTACATGAACAACCATCAATGATTATGCTACATACTTTGGTTTGCACAGTACATCTTGAGTGGTATATGTTTTCTCTTTGGATGGTTTCCGGGTCAAATATTGCACTTAAGGACCGCCGAATAACTATGATCTCTCCTACATCCGGATAATTGGTAAATTATTCATTGGACTCCATTGGTTCCTCCTCGGTCTCATCTTGAGATTCATACTCTCCATCTTCCCGGATGATCATGGCTCGTTGGTTTAATCATTCTCGAGCATAATGACCTTTTCCTTTGCATTTAAACCATGTTACATCTTGCGCTAGCTGGTTCTGAGCTTGACTTGATCCGGCATTGGCTCCTTTGTTGAGTTTCGGTGCTGGTTTCTTGAACTTAGAAGCCGGTTCTGTGAAATTTCCTTTGTCCTAATTTTGTTGGGTTAGTGGAGTCCAAGTGTTCTTGGGTCGGCTGGTGGAGATGTTCTTTCTCTTGATATGTTGCTCGGCTTGGGTTGCCAAGTGCAAGAGATCGTCTAGGTCATTGAATTGTTGCCTATCCACATTGCGTGCAATGCGGTCGTGAAGACCATCGAGAAACTGGGCCATCAAAGTCTCTTGTAAATCTTCAATTTCCAGCAGGTTCTTTAAAGTCTCAAACTCTTCATAGTATTCTTCTACAGTTCTTCTTCATTGAGATAGCTTTCTGAACCGTTTTGTAGCTCTCGGTGGTAGTAGGTCAGGATATATATATTTTTTTGGAGCTTGTAGCTCATATCTTCCCACAAGTTGATTGGTTGTAGCCTGCGCCTCCCACGGTCATAAACTTCTTGGTCCCACCAGGCTAGGGCATTGTCCGTGATTTGGGATGCGGCCAGTGACACTTTTTGTGCATTTGAGTTGTTGTAATACTCAAAAATATATTTCAATCATCTTTCCCAATCTAGGTAGGGTTCTGGATTCACCTTGCCGGAAAGCGTTGGTGGAGCTAGTTTGAGGTCATTGCCTCCTTGCCACGGTTCCTCACCATCATTTTGGTGTCGGTTGTGGTGTGGTCCACGACCCTGGTTGTTATTCTGATATTGGGCCTGGTTTGATTCATTTGGTTCGTGTGGGTTCTGGTTCTCACCTCCAGTTCCATTGACTGGCTCGTGGCCTTTGTTGTTGCCATGAGCTTGGTTGTTGCTGCTCTCACCGATAGTATCGGTGGTCTCATTGTCCTGTTGTCATTGCTCCATCTGACCGATGCAGGTTTGTAGTTTTTGCAACACGGTCTTGATTTGAGCAAACTGGTTCGGTTGGCCCGTGTGGTTTGTACCTGCACGACCAGACAAAAGGAGGTATTAAAGTTATCAAAAGTATATGAATGGACCGACTTGAATACAGAGTGTAATCCAATATGTAAAGGAATATGTGTATCCAACAATATGGACCGACTCCTTAAATGATACGAGAATATAATAAATATGCAATATGATTCAATATGATTGTAATGGTTGACCGAGTTCTAAACTAGGAAATCAATTGATGTAACTAAAAAATTATGCAAGTCTAATAGAAATGATGCACACCGTTTCTAGTTATGGAAACTATTGATGCAACCAATTTTTATTTTTATTTTTTGAATGAAAATTTAAATCCTAGATGCTACAAGGATTGAATCAAGGATAAGAATGGACTAGAGGAATGCAGATGATTTAAACGAAACAAGCGTTAATAGTTTGGAGCTGTTTTCGGTTCTGATATCAAACGATGTATCATCAAAGACTAAGGATACCAGTGGTCGTGTGAATGTGTCTTAGGCTGGCCCTGCGGCTCTTACCTTTGGGCCCAGGTAGAAGATGGTCAATGGTAACGATGGGGTTGAATGGATCCAAGTCTGCTGGCCGTGCGGCTCTTTCAGAATGGATGAGTGGATGGTTTGATGGGTTGAAGGGGGATTGAAGTCGCCACAAAACCATATGGAACAAGTTTTTGATAAGACAAGAACTTTTTGGTCAAAATCTCACTAGCAAAGAAACTTGGTTGTATAAGAGATGAACTCTAAGAAAATTTGATGTTTTATTGATTGAAGTTAAAGAATACAATGTTGTAATGGGACCTGATATATTGGTCATAGCAGCTGGTGCATTCGTGGGTTCCGAGGACAGTGTTTATTGGGTTTTTGCGAGCTTATTTCGCGATTTACACTCCACAGTATTCCCAATCTACAAAACACTCCTGAATATAAACTAAAAGAATATCGTTCAAACACTTCCTGCATTCTCGATCAAGTCGTGCCCTTCGGAGATTAATCTGAAATTTATATAGCACATTTATTTTATCCGTATATGGATCTTTACAGAACCGTGGTTATTAATCCGTGTTTGGATTGTAGTAGTTCGTCTTGTTGTGATCAGCAACAGACTTTTTTTTAAAGTTCAAAAATTTATCAGAACATGCGTTTCTTGTGTGGTCGAGTTTTTCTCAGAATTCGTGGGAGTGTACGTGTATACGGACCAACTCCTCCCTTTTTTTTTATAAAGGGGGCAGCTGAACTCATCAAAAAATAAGTTATCTATGTACCCCAGAATGAGGGATCAAGCCACCCATAGTTCGTTTTACAATGATCAAGAAAATCTAGTGATAATATGTGTTAAGGTGCATCTCTTTCCACGACCTACGTATGGGATCTCCCTATTTGTTTTTGAATTTTTACGCTCCCGGTCAAACCACCTTTATCACTTTATATGGTCATTCCCACGTGGTGCCTAGTTTTCCTGCGTTTGGTTCCACCGTGATCTGAAAAACTTTTGGGAAAACAGGGTCCTCTTCTTTGAAATTTGCGGCTACATATATTGGAGTTGTAATACTTGGCGGCTTCTTACTGGTAATTTTGGATGCGAACATGTGCTAGGTCTCACCACTTGATAACTAGGTCCAGCTTGTCAAGGAGCATCAGATGATTCAGGTCTTCTTGTCCGGGGAGGAGTCTACGCCTGACTCCAGGGAATTTGACCTTCGATGGGATGTTTGCTTATCTCATACTCTCCGCTGAATTGGTTCATGATCAGCTGGGAATCGCAATATGCTTGAGGGTTTTGAATTTTAAGACCAAGGGCAAACGTCAACCCTGCAAATATAGGTTCTTAGTCTGCCTCACTATTGAAGGCATTGAACAACAGTCAGAATAATCACTCCAAGATTTCTTCGGTGAGTGACGTCAATCACACTCTGACTCCTGAACCTTGCTTTGACGATGTCCTGTCTACGTGAAGCTTCCAAACTAGGTTTAGAGTTGGTCCTTTGATGCTCGCGGTTGGGAGTTTGACTATAAAGTCTGCCAACACTCGTTCGATACCTGACGTCGTACCCACTTAGTGCCGCGACTCACCCCATCAACCTCTGGTTTTCTCGTTTCTTCTTTGGTGAGGACATTTTTATCAATGTGTTTATTTGATTTAGGTTCACCTGTATCCCTCGGTGCGTCACGAGATAGCCTAGAAATTCTCTAGGTTAAACCCCGAATCAGCACTTCTTCGGGTTCAACCTCATATTGTGTCGGTTGAGCTGCTCGAAGCATTTTCGCAAATGTTCGACATGATCTTTAACCTATATGGATTTTACACACATGTCGTCGTTATAAACCACTATTGTCTTTCCGAGCTGTTCGACAAACATTTTGTTTATTTGTATTTGGTATGTTGCTCTGGTGTTTTTAAGGCTGAACGACATCAGCTTATAACAATATATTTCGTGATCCGTTATGAACGCGGTCTTCTCCCGATCGTCAGGATTCATCATGATTTAATTGTATTCAATAAATATGTTCTATAAGGATAGAATTCTATTTCAGCCGTTCTTTCACTAGCCGATCAATATGAGGAAGCGGGAAGCTGCCCTTTGGGAATGCCTTGTTCAAATCTGTGAAGCAATGCAAACCCGTCATTTTCCATTCTTCTTTTTCACTACCACCAGGTTGGCAAGCCAATTGGGGTATTTTACTTCCATGATGGATCCGACTTTTAACAATCTCTCCACCTCATCGTTCACCGCTTGGACTCGTTCTGGTCTGAATTTACGCCTTTTCTGCTTCACTGCCTTGAAGGTCAGGCCCACATTAAGCTTGTGGCTTGTGATGTTGATGTCAATCTTGAGCATATCTTCCACTGCCCAAGCGAATGTGTTAATGTTCTCTTTTAAAAAATAAATCAATTCCGATTTGATCGGCTCTTCTAAGTTAGCTCCGATCTCCACACAATGCTCCGGGTTTGCATATCACGATCACTGGTTCGCACGAGGGATCACTCTCCATCTTGCGGGCTTCCTCAATCTTTAATTTGTACTCCAACTTCGAGAATTTTTATTCTGCCCTTGTCTTTTTTGGTTTTGTCTTAGCGTCGGATTCGGTCACCGGTCCTCTCAGCATGTGCTCCGTTATAAAATAGGCCCGCAAATTTCTTTGCCATCTCCAAATTGTTTGACTCTGATTAGGGTCAGAAAGTTGAGACAAAGGTGGTAACTCGAAGGAATCACCCTCATCGAACATAGCCAGGGCGTCCCCATGATTACGTTATAAATTGTTGGGCAGTCAACAAACGAGAATTCTACTTCTCTCTTCACATCTTTTTCAGGAGTTGGATTTCTCCAATGGTCATCGTCTTTCTTCCGGTAAAACCAGTCAACGGTTTTGGATGAGTTGTGAGATTCAAAGTCCCAACTTTCATCCTCCAAAGGGTTTCTCAAAATATGACGTTCACCGAACTCCCTGCATCGATTAGAATTCTTGTCACGTCATGGTCTCTGATAGCAAGGCTAATGATAAGAGGATCATCATGGGGGTGGTTGATTCCGATAGCTTCACTTCCCTTTAACGAGATCTGGTCGCCTAGAACCTCCTGCACTTGGCTCCAATCCATCATTTCTTCAGACATTGCTCTCGTTCTCGTATCCTCTTGCTCTTAGGATTTAGAATATTTCTTGTCCCCACAGACGGCGCCAAACTGTGAGAGTCGAAACTCACACAGTCAAAACTTATAATAAATGGGGGTTTGAAAATTCTTTTTTATAAGAACTTAAGGACCAATATTGAAAGATTTGCTTTATTAATGGATTCTTTTTTGCCGAGTACAAAGGATTTCATAAATGCTGTAAAGTCTTACAATATGAAGTTTAAAGTATTCAGAATGAGATACTAAACCCTAGTAGATGATATCATATATATACATGACGTCTTGGAGTGCTGAGTAAAGCTGCTAGTGATGTGGGACGTTGTCAAGTTCAAGAGTTTGCCATTCTGATGGGCTTGGGCTTGATCTGTGACCCAACTTCTCAGCGCGCCATCGTTTGGTATTGTCCCGATCCAGCTCACCTTCGGTCTAATCTGGTTCAATCAAATTCCAGCTTTCCTTCGGACTTTCTCCGGTTTGGTGGTTGGTTTGTGAATAATGGTGTGAACAGTGTTCCGAAAGTGAATATTGCTAGATCAAACCTTCAGGTTGCCGGTTCGGTCAAGACAAGTGATGGTGGCATATACAAGGATCAGGTAGCGCTTTTATGACATTGTTCTGGTTGCCACCTTCCACGGGATGGAGTTAGTGACCTACTCTTAATCCTGATAGTCCTCGGACAAGTTTTCAGGCCTTCAAACAAGTAGCAGGTCACCCATTTTTTGCTAGAGGAAGATGGTGACCTGCTCTTGGTCCTGATAGTCTTCAGACAAGTTCTCAGGCCTTCAGACAAGTACCAGATCGCCCACTCTTTGCTAGAGGAAGATGGCAACCTGTTCTTGGTCCTGAATGGTCCTCAGACAAGCTTTCAGGCATTCTGACAAGTACCAGGTTGCCAACTCTTTGCTAGAGGAAGATGGTGACCTGCTCTTGGTCCTGTTGGTCGTCGAACAAGTATTCAGGCCTTTGGACAAGTAGCAGGTCTCCCACTCCTTGCTAGAGGAAGATGGCGACCTACTCTTAGTCCTGATGGTCCTCAGAGAAGTTCTCAGGCCTTCAGACAAGTAGCAGGTCGCCCATTCTTTGCTAGAGGAAGATGGCTACCTATTCTTTGTCCTGGATGGTCCTCAGAAAAGTTTTCGGGTATTCAGACAAGTAGCAAGTCGCCCACTCTTTGCTAAAGGAAGATGGCAACCTGCTCTTGGTCCTGATGGTCGTCGGACAAGTTTTCAGGCCTTTGGATAAGTAGCAGGTCACCCACTCTTTGCTACATGAAGATGGCGACCTGCTCTTCGTCCTGATGGTCGCCAGACAAGTTTTCAGGCCTTCGGATAAGTAGCAGGTCACCCACTCTTTGCTAAAGGAAGATGGCGACCTGCTCTTGGTCCTGATGGTCCTCGGATAAGTTTTCAGGCCTCCAGAAAAGTAGCATATCCCCCACTCTTTGCTAAAGGAAGATGGCGACCTGCTCTTGGTCCTGGATGGTCCTCAGACAAGTTTTCTGGCGTTCAAACAAGTAGCAGGTCACCCATTCTTTTCTAGAGGAAGATGGCGACCTGATCTTGGTCATGATGGTCCTTAAACAAGTTTTTAAGTCTTCAGACAAGTAGTAAGTCGCCCACTCTTTGCTAGAGAAAGATGGTGAGCTGCTCTTGGTCCTGTTAGTGCTCGGACAAGTTTTCAGGCCTTCATACAAGTAGCAGGTCACCCACTCTTGTTAGAGGAAGATGGCGACCTGCTCTTGGTCCTGACGGTCCTCAGAAAATTCTTTCGTGTAAATAGTCAGACTTCTCGGCTCATTAATCTTCAAACGATGGATTTTGACCCCAACATTAATCGGTGTAGACTAATTATTTTTTCTAAATCATCTTTACAATTTGGAGACAAGGTTAATGATATCATACAAGATGAGATGAACCAAATCTTAAAAATTATAATTATTAGGGGAATGAGTACATATTTAGGAAATCTAAAAAATTTGGGAGGAGCGAAAAGAGCGATTTTGCTTTCGTTAATGAGAGATTATATTAGATTAATTGATGAAATTCGAATTTTTATAAAGAAATTCCCACCATATATATGGCATGCATCAAATTTCATTACTGTCGTGTTTTTAGTTAATAAATATCAATCGCCAAAAAAAATCACAAGTGTGGTAATCCATTTTTGGTGAAATTCAAATGGTCAGGATAAAGGCTTACATTGGTTGTTTTGAAAGAATTTATGTTGAAGTAAACCGGAGGGCATATTTAATATTTGGGTTTCGAAGATTTTAATATTGCATTATCGGCAAAGCTTTAGCAGTTAATTAAAAATCCGGTTTTACTTTTTACACAGTTTTTCAAGGATCATTTTAAAATAATACTGATCCTTTAGAAGCAACTAAGTCGTATTCTCTATCTTGTGGATGGAGGAGCATCGTTCTGGTTAAAAAAAGAATAAAAAAAACAGAGGTGGTTCACAATCTTACATTTTAGTATTTTAGTATATAATGATCATTGGATACCGACTATATATTCAAGGCCAATAAGATGCAAATGACATAACTATATAGTATCTATCTTTTACTATTAACTAACTAGGTGATAACCGACATTACACACAGAGTTTTTATTATATATACTTTTTGGAAAATATTTGTCTTTATTTATTAGTTTTGAATTTGTTGATATAAAAGATAAAAGTATGAAAAACAATATACTTAAATGATATACAAATTACCTCGAAATAATCACTTATATCTTTGAACTCAATCTTATATTATGCACATTAATAACCCATAATTGCAAAAAGCAGTTCAGATACCACCTAATAGAATACATATATTTATGTGGCTCTCTGTCGAAAATGTGAATTCTCAGAAGCTGAGAGAAAGTTGTATTTCGCAAATCATTCTGATAAATACAATAGAGATCAAATTCTAAGATCATCCTCGACGGAGAAACAAATTCTCAAATAACCTTCTTATATTTTGCATTTTGTTTTGTATTTTTATTTTAATGTAAAAGAGATGAAAATCTCGTTTTCAATCTTCATTTCTCTTTAATCTAACGGACCCTAACATAAATCTAAACCCAGCCCAAATTAAACCCAAACCCAAACGAAAAACAACTAAATCCCTAATTTTTTAATTTTTTCGATCAAACAATTAAATCCCTAATTTTTTCTTCCTCATCGTCGTCCTCCTCGTCCCCTCTGTCGGACCTCTCTCCGTTTTCGAAAAACTACATCTCTTTCCTCTCCTTTCTCAATTCATCTTCTTCAAACCCATT
Source organism: Iljinskaea planisiliqua (assembly GCA_900108845.1). Classification (NCBI taxonomy): domain Eukaryota; kingdom Viridiplantae; phylum Streptophyta; class Magnoliopsida; order Brassicales; family Brassicaceae; genus Iljinskaea; species Iljinskaea planisiliqua. Next base: position 12,224,326 of record FNXX01000002.1, on the reverse strand, counting down.
CCCATCGAAATCAATCCAAATTCGTCAAAATGCCCCCGAGCACAAGAAGAGAATCGAAAGAGGTACCGCCGGCGAAGAAGAAATCAAAAGTTGTGAAGCCAAAGATGAAACCGGCGCCGTCGAGTTCTAATCCGAAGAAGAAACGTACGGCACCACCACGAGGAGATGAAACTCGGTCGTCGCGGAAGAGATCGAAGCATACAATTTCTCCGGTTCCCTCTCCGCCTCCGCCTCCTCCGCCTCTGGTGATGGCAACTGAAGAAGAAAACATAGGCGAGAGTTCACCCCCTCTGCGTCAGCATCCTCTTTTGCTCGAAATGGAACCCACTGCACGAAAAAAAGAACCGATTGGAGAAGATGGTGGTTCATCTATTCCTCCGCTGTCGCAACCGCAACCGCTCCTTCACCGACGCAACCGCCAACCGCTCCTTCACAATCGCAACCGCCAACCGTAAATTCACTGTCGCAACCGCCAACCGCTCCTTCACGGTCGCAACAGCCAACAGCTCCTTCAGGCTCGTAACCGCCAACCGCTCATTGACAGTCGCAACCACCAACCACTCATACTCGGTCGCAACCGCCAACGCAACCGCCAATGGTAAATCTGTAAACTTTTTATCCATGATTGAATTTGGGATGGAAATTGTCTAGTATAACTGGGTCAAACTAGTCCGACTATTATGACTAGGTCAAGTAGTAAGATTACTATTTATTGTAGTACAATTAGAATGATTATTATGGATTGCATGAAATGTTGTCTTTGGGATGGAAATGGGTAGTAAAACTAGTATAATTGAGTGCAAATGGTATGACTAGTACTAGTTGTCGTAGTCATATTAATTGTACTAGTTGACCTAGTCATACTAATCATACCAGTCCTGACGAAGTAGCAGTGGATTCAGTAGCAGTATACTAAAGCAGTTTCATTATTTTTGCAGCGTGATGAGGAGGTTGTAGAACCAATGCGACATCTCGGATTTTTCGTCAATCCCACCGCATATGGAAAGGGGTGTAAGCTAGTTACCAAGTACTTGCAACACAAATTTATGAAGGCCTTTGAGAAATTGGAAGATTGCGAGAAGAGCTGGTTTCAGAACCACCCTCAGCTCAAGCGCATGTTCCACATGGTGACTCATTCAACGAGAAAGGTGATGGAGCTCTGGATGTTGCTTCTATGGACAACACAAATGGAGAAGGGTAGGCAAGCTTGGTTTGTGGTAAATGGAGTACCCATTCGATACTCCATCAGAGCGCATGCCCTCCTCTCGGGACTATACTGCCACGAGTACCCAGAGAATTACCAGAACTTGGGTAGCATGAGATTCACTAATAACCATTTTGGGAAAGGCAAAAAAATTGCAGCTGAAGATGGGCTAGACACACTTAAGGGAATGAGGTATTCTGGCAGTAGTAATCGGCTAAAGATGGATGTACTCTACTTCTTAGCGACAGTGGTAAGAGGGAGGGCAAAGTATAAAGTACCTATAGAGCCTTTCATTCTGAGAATGGTTGATAGTCTCGAATTGTGTGAGACATTCCCGTGGGGGCGGTTTACTTTCGATGGCAGCATCAAAGACATTTTCCATATGGCGAAGCATTTCAAAGGATTGGGGCCAGAGAAAGCGAGTTGGACATTTTCTTGGTTCATCAACCCTTTGGAAGTAAGTGGTTTTTCAGTTTCAAATTGATATGTAGTACAACTAGTCTAACTGGTATATGTAGTACAACTAGTCTAACTGGTATATGTAATACAACTAGTCTAACTGGTATATATAGTACAACTAGTCTGACTGGTATAATTATATGTGCAGACTTTGGCGTTTGAATGTATTCCAACCCCGAAGACAGCATTTCGAGAGAAAGTTTGAAACGCAGATGATGATTGTCTTAGAATGTGCAAGTGACAGTTCTAGGAGACTGGCACAACTGGCTTTGCATTGGATGAAGTAAATGAGAACCTTGGAGATACAAAGGTTAGGTTTCACGTTTAATTTGTTATATTTTGGTAGTAGAGATACAAATATTACTTTGGTTGGAATTATGGTTCTATTTTAATTTTCGTTATACTTCAGGAGATTACTAGTATTTTGACTGCTGAGGGTGAGGAAGTGGATCTCATAGAGAAAGTCATGGAAGAACGACAATGGGAAGACTTTGAACTAGTAGATGATTTAGATGTAGCTGACCCTATTGTTGATGGGTGGAACAAGTTAATAATATGCCAAGAAGGGAAGATACTGTGGGAGGATGTCTTCATGGCCGATGTTCAATCCCGAGTAAGAGCAGTTGTCCAAGAAGCAGTTGCGCCAACAAACAAGCCAATAGCAGAGCAAGAACGTGAAAGTCTGATTGAGAAAATGACAAGGATGATGAACTTAATGGAAGAAGGGTTCAAGAAATTTGATAGAAAGATTGAGATTTTGGAGACAAGATTGATAGCTGTAGAAAGCTTTGTGGAAGAGCAAATAACTCCTAGGGATTTTGAATATGGTGGATATGATATTGGTAAGACACAAGATTTGATAACTTCTTTTATTCTGAAAATGGTGCATATGAGTATTTTTATGTTACAAGGAGTGGAGAGGTATCTGTGGAGGAGGCAACTAAGGAAAGGGAGAAGACAGCTGCAGAGGCTTTGGTGAAGGATGCACCGGAGAAAGCGGCTGAGGAGAGGGTAATGGTGGAGGCTGCGGAGACTTTGGTGAATGCTGCAACGGAGAAAGCGGCTGAGGAGAGGGAAATGGTGGCGGCTGCAGAGGCTTTGGAGAAGGCTGCAACAGAGAAGGCTTCTGAGGAAAAGGCTGCAGCGGAGAAAGCTGCTGAGGAGAAGGCTGCAGCGGAGAAAGCTGCTGCGGAGAAGGCTGCAGTGGAGAAGGCTGCTGAGGAGAAGGCTGCAGCGGAGAAGGCTGTAAAGACTATTTTTGGTTAGAGACTATCATAAGGGTTTTCATCAATTTCATTTATTTTTTCGTAGGTTGAGTTAAATAGGTTTTTTTTTTTATCTTTGGTAGGTGGGGACTATGTAGAGCTGGTCTGAACTCCTACAGCGGAGAAAATCAACAAACGACCTAGTCTTTAGGCTTAAGCAGCAAAAAATCTGATTAAGAGGATCAAGAAGAGTAAGACTCCAAGGCCTAAAAGAAGTCGTAATCATTTGCATTTGGTGAAGGAACTTTTTCTTAGTATGTAAGAATGATTAACATAATGTTTGTTATGTTGTGTTATGTTACGGTTATGTGGTGAAAGAACCTTTTTCAGGTTTGTAATTTGTAATTTGGTAATTTGCATTCGATGAAAGAATATTTTTCAGGTTTTTGACTTATATGCAATATATGCAAGTTTTTTTTTTTTTGTTGAATTAAAATGTACAACTATTAATATGTGGTACAACTACAACTGAATTTGTAAGAAGCACAACTAGAACTATGGTCACGTGGATCGACAAAACAGAAATTGAATTAAAAATATGGCAACGTGGACTGATAAAACAAAAACAGAAATAGAAACAGAATTTGGTACAGAGTTGTACCAAATTTTTTGTTGTACCCCAAATACGTGAAGTTATATTTTGGTGCTTATAATTTATAATCACTAGTACCAAAGCTAAATTAAATTTTTGTAGTTGTACTTATGAAATTTAGTAAATAACCTACATTTAGCATATTCTAATGCTATAAATTGTATAAAAATACTTTCTTAGTTTTCATGTTTGTGTGGTTATGATTCTCAAAGTAACCTTAGAAAGATAGATTGCATAGACATTACATTTTCATGTATCAAATTTTTAGGGATCAAATTAATTTTGCTATGAAATGTTCAAATATGTTTAAACATGTTTTATGGCCTATTTCATATGGAAATATGTTTACACACATATTTAAATATGTTTACAAAGGGTGTTATTACATTTTTGTAGAAAACAGAGTCGTACTAGTTTTCCAGTTGGACATAAGTCGAGTCGTACGAGTTTTACCAATTGTACATAAGTCCAGTCGTACGAGTTTTACCAGTAGTACAGAAAGATAATTTTACTAGATATACTAGTTGTACCCAACATGTAAGATGTGCAAAGTCATATTACTTGTACAAAGTTGAACCTATTGTGCAAAGTTGTACCTGAAAAAATTGCATTCATTCAAGTTCTAATAATGTAAAGTCACACAAAAACAAATAACAATACCCAAACGAATTACAAAATTAACATCCCGAGTTTTCACCCTCAAACCAACGCGAAAATGGCAACCGACTCTTTCTCCTTCTTCGAGGTTCTCCAACCGATGGGAATCTAGTCACTTGCTTTCTTCCTTTCTTTTTCTTATAATCTTTGGGTAAGACACACTGAGCTGCTATTTCATCAGGAACATCCCATGTAGAATGATGAGGGACTGGATAAATTGTCCGACAATACGCTAATGCCCACTGCTCCATTACATAATACTTTGAGTAAAATACTTGCAGCTGCAAGTCTTCATTTCAAATCACCCAATTAACATTTGTCATCTTCACTAATTACATTGTATTCTCGCAGAAAACTGTTTAGCTCATACACCGCTAACAACTTTGCAGTCGGTATTTGATTATGCAGTTCATGATGCACACGTGGCACTAGAATCTATGTCTCAGGTACTTCAGCAGAAGCCTTCCGATGTTTGTTAAACCACTCAATAATCTTCCTTGCTTCTACTAAAACACCATTAAAACTCTCAACACAGTTCATTGTGTATATGTTATACCTCTCTCCCGGAAAATAACATCTTGTCCATTTACTCTCATCAAGACTCTAATCCAGATACGCAGCAGCAGCAGAATACCTATTTTTGAAATTAGCATACAATATTTTGAACTCTGACTCTGAATAAACATGAGCACACTCCATAAATTTGCTTTGAAGCACATCTTTCCTAACCCCAGAAACCGTTGCTTTCACATTCTGACACAAATGATATATGCAATATCCATGTTGAGACTTTGGGTAGACCTCGTTTTTTTTACTACAAGAAAACATCAACTTTACGAGAGGCAAAAGCATCGCAAATCCATCGCAAACAGCCAGTTGTGACGGAACTGCGGCGTTTAAAACTCCGTCGTTATTCGATCATCGCAAATGTCAATCCGTCGCAAACCGTCATACCGTTTGCGACGAAATCGGTTTGCGACGGAATGATCGCCAAGGATAATTCGTCGCAGTTTGCGACGACTATTATCCGTCGCAAACTACGACGGAATTACGTAGTCGCAAATAACGACAACTTGTATCCGTCCCAAACTCGTTGCAGAATCGTCGTCGCAAGGTCGTTGCAATAACTGCGACGAATTTGTGACCAAACAACTGCGACAGAATAATGTGGTAAAAAAAAGATGGTATTCTTCCGTCGCCAGCGCGTTGCAGATTTTGCGTTGCAACTTCGTCGCACATTTGCAACTGATTTGCGACTCCTGGTTTTCAGGTTGTTGCAACTCTGTCGCAATTTTGCAACAGGCTTGCGACGAATGTTTTTTAGGCATTGCAAAATTGCGACGGAATTGCGATGGGACGAAAAAAATTAGTTAAAAAAAATATTTTACAGAAATTAAAATAAAATTAGAATTAAAAGAATTACAAAATTAAAATTAAAATAAAATATTTTTCAAAACAAAAATGAAATTGTAATTGAAATAAAAATTAAAAAACAATATTTTAAAAAAACTAAAATTTGACGAAAATTGTGGTGTCGTTCCCGGTACCACTTCCGTCCCCAGTCCCGGTCTCATCATCCGAAGTAGGTCGGGCCCCAAATTCCAAAAAAAAAAGCCGTTGTAGAATCTCTAAAGATCACTGATGACCTGAATCTGGCAATCGATGAGCTCAGCCTGGCTATCGATGGTCCTCGGGGTTGCATATCGGGAATACCCGACCCTGCGCCGACCTCGACAAATAAGTCGAATACACATTGTGAATCCGCTACCCAGATATCTTCAAAAAAAAAAAAAACTTTTATACAAGATCAAAATATTATTAAAAAAAATCAAAATTTTTTTAAAATATGCACAAAATTTTTAAAAATTTCAAAAAACTTGCATAAAATTTCAAAAAATTTCTTAAAATTTTCAAAATATATATTTTTTTTTTAAGTAAAAAAATTTCGAAAAATTTTAAAATTTTTTAAAAACATTTAAAAATTTGGTACAATTTTTAAAAACCTTCTAAAATTTTTAAATTTTTTTTTTAATAAAATTCATAAAAAATTAGAAAATTAGTAAAAACGCATAAAATTTATAATTTTTTTTGAAAAATTATAAAATTTAGAAAATTTCATAAAAAAATTTAGAAATATTTTTAAAAATTCGTAAAAATCTTAATTACAAAATCCATTTACCAAATAATTTCCTAAACCATTCACATAAATCTTAAATTTTAAAATCAAATAACTTAAAATTTTAAAATCTAATCAAGTAATGTTGTTAATATATACATATAATCGGAATCGTACTGATACTGAAAGACAAACCAATTTTTCATTATATACTGATATATATATATATATATATATATATATATATATATATATATATATATATATATATAATACAAATATATTTTGGAACTCATTGAATATTATTATATTTTTTTCCCAAATTTTTTATATTAGATTTTTGTTTTTGGTTTAGATATTCGGCTAAAATCTGTTATTTCGGAGAAACCTAGTTTCTGATAAAATTCATATTCAAAACAAACTTATTAAAATTTCGGTCCATCTAATGGTTATAATTTTTAATCACATAATCTAAGCTTAGTTGGGAGTTGATTCTCACACAATTTGCTAAGTATAGGACTTTGCGACGTTACATCGCAACCCCGTCGCACATTACAAAGACTTTGCGAAGTTCCGTCGCAATTCTTTCGCACATTGCAAGGACTTTGTTATGGCCTGTCGCAATTCCGTCGCAAAATCCTTGCACCGAAATTTATAATGCTAGTTTGAATCATAAGTAGACCATTATTTGGCTACATATCAGGGTTTCGTAACTCATATCATAACCTTTAATTGACATATGTATCTCAAACGTTTTCTAAACCACAATCTTCCAAGATCAAATATTTTTTATAATTCTATATATAACTTAAGAAATTGTTAAGTATATAATGAAGTATCTACTATATTATGATATAATAAACATTATTTCGTGTTTTTGTTGATTTTCTCGCAATATTACAACCATTATAAATTATTTAGATAGTGGTCAAGTGCAATATTTCCCATATATAGTAGAATTCACTGAGTGAATATCGAACAATATTTCGACGTTCCGTCGCAATCCTATTGCACAGTACGAGGACTTTGCTACGGCCCGTCACAAGATAATTACACCGGAATTTGTAATGCCGGTTTGAATCACAAGTAGACCACTATGTGGCTATATATTAGAGTTTCATATTTCAGATCATAACCTTTAATTAACATATGTGTATGAAACATTTTCTAAAACACAATTTTCCAATATCAAAGATCTCTTATAGTACCATATATAACTTAAAATGTTATTAAGTATATAATGTAGCATCTACTATGTTATGATATAAGAAACATTATTTTGTGTTTTTGTTAACTTTCTCACAATATTACACCCATTATAAGCTAGTAAGATAGTGTTCAAGTGCAATATTGACTCCCATATATCGTAGAATTCACTTAGTAAATATCGAACAATATTGCAACGGCATTGCGACGTTCCGTCGTAACTCTGTTGCACATTACGAGGACTTTGCGATGTTCCGTCGTACATTGCGAGGATTTGCTACGGTCTGTCGCAATTCCGTTGCAAGATCCTTACACCGGAATTTATAATGTTTGTTTGAATCATAAGTAGACCCCTATGGGGCTACATATTAGGGTTTCGTAACTCATATTATAACCTTTAATTGACATATGTGTCTCAAATGTTTTCTAAAACACAATCTTCTAAGATCGAATATCTCTTATAGTTCTATATATAACTTAAGAAGTTGTTAACTATATAATGTAACATCTATTATATAAAAAACATTATTTCGTGTTTTTCTTTATTTTCTCACGATATTACAACCATTATAAACTAGTAAGATAGTGGTTAAGTGCAATATTGACTCACATATATAGTAGAATTCACTGAGAAAATATCGAACAAAATTGCAACGGTATTACGACGTTCCGTTGCAACTCCGTCGCACATTAAAAGGACTTTACGACGTTCCGTCACAATTCCGTCGCAAGATACTTACACTAGAATTTGTAATGCTGATTTGAATCATAAATAGACTACTATGTGGTTACATGTTAGGGTTTCGTAACTCATTTAAAACATTTAATTACGACGGACTTGCGATATAACATATATTGTGACGGCTTTGTGAGAGTTTTGCACTGGATTTGTGACGACCTTGCTAATGGGTGATTCATCGCAATAAAGTACATACAACACATTTTCCACGTGTTGTAACTAACTTCGGATTGGTAAACTTCTCGCAATTCTGTCACAATATTGTGACGGATTTGCCACGGCTGTCGTTTTATCGCTAATCCGTCACAGAGTCGTCGCAAATATTATGACGGAAAAATGGAAACACAAATCCGTTGCAGTTAGCGACGACTTTACGACTAACATCCATTTCGTTTCGAGTCTCTCGCACATCCGTCGCAAAACTGTGACGTATTTGGGCCATCGCAAAGCTGCGATGGATTTGCGACCAGTTCACATTTCGAAGCAAATTGTTCACAAATCCGTCGCAAATTTCTGTCACAAATTGCATGCTTTCTTGTAGTATATATGATTATACTTGCGTTTCTATCAGAAAGAAACACAATCTTTGGATCATCCGTTATTTGTGTTTTCAACATATTCAAAAACCACCTCTAACTATCATCTTTCTCATTATCAACAACACCAAAGGTAATTGGATAATGGTGATGCTCCGGATCTTGAGCAAGTGCAATGATAAGCACTCCACCATGTAGATTCTTCATGTGAGTTTCATCCACACATATCACTTTCCTCATGGCTTTAAAACCTTCAATACAAGCTCTTAACGCGATGAATAGATACTTAAACTTATTTTTCTCATCTAATTCCACTCGTGTCACTGTGCCATGATTCATTTTTTCTAACATATACAAGTAAGATGGCAACCTATAAAAAAATTTCTCTGGACTACCCCGAACATTGCTAGCAGCTTTATTTCCCCCTCTCCAAGCTGTAGAATATGAAACTTTAATACCAAGTCTACAATGTACCAAATCTACAAGACTTTTTGGAGTTGGAGTATTGAACTGACCCAGATAATCATCATGCACCACAGATGCAACCAAACTTGGTGTGCCTTTCCTTTTTTTCTTTCATTGTAGCTGTAGTTAGCCGAGAGCATGTATGCATTTTCCGGTATGTTCTAACCGATAAAAAACTTGCATTCTTAAGTCGTGCAACCCGTAAGTACCACCTGCAACCTTCTCCACGACATTTAACACGTATAAATCTGGTTTCGACTTGACTACATGAACCTCAAAACACTTCTTATGCACAGCTTTCACCACTAAATCTTGCACTTCCATCTTACTTCTACATTCTTGACCTTCAAACAGATTCATACCATCTTCCTATTCAACTTTTACAACATCATCATCTGCATGTACATCAGGCGTAATGTAGATATCATCATACAGATCATTACTTTCCCTGTAAACCACTTCATCACAAGGATCATCTTGAGCAACAATCGCCAACTCCCCAGCTTCAACAATACCATAATTAACTCTAGCATCACTGTCAAGCTCATCATTCCTAGAAATCTGATTTTCTGAGTTGTATTGGCTGACCTCCACATGCAAAACACTTCTACACTGATTATTGTTAACTTCCTTTAAATATCCTAACACATCTTCATCATCCAAGATATATGAAGGCTTTTTAGGTTCCACTATCAATGGAATGTAACTTAGCAGAAGCTTTGTCGTATCTTCATCAAGCATAATCTTACTCCTTATTTTATCAACTAACCGAGAATAAGTGATACCCTCTACCTTTCCCTTCATCACTAAACTATAAACACCATGTTCTTTCCTATGCCATCGTACTTCATCGCTCTCGTCTGAATAATATCCCCCATAATTAAAATGTATGACGAAACAATCAATTGTCCTCTGAAAAACTAATAAACATCATCGACATGCAGAAGTTGTACTAGTTGTACCAGATATATGAGTACTACTAGTAATAGTAGTTGTACTAGTTAGACCAAATATATTCGTTCAGCCAATTTTACTAATCGTACTAGTTATACTAGTTGTACCATTTACACGAGTTGTGTCAGTTTTATTAGTTGTACGAGTTGTACCTCTCTGGTCCAGAACAATTTGAAGATTCAGCCTATACCAATCTATAGATTATCAATATAACACCTTATTAGACTTCGAAAATAAATTTACTATGTATATATACTCCTCGGTAGTTCAAAAATCCAATTAAAAGGAAGAGAGAGAGAGAGAGAGAGAGAGAGAGAGAGAGAGAGAGAGAGAGAGAGAGAGAGGGAGAGGGAGAGGGAGGGAGAGAGAGAGAGAGAGAGAGAGAGGGAGAGAGAGAGAGAGAGAGAGAGAGAGAGAGAGAGAGAGAGAGAGAGAGGAGAGAGAGAGAGAGAGAGAGAGAGAGAGAGAGAGAGAGAGAGAGAGAGAGAGAGAGAGAGAGAGAGAGAGAGAGAGAGAGAGAGAGAGAGAGAGAGAGAGAGAGAGAGAGAGAGAGAGAGAGAGAGAGAGAGAGAGAGAGAGAGAGAGAGAGAGAGAGAGAGAGAGAGAGAGAGAGAGAGAGAGAGAGAGAGAGAGAGAGAGAGAGAGAGAGAGAGAGAGAGAGAGAGAAGAGAGAGAGAGAGAGAGAGAGAGAGAGAGAGAGAGAGAGAGAGAGAGAGAGAGAGAGAGAGAGAGAGAGAGAGAGAGAGAGAGAGAGAGAGAGAGAGAGAGAGAGAGAGAGAGAGAGAGAGAGAGAGAGAGAGAGAGAGAGAGGAGAGAGAGAGAGAGGGAGAGAGAGAGAGGGAGAGAGAGAGAGAGAGAGAGAGAGAGAGAGAGAGAGAGAGAGAGAGAGAGAGAGAGAGAGAGAGAGAGAGAGAGAGAGAGAGAGAGAGAGAGAGAGAGAGAGAGAGAGAGAGAGAGAGAGAAGAGAGAGAGAGAGAGAAGAGAGAGAGAGAGAAGAGAGAGAGAAGAGAGAGAGAGAGAGAAGAGAGAGAAGAGAGAGAGAGAGAGGAACAAACTTTTATCTCCAACGATGCCTTCGATCCGCTGCAATGTGGAGAGGAGAAAAGAAGAAAATCGAAGAAGAATGAAGAAGAAAGGAGAAAGAAGAAAGAACAAAGGAGTTAAATGTTTTTTTGGTTTGGTTGGGGAGGAATGAATGTTGGCAATGAGGAAACATGAGAGGAAAGAAAGAGAGAAAGTAAATGAGATTAATGGGGTGTGTGGAGTGGTTGGTATGTGATGGTGTGTGTGGTTGAGGGGGAGGGGAGACCCGCAACCATTTTTTTTTTATTATTGTTTTTAATTAAAATTCATTAAGGGTAGAATTGAGTTTTCATATTTAAGAGGTTAGATATATTATAGAGGATTATATGAGAATATAATTTATGTCTTTTAGGTCATTTGAGCATTTGATCCAATACAATGGAGCATCAACATCATTTTTATTTAAAAGAAGCTGAAATGGGTTTTGGGAGACCAAAAAGGTTTATTCGTTGTCACTTAATTTTATAGCTGGAGACCTTTCATCTTTGCTCCGTGTCTTCTTTTTGGCTTCACCCTTTTTGCTACATGATCTTAAAAAATGAAGAAAAGACTATATTACACTATGAAAGTTTTGAGAACCAGACTAAACATGTGTCAATTACCGAGTTCGAAGACTTTGTTGCTTATTAATATCTGGTTTTATTTGATGCATGTTGTTGATCCTTTGCTGGTAGCAGCGGATATATAATTAAATATGTAGAGAAGACGCACATCAGAGATGATGGAGAGAAAGACCAAAGCTACAAGATGAGAAAAACTTAAGAAAAACAATACTTAATTGAAAACCAAATGTCTGCAGGAGTAACCTGCAACGTAGACATGTAACCCACAATAAAAGTTAGATGCCAATTAAACATGTAAATATGTTCTGAAATGAAATAATACAGCAGGTACGTATTCTTTGGTCTATATAAAACATAAAGGGTGGTGCAACACTTACCACTGTGAAGTACACCAGATTCTTTAGTTTGTTAAATAGACTTTTCTGCTTAAGAAAGGCTGTATTGATAGTACTTGTAGTCCGCACAGTTCTCGTCCAAAAGAAATCTGTTGGGAAACAGACACAAGAGATGCAAGGTGAAGAAAATCACAAGAAAATCCAAGTACCAACTTCATAAATGGGTTAAAAAGAGAGAATCCAGAAACCTAAAAATATATAAAAACACACCCTAAACATCTAGTGAGTCTCGATAAGGACACTCTAAACCAAGATACTAATAGTTTGCAAAAATGATGAAGATCTAAAGATCAATTGTGCCTCCTTGATGGCTATATCCTTGGCAGCAGCAGGTTTCAGTCCATAAACAAAGGCTAGGCAGAATAATAGAAATCCATGACTGCTGCAAATATTTTGGGCTTGATGATATCCGACGAAACATAATCTGACTTTGTTATAGTGACAAAATCTGATCCAAAGAAACTTGAACAACAACTGCAATTGAAGAACTAATTCTATTAATCAGAAGAAGGAACAGATTACAAGATGGGTAACAATACCATCAATGGAGTAAATGGCATTGGCTAACCCAGAGGCTAACGAACCTTAGGGAAGTCCGCTCTTCCAACGTCCATGACTGGGTTTCCGAGATAAACATCTTTCTTCTCTGCCCTGCTCAAAGAATCAATGAGGAAGAGCTAATTATACCCGTTTATAGTCTAGTTACTTACATTGCAATTTAATTCTTAACAAAATATGGACAGCAGCAAAAATTACCCAAGAATTAAGTTAAATCTGACCATGGCTTTCGGTTTCCACAACTAATGGTGGTCTAGGAAGGTGTTATTCATATCATTATCCAATTGGAGAATGTTAATACAAATTGATTACTTGCATTTCTCAAACAAAAGGATCCCCATTTTGATTCAGCCGAAATACGTTATATGGTCATAAACTGATAGACAAAATCTAGTGTTGCTCTACTTTTCTCAAAGTAAATTCATTCACCTTACTTTACCAAAAGTGAAACAATGTGGAATTCACCTTTGTTGTAGTTTTACAGTTGAAAGCAAGAGACCTTTTCAATATCTAAGCTATCTTAAAACCACAGTCCATCATAAACGGTAAACGATTGTATAAACAATGACACGAGTTTGAGTGATACTAATCTGAAAAAAAGTAAGGTTGTTAAAAAAGGGTTTACCTTCTTTTCTTGAGGTTGGAGATAGAACACAAGGGAAGGTGAATGATCATTTCCTGAGAAGCACATCCGTCTCTTTCTGTGAGTAGAAGAGAAATTCACCAAATTTGAAGGTGATAAATAAGTACAAAACTTGGAGTCTATGGGAAAATAAATTGTAAACTAAACACTTCCATTGAGTATCTGCAGCATGACATTTTCGTATTATCCCTCCAATATAAAATTAGCGAGATTGAGCATTTATGCACATATCATTCGGGAAATATCATTAGCTCATGGAAATTTTGATATAAATTACAACTTGATACAAAACACAAAATTTTGAAAAGGAAAAGAATGTAAGGCAGTTAGTTACATAATGCTGTCGTTGTTCTTAGTTCTTACCATTGTCTTCAAAACAATAGACTTCGTTTATTTTTTCTTAAACACGAAGCCTTTGTTTTGCCAGCAGCGTTTCTTCTTGGTTGGAAAGATACATAGATTATTCCAAACGAAAAACATTACATTGCATCAGAGTTTTAAAGATCCGAAATAAGCTCGTCGAAAAGTCTATAATCGAGGCGACAAAGAAGTAGTCCACTAAATAGAGAAAGAAAAAACTATTAGATAAATGTAGTCAACTAAGAAAAAAAAACACACATCACTTGAATTATATCTTACTCGCTTGCGATATTAGGCATGAATCCATTGGGGAGAAGATTTAAGGCACTAAGAAAACAATGAAACACACCAAATTTGATCAACTAGGGAAAATTGTTAAATTGAGAATGAGAGCAGAGAACTCAATTTTCGAATTTGAAAACCAGTCTAGAGAAAAGAGATGAAACTACCTATCGCGTCTCCTCATGATCCATTTTGAAAGCATCATCTGTGTGGGTTGATTCTGGCAGTAGCGGAACTAGAAATGTTTTTGATTGGGGTCAATAGTATATATGAAACATTATATGTTAAATAATACTGTGAAATTTATATTATAAATATATTTTAAATATTTAAATGGTTATATATACTCTAAATAAATAAAAATTCTAATTTTATGTATTTTTTAAACTGCAAAAATATTTTCTATTAGTGAATAAATTTAAAAATGATTTGTAATCAAATATTATAATTAAATTCACCTAAATATCATATAGTGACTTCTATATAAGTTATGGCACCATTTTTTACTTAGGACATAAAATTAGTTGATATTTATTTTAGTATATGTGGAGAATGTTGAAAAAGTATAATAGTTTATCCAAAATTATGTAACAAATGAAGAAAGATAACTAAATGATTTTTTTAATGAAAAAAAAATCAGCAACTTTTTAAAATTTGAAGTATGGTCGGAAATTTATATATGATATTTGTAACAATAAAAAAATTTTTTATAATAGGATACAAACACAAATACATGATTAGTTTATAGCATTTTTCCAAGAATAACAATAAACTATAACTTTGATTAGTTTTTTGGAGACTTCCCAACAATATTGAACATAATATATTTATTCAGCTATTTTGGTATATTTGGAAAACTAAGGGGGTGTATTGAATATGGTACTTGAGAAAATTTGACATGATTTGATTTTTAGTAAGTTTTTAGATGATTTTAGGTGAATTAGGAAAATTGTTGCGAGTTTTATTAAATCACTAAATAATCCCATCTAAAACCATGAAATTTCTATTTTTATACTTTTAACTAAGAAATTCCACCAAATCACCTTAAAATCACATAAAATTTCCTAAAATTTACTACTTCAAATATTTTCAATAATAATGAATTTTAAAGTAAATTTTAAAATCACAAGTTCAATAACACTAAATTTTAAAACATCTTTCAAAATTCATTTGAATAACAATCATTTTAATATAAATCACTACGAAATTCTCCAAATTATAAATTGAATACAACCTCTAGTATCTGTAAATGTGGATTGCGATCCACATGAGATCTTTAAGATTGCGGAATGTAAGAGACCAATGTTGGAACCAGAACAAACTAATGACAAGATACTAATCAAAAGGGTTTGCTGCATCTCTGGTTTATCAAGTAACATATGCTTTTGTTGTTATATAAATGGCTTTCGGAAAGAGACTAATTTTCTATAGGAATGTGTTGTTTTTTCTCTCAAGATGGTGTAGAACTAAAATTGTTTGGAGCATATAATTTACGAAGAAGTATATCTCCACTACACTATGATTTAAAAAGTCTTACCTGGGCCATGTATTATATGATCATACAATAGAATACAAAAATACAATTAGTAATACTGTTCTGAATTAGTGATGATGGTGTCATCCGTAGTGCAGAGCAATGTCCTCATTTTTCAGTATATTTAGAGGAATACATAAAAAGTAAGAAGGTGTTCACTTTCTTCTTATCAACTCTCTTATCCTACATACTTAGCACAAATTTATCCAGATGATATTCGGATTTATCCATCTCACTTTGGATAGCTTGATGCACCCTGGCTAAATCATTCCTTGCGTACTGGTCTGGTCGTGCTTGATATGAGGCGATTTTACCTCATTATAACATTCGTTTTGTAGATTTAATCGAGTCTTTTTAGTCTTTATCGAATCGTTTCAGATTACTAATAAGCTGTAAACGAAGATATGAGGCACTGGAGCCTTTGGAGCAAAAAGGAGTCGAAATGATGGAAACGAACCTGAGTTTGAAGAATATATCACGATGGATCACTTGCTCCCCTTCAGAGCACTTTCTTCCCTTCAGAGCACATGCTCCACTTCAGAGCACATGCTCCATCCGTCCGAAACAGATATGAAAACTTCAATTACCTAGTTTTGGGACACGAGGAAGAAAGAAAGGAAGACCGTCGCCATCTACATCTTATCTAATCTTTTCATCTTCGATTCTTTAGATTCTTGTACACTTACTTTTGAGAGCTTTTGTGACTTAGACCTTTTTGATAAGAGTTTTTGAGAGTTTCTACTTATAAGATTTGAGAGAAGAATCTCTGCCACACATGAGAAGAATTCTGAACCTTTGGCATTTCTACTTTATATTTCATGGATTCTCTTTCACTTGTTGTCGTGTTCTCTGCTTTCATGTCTGAGTAGATCCTCTAGTTAAATCAAGGATTTCAATGGTATTCATGAGTTGATGGGTTGAACACATATATGGATTTGAATAGATTGTCTTCACCATTTGTTAGTCTTAATGCCTGGATTGAATTGATCACTTTATTCATGATTTTAGGTTAATCTATTCATCAAAAGTGTAATAGGTTGCTAGAAGAGACTTTGGTGAGCAATTTGTCCTTAGCCAACGACAATTGATGTTAAGGCAAATTGTGAGCATATCGAACATGTGCAATAATGCTTTTCTGCAATTTTAGGACCAAACGACAGTTTAGGATTCTAGGTTGTTAGATAAAGTTGTTGATGCCACGACAGTGGATCGATATTATCTCCATGTTTGAGCTCTAGACTTGCGCCTAAATGTGCCCTGAATAGTTGTCTGACCCTTTGCTCTGAATTTTCTGCGAAAGTTCCTTGGTCTAATGTTTGTTTTATTTGAGTTTTTAAATAATTGTTTAATTCTGACACTTGTTTCACAACCAACAAAACCAACTTGCTTGCTTAGCTTCCTTTCAATACCTTATAGATACAAAGTGTAACACTGGTCCTCTGGAAATTGAAATTTTCTGTATTACAATTATAAGCTGTGCACTTACAGCAGAATAAAAGGACGGAATCCACCGTATCAAGTTTTTGGCGCCGTTGCGACAAAGACCAATTCGTTTACTCTGTTTCTTGGTTTGAATTTTAGTCTAAGATCTTTCTAATTTGTTTTTCTTCTTCTCTCTTGTGTGTGTTTCAGGTGTATGGCCACAAGAACCACAAGGAGTAAGAAATCAATAAATCTCATCATCCTAACCAACGAATAGTTGTCGAGAAGAGAATGAGAAAACAGGGAAAACTGAGCTGCCCCAGTGCTTGCTCCTGTTCCTGTTCCTACTACCGATACTACTCCTGTCTCTGCACCTGTCCGAGTTCCTGATACTATGGACATGTGCGACAGAGACAATGCTGAAATAGCAGCTAAGCTGCAAAGACTTCGTCTAGAGATGAAGCAACTGAGACAACCGCGGCAGCAACAGCCTGCGATTGGAGATAAAGACAATCCGCATTCCTTTTATCAAAACAGAGCTGCGATTGTTCCACCCACAATTCAGAGACAAGACTTTGAGATCAAGCCTCAAATGATTACTTTGGTGAAGCAGCATTTATTCCATGGGTTGCCTGCAGAAATTCTGATAAACCACATCATAAATTTTGAATAAATCTGCAGCACGACTGGTTCAAATGGAGTGCCTCACGACTTTCTGAAGTGTTAGTTTTTCCCATTTTCTTTGGCGGACAAAACTTCACGCTGGCTTAAGTCATTGCCACCTGGGTCTTTGACAACATGGGCTGAGTGTAGATCAGCATTCTTGGATCACTTTTACACTAAGTCCAAGAACGCAGCTTTGAGGAACAAGATATCCTCATTCCAGCAACATTCCGGAGAAACCTTTTGTGAGGCTTGGGAAAGGTTTAAGGAGTACAGAAGAGAGTGCCCTCGTCATGGGTTCACTGATGAACAAATTTTGGGCACCTTCTATGACGATGTTGATTGAGATTACAGAAATGCTTTGAATGTTGCTAGTAATGGCAATTTTAGGACAAAGTCCAAGGAGGGTGCTTTTGAACTGATTGAGAACTTGACTGCAAGTTCCAGCAGCAAGTCTCCTGAATATGACAGAACAAGGAAGGTCAGTTGTGTGGAAGCTCAAAAGATTGATGAACTCACAGCTAAGGTGAACCTTTTGCTAAAGGGGAACCAAAAGGCAATCCATTTTGTTGATGAGAATGGAGAAACACTTTTATCTAAGGAGTTTGGAAATGAATAAGATGATAATCAGCTGGAGATTAACTATGTGAATGGGCAAGGGTTTATGAAAAACTGATGGTTTAACCAAGTCTATAGGAGCCACCCCAACTTGTCTTATAGGAGCACCAATGTAGAGAATCCACAAGATCAAGTATACCCACAACAACAAGGAAGCAAAATCAGCTGTCTCAGAATGTGGGGTTTCAGAAAAGCTACTCCAACAATTCACAAGGGTAGCAGTTCAGCACCAACCAGGGGCAGAATCTCTTACAAGGAGGACAGTAAAAGTTGTAATATACCAACATGCATCCTTCTTCAAGTTCTGCAAACACCTCCCATGATTATTTGAAGAACCTTATGCAGCAACTGCTGCTTAATCAGCAGAAGTCATCTTCTGAAATTAATCCTAAGGTTGATCACATGTACAGTGACATGAATGGCAAGTACGAAGCTGTGTGGACTCATATGAAGAAATTGGATGTTCAGGTTGCACAAACTGCAGAAGCTGTCAAGAGAATACCTGGAACTCTTCCTGAGAAGCCTGAAAATTCAAGAGCTGAGTACATTAATGCCATTGAATTGAGAAGTGGGAAGACACTTCAAGTTGCTGCAGTACCAACCCAAAAATCGGAAAAGGGGAAAGAGATAGCTGATGAGCACCTGCTCCAGGGAGAAAAGCATGCTCCAGGCGAAGAAAACTCGAAGGAGCATCCCTCAACATCCGGAGCACCTGCTCCGATTCCATCTCAGGGTGATCCAGGCGGAGATTTTACGATGGAGCACCCCAACCCATCGACAGAGCACATGCTTCATCAGGGTGCTCCACTCACACCTGCAGAAAAACCTGCAGCAGCTCCAGAAAGGGTTTACAAACCTAAAGTGTCCTACCCAGTCCCACCTAAGAAGTCCCGTAAAGACTTAGAAAAGGCTAAATGTAAGGAGATGCTTCAAGACATAACCATCAAACTTCCATTGGTTGATGCTGCCCAAATGATGTCTTCTTTAAAGAAGTACATAAAAGGACTGTTGATTGGAAGAGTAGCTGACAATGAGGATGTGATGCTGGTTTCAAAAGACTGCAGTGATGTACTGCAAAACAAAGTACTCAGGAAGATGGGCGATCCAGTGAGGTTTGTTATATCTGTGAAAATCAGACCCAATACCTTTACTTGCTCTCTCTGCGATCTGGGTTCAAGTGTAAATCTTATGTCATACTCTGTGGCTAAGAGACTGGGTTTCACTAAGTTCAAGCCGAGAAGGATCTCTCTAGTTTCTGCTGACATATCAACAAAGCTGCCTGTAGGAATTCTTGAGGATTTGCATGTAAGGATAGGGAACACTCTAATCTTTGCAGATTTCATGGTTCTGGAACTTGATGAAAAACCAAGAGACCCTCTTATTTTGGGTAGACCATTCCTCTGCACAGCAGGTGCAATAATTGATGTAAGGAGTGGGGTGATTGTCCAACTGGGAGATATTGTGGTGAAGTTCGAAATGGATAAGCTGCTGAAAAGACCCATGCTGGATGGGCAGACTTTCACCATCGAAGGTGATGATGCAATCTCAGAACAAGTGGTTGAAGAGGTTCTATCTAATGATCCGTTAGAGGTTGCATTGACTATGGCCGAAGGTAAACATGGTTTTCTGAGCAAAGATGCTGATGGGTTTGCAAAGATGTTGGATTCAAGCCTAAGAGTAGAAATGATGGTAGCCTACATGAGTATAGAAGAAGGGCAGAACTCGACGGCAGAACTCAACAATGGAGCACCTGCTCCAAATTTAGGAGCACCTGCTCCGAGGTCATGTCTTGTTGATGGCCCTTGGAGCGAACTGAAAGCTCCTAAACTTGAGCTGAAAGCACTTCCTGCCGGGCTAAGGTACACATTCCTTGGAACAAACTCTACCTACCCTGTGATAGCAAACTCTGAACTGAATAATATGGAAGTTGCTTTGCTTTTGTGTGAACTAAGAAAGTATAGAAAGACAGTAGGATACTCACTTGATGATATCACTAGAATCTCTCATGATCTTTGCATGCATAGGATATATCTAGAAGATGAATCAATGAGTTCTGTAGAACATTAAAGGAGGTTAAACATGAATTTAAAAGATGTTGTTAAGAAGGAGATAATGAAAGTTCTAGAGGCTGGCGTGATCTATGATTTTTCCGATAGTACATGGGTTAGTCCTGTTCATGTAGTTCCTAAGAAAGGTGGGATCACTGTGATTAAAAATGATAGGAATAAACTGATACCAACTAGGATTGTAACTGGCCATAGAATGTGTATAGATTATCGGAAATTCAATGCTGCAACCCGTAAATACAATTTCCCTTTGCCTTTTATTGATTAAATGCTTGAAAGATTGGCTAACCACCCCTACTATTTCTTTCTAGATGGTTCCTCTGGTTTCTTTCAGATCCCGATCCATCTGGATGACTAGGAGAAGACGACATTCAAATGTGCAATGCTCAGGCCACATTCCAGTGGTGCATGATGTCCATATTTACTGATCTCATCGAAGACATTATGGAGGTTTTCATGGATGATTTCTCTGTCTATGGAAGATCTTTTTCTTGTCTGGTTGTCGAATTTTTGCAGGGTACTTCAATGATGTGAAGAGAAACATCTGGTTTTGAACTGGGAGAAGTGCCACTTTATAGTAAAGAATGGGATCGTGTTAGGTCATTGAATTTCAGAGCAGGGTATTGAGGTGGATAAGGCAAAGATAGAGGTTATGATGAGCTTGCGGCCGCCTTCATCAGTCAAAGGAATTCGCAGTTTTTTGGGACATGCTGGGTTCTATCGAAGGTTTATCAAGGATTTCTCGAAGATAGCAAGACCTCGTACACAGCTGTTGGGCAAGGAGGTGAAGTTTGAGTTTGATAGCGTCTGCCTTGATGCTTTCCACACAATCAAATGGGCATTTTTCAGTGCTCCCATTGTGCAACCACCAGACTGGGAGTTGCCATTCGAGATCATGACAGATGCAAGTGATTATGCAGTTGGTGCAGTTCTGGGTCAGAGGATAGACAAGAAGCTGCATGTCATTTATTATGCGAGCCGAACTCTGGATGAGGCTCAATGAAAATATGCCACCACGGAGAAGGAGCTTCTAGCGATTGTTTTTTCTTTTGAGAAATTTCGGTCTTACCTTGTTGGGTCGAAAGTGATTGTGCACACAGACTATGCTGCACTAAAGTACTTGCTGACTAAGAAGGATGCCAAACCAAGGCTCTTAAGATGGATTCTTTTACTTTTGGGATGAGCCTTACCTCTACAAGCACTGCACTGATGGAGTTTTCAGAAAATGTGTAGCTGAAGTGGAAATCCCAGAAATCTTATACCATTGCCATGGTTCCCCATATGCTGGACACTTTGCCACATTCAAGACAGTCTCTAAGGTGCCACAAGCAGGATATTGGTGGCCAACTATGTTCAGAGATGATCAGCGATTTGTATCTAGGTGTGATTCATGCCAATGACAAGGCAATATAAGTAAGAGGAATGAGATGCCACAGAACTTCATCCTGGAAGTTGAAGTTTTTGATGTGTGGGCAATAACTTCATGGGACCATTTCTATCATCTTTTGCGAATGAGTATATCTTAGTGGCTGTGGATTTTGTGTCCAAGTGAGTTGAGGCTTTGGCAAGTCCCACAAATGATGCCAAAGTGGTGATCAAGATGTTCAAATCAATCATCTTCCCAAGGTTCGTTGTATCTAGAGTGATCATTAGTGATGGAGGATCACACTTCATTAACAAAATCTTTGAAACCTTGCTGAAAAAGAATAGTGTGAAACACAATGTTGCATCCCCCTATCATCCTCAAACTAGTGGGCAAGTCGAAATCTCCAACAGGGAAATCAAGAGTATTCTGCAGAAAACAATAGGGAAAACAAGGAAGTATTGGGCCTCCAAGCTTGATGATGTTCTTTGGGCATACAGAACTGCCTGTAAGACACTCTTGGGAACAACACCATTTGACTTGGTGTATGGAAAGGCTTGTCACCTTCCTGTAGAGCTTGAGTTTAAAGCAGCATGGACAGTGAAGATGCTGAACTTCGATGTTAAGACTGCCTCATAAAGGAGGATGATGCAGCTGCACGAGTTTGAAGAAATAAGGCATCTCGCCTATAACAACTCCAAGATCTACAAAGAGAAAACCAAAGCCTACTACGACAAGAGAATTATCACCCGGAATTTCCCTCCAAATGATCATGTCCTGCTGTTTAACTCCTGGTTGAAGCTGTTTCTCGGAAAACTAAGGCCAAGATGGTATGGGCCTTTCACAATCAAGAAAGTCAAACCATATGGAGCTGTGGTGTTGCTAGACACCAATGGGGGAGAATTTGTGGTCAACGGTCAGCGGATTAAGCCATATCTTGCTGAATCTTACTTCGCAGAAGGGAAACATTTCCTTTAGGTGATCCTCCACAAGCCTAAATGGCTAGCAAAGTCAAGCTAGTGACTTAAACCAAACGCTTGGTGGGAGGCAACTCACCGGTAAGAGTCTTTAACTTTACAATCTTTAGTTTCTCTATATCCTAACTTTTAGTTTTAGTTTTCATCATTTCAGAATAAAAAAAAACAGGCTACGTGTGTTTCTAGGCGATCAGATAGAAAAAGAAGAAGGGAGCACCCAAACGGAGCACATGCTCCGTTCTCTCCCAGGATGCTCCAGACGTAAATCACTCAAACAGAGCACCCCACCATAAACGGAGCACATGCTCCTTTGGGGTGTTCCAATTTTTCGCGACCAGGTAAGTAATTTGGGCTGGTTTGAGTCGGTTTTAATCTGTTTAAATAAAAAATTCTTTCAATTTTAATTGGGTTTCACCCTAAACCAGATCGATTTTCCCTATAAAAACCAACCATCTCTCCCCACTTCTTCTTCTTCCTCGTGACACCACCTCTCTCTCTCTCTCTCTCTCTCTCTCTCTCTCTCTCTCTGGGTTTATCTCAATTCTTAACTTCTGCAATTCTCAATCCAATTGAGTGATTTTTGAGTCTGTTCCACTCGGATTTTTGCTCTGAGTCTGCTTCTGCCATCGATTTCGACAACAAGCAAAGGTATGAGCTCAAAAACCCACTTTTACATTCGCGACCCAACTTTGGGATTTGAGGTTTTTGTGTTCTCTCTCTCTCTGAACTACTTGTGCAAACTGTCCATGGTGTTTTTCATGATGAGTTGTGCAATTATAGCTTGAATTGAGTTCGAAATTGACACCTGCAAATTTTTGGAAAAGCTTAAATGTTCATCAATGGTGAAAACGTGTCGCATGTTGAATTAGGCTTGAGATATGTGTTTAACTCCTTCAATGAGCCACAATATACATAATATGTTTGAACATCAATGGTACAAAACTTGATTACTGAAATTTTGTGACCTCCCTTCGTATAAAGCTTATTGTTAGATGTTTCTTGTGTATTTTGTAGAAAATGCAGCCTAAGAACGTCCGCTTCACGAACCGGAAATGAAAGGAGGCAAGCACCTTGGCCCAAGCGGATTCTAAAACCGCACCATGGCCGCGCCCTGAAAGAGAACGTTTTGACCTTCGATGACAGCATCCCTGTGCACTCCGATGAGAAGTGAGACCAAACGGATTGCTTCTTCTACAACGCGCTGCTAGGCGTGAGAATAGAGCCCACACGGTTTATGTGCACGAATACATTGAAGCGGTTGGGAATAGAAAATGAGGTGTCTGAAATTCTCCTCAGCGCCAGGTTCATGGGTTTTTCTCTGGAAAGCGAGGTCGTCTACCCCGAGCTCACTCGCCAGTGCCTAGCGACAGCGAGGATACACTATGCCGACACTCATAACCCGGTTGTTGATGAAGCATCTCTCTCTTTCTTTGCTGACGGGAAGACGGACCTCGGCTTCCCGAAGAGGTTCCCCATCTCCAGCCAGTTCTGGTAGACGATCGCATCTGGCCCTTATGCTTCTCGTTCCGCGAGCCAGTCATTGATCCGCCACCCCGCTGTGCGAATCTGCGCCAGGCTATACAGTCAGCTGCTCTTTGATCGAGACCTCGGCAACAAGGTACATCTCGATGAGCTTCTCATGCTTTACTACGCTGCGGAGACTTGGTTGCCGATTCCTATGGAGCACCGCACCCAACGGTCCACCAGGTCAACCTTGGGCTTCAGTTTGCTGAAACAATAGTGGCGGTAAAAGACAGAGTACGTACCGGCGCGACAGGAAAGACCGAACGCATTGGGAGCCTCCTCACTACCCTCTTCCATACCTGTAAGGTACCTCTCCGACATGCCACATGCGTTTCTCAGATCGAGAGGATGATACAGCACACCTCATCAGCTCGAAGATCCTCCGAGACCAGGACACTTACCAGTTCAAGGAGAGAATGGCGAGACACTTTTCTGCAAGCTCCCACAGCCAGCGATCACCCGCCTCAACTCCGCGTCTAACCTCCACTCATGCCACACGTGGATTTCCTTTGCCCCGATCCTCTCCGGCTTACTCCATTCACTACACCCGCCAGCTCTTCCAGAGCACTACCACCTTACCTGCAGGACAAGGAGACACCGCACACCGCTCCACACACACTCACGCTCCCCTACCACACAACACCACTCGGGGTGAGTTCGGCCTTCCCCTATCTCTGATGAGCCTGATACAGCTGCGTACAGGCAATGGATGGTCGCTTCTCAGCGGAAGAACAACAGTCTCCTACAGCACATCATGCAGACCTTATCCCGTAGTTGCTGCCACACAATGGTGGCAAGAGACTTCTACACAGAGCAGACACAGGAACCTTCCGAGCAGCCTTCCCAGGGTAGGAATCGCCAGGGGCGAGACAGAAGCGAGAGTCCCGATGCCACAACCCGCTGATCGCCAGTAACACCCCTCTATCAACATTGTATTATTCCACTTTCATTTTTATTTCCCTTCTGCCCCGACTTCATAAATACTTTCACACCAAAGACGGTGTGAAGTAAGTGTGAGGGAGGGAGTTTTGTTGATACTGATTTTTGTTTATTTTCTTTGGTTTTTATTTGGATATTGAGTCAGTTTGTTTCTTTGAGTCAGTCTGTTTTATTGAGTCAAGAACTTGATTGGGAATTAGGACCTTAATCTATGATGAGATTGCACCATTCATGTGACTTTTAACCATCTCTTTAGTAACCAATGCTGCAGAATTTTGAGTACTCGGACAAGATGGACCACCATACTCGGATCTCTCGCTTTCCAGAACACCCCACTTCACTAAGGTTTCATCGGAATGACATTAAACTCTATTTTATCTGGACATAATCTGAACTTAAAATCTTCTTGTTTTGGGATTTAGACTAGGGGAACGAGTTTATATTCAGAACTTCTTATACATTTCACCACTCTTGTTGATCTTGAATAGCTAGCTCATCTTTAGATAGTATCCACCTCTAGCCTAACCTCCTCTTAGACCACTTGCACTCTTATATTTCATTTTCATACGTGCAGATATGTGAAAAAAGGTCGGAGAGAAAAGGATTGACACAACCTCTAACTCACTCTTGCTGAAGAAATCACCAGAAGATGAGAAATATTTCCAGGAGCACCTGCTTCATATAAGAGCACCCGCCCCAAGCGGCAGTGTCTGATCACGCACACCTGCGCCAAGCCGTTAGAAAAAGTTTCGGGAGCACATGCTCCAAATAGGAGCACCTGCTCCATTCTGCCCAATGAAGAAGACAGTCAAAACATATGACCAGCTGGGGTATATGGGCCGACGGATCAACATTTTCATGCTCAAAGGACACACATCTTGTAAGAACCCTCTTTATCTTAAAAAAAAAAGGAATGTGTAAAATGATAATGAGATGAGAGGTAGTAACTCAATGATGTGTCCCTCAGCACCTGTCAATCACAAGGAAAGAATAACCGAGATTTGAGGAGTTAGAGTTTTCAAGAGAAGAAGAGTAATTAAAGGTTGTGGAACCTAAATGAGTCCATTCTCTCTTGCCATTTTTGTGCAATATGCTGCATTCTCCACAAACTCCGGTAACCCTTTAAACACTCTGAAACTCCACCACTAAATTAGCTTCTTTATTCCCTAGCATTGTCTCTCCTAGGTTGTGCCCATGATGAGAAGTTCACACCACCCTTTAACTGAATGTAGAGAGTTTATTGTCTGGATGGTGAATTTTATGTGTTTGTGTATATAACTATGGAATAGGGTTTGAGAAGATGTTGGTTGGTTTTGGCAAGAATGTACTACTCCTGATCTAAAGTATGTGGTCTGCAGATTATGGTTGAATTTCGGTTGCTGAGATTTTGAGAGTTCCCGCGTTTTCAAACTTCTTTCCCCTGGCTTAAGCTTGGTGTAAGTCTGGGGGAGTTGATATGAGGCGATTTTACCTCATTTTAACATTCATTTTGTTGCTTTTCTCGAGTCATTTTAGTCTTTATCGAGTCGTTTCAGGTTACTAAGGAGCTATAAATGAAGATATGAGGAACAGAGCCTCTGGAGCAAAAAGGAGTCGAAATGAAGGAAAAGAACCCGATTTTGAAGAATATATCACTATGGAGCACCTGCTCCCCTTCAGAGCACATGCTCCACTTTGGAGCACATGCTCCATCCGTCCGAAACAGATATGGAAAATTCACTTACCTAGTTTTGGGACGCGAGCAAGAAAGAAAGGAGAGCCGTCACCATCTACATCTTATCTAATCTTTCATCTTTGATTCTCTAGCTTCTTGTACACTTTTGAGAGCTTTTGTGACCTAGACCTTTTTGATAAGAGTTTTTGAGAGTTTCTACTTGTAAGATTTGGGAGAAGAATCTCTGCCACACTTGAGAAGAATTCTGAACCTTTGTCATTTCTATTTTATATTTCATGGATTCTCTTTCACTTGTTGTCGTGTTCTCTTCTTTTATGTCTGAGTAGATCCTCTAGTTAGATCAAGGATTTCAATGGTATTGATGAGTTGATGGGTTAAACACATATAGGGATTTGAATAAATTGTCTTCACCATTTGTTAGTCTCAATGCATGGATTGAACTGATCACTTAATTCATGATTTTAGGTTAATCTATTCATACAAAGTTTAATAGGTTGCTGGAAGAGACTTTGGTGAGCAATTTGTCCTTAGCCAACGACAGTTGATGTTAAGGCAAATTGTGAGCATATTGAACCTGTGCAATAATGTTTGTCTGCAATTTTAGGACCAACCGACTGTTTAGGATTCTAGGTTGTTAGATAAAGTTGTTGATGCCACGACAATTGATCAATATTATCTATATGTTTGAGCTCTTGCGCCTAAATGTCCCCTGAATAGTTGTCCGACCCTTTGCTCTGAATTTCCTGCGAAAGTTCCTTGGTCTAACGCTTGTTTTATTTGAGTTTAAATCATTGTTTAATTCTGTCACTTGTTTTGCAACCAACAAAACCAACTTGCTTATTTGGCTTCCTTTCAATATCTTATAGATACAAAGTGTAACACTGGTCCTCTGAAAATCGAACTTTTCTATATTACAATTATAAGCGGTGCACTTACAGTAGAATAAAGGACTGAACCCACCGTATCAGTGCCCCTGGATGTACTTTTCGGTGGGCCATCCACCTGCCTCTTCCATTTGAAGCTTACAATCCGCACGACAATTTTTGCTTCTTGACGCTAGGCTGAGCTTTCTCAGGCATTGACTTCTTACTGCACGTGTTACCTAATGATTGTTTGACTTAGAAGCGATGATGACTATGTTCAATTAGGGTCACATGTCGAGCTTATGGTTTGGTGGGAACTTCTGTTGCTGCCTGGTTGTCTCTTATTGTTCTCGAGTGGCAGATTCTTTATGACTCTCATTCCTGGCTCAGGCGGTGAGTCCTTGAAGCCCAACATTCATGTCCAGAGTTCCACTGAATCCTGGGGATGGCTTTGTGCACATACTCCAGAGGTGGTCTTGGTACTTTTTGGGGTTCCTTGTACTTCATCATTTTTGTGAGAGGGAAACTTATCTTTATCCTTCCTTCTAGCGCCAATTATTTGAGACGTTTTTACCGAGTCGTTCTAGTGTGTGATCTCCGTTTTTGATCGCCCATGATTTGCTTCCGATTAGAATAACTCTTGAATGGGAGTAGGACGTAGTATATTGGGAGAAATAAGGTGAGTCCCTTTCCATTGTAGTTTGCCTCTCACAATACCCGGGGGTCCTAGCTCTACAAAGCGAAAGGGTGGCCTTTGGGGGCATACAAGATGAAACAAAAAATGATTTCCGTCCTTATGGCTCTCCGATGCCTAACTCAGGTCATCAATCAACGAAGAGTATTTTTTCAGGAGTTTTAGTAGAAATTATTTTAGGATACTGTATTTTATTATCGAAATAACTTTCTGCTAGTGTGTATTTTAGTTAAACGGAAGAGATGATAAGAGAGGAGCGGTACCTCCCTTATATCTCCTTGTTTGTTTGGAGCGAAATGAATTATTTACCTGACTCTTCGATCTCTCGAATTATATCAACCTCTCGAGATATGTCAAACACTTGAAATATCCTCCAGTCTTTTGGAACTTTTTCCTCTCTTTTTATAGGCGAAAAAACCTTTTGAAAGAGATTTTTAACATATATTTTCCTCTTCTTCCGACATTTTAGGCGGTGATTTCTTGAGTGGACTGTGGATTTCCCATCTTAATGTTAACATGATGTTCCGATTGGTGTATTCGCATACTATGTATCATATTAATATTGATCGTTTTAAAACCTTTTTAACACAATTTAAGAAAAGTTAAAATTAGACCAAAGAATTTTTTCTGAAAAAAATATTTTATACTGAAGATAATTAATTGAACTATTTTGCTTTAGGTTTTATTCTCTCTTTTCTTGGAGTCGTTATCAAGATTATGCAGTTAGCTAGTTGCTAACTAGAAACAAAAGCAACATTCTTACCTTTCATTAAAAACATCTTTATTTTCTAATATAATTAATTTATTTGTATTAACAATAGCAAATAAATAAAAAACTAGGATTGGTGATTGGTGTCCATTGAGGTGTTAGGTCACACGAAAGACGTGTTCAGTTGGGTTCCGTAAGGTTTTTAATGGTAAATACGGTAGAAATAGATCAAGCGTAAATTCAACGTACGTAGCTTTTGGATTCACTTCGTTTCATGCTTGAACCACAAAAGTACACACACTCATAGCACGTACCACATCTCTTTTCGATGTGCTTTATGTTTTTCCCTTTTCTATTTTTGGGTATTTGAAAAACAAAAACTATCTTTTGAGTGGACTACACAAAACACACAAATGGCTTTCAGGAATATTAAAAATGGTGGAAAAACTGTAGTCCGAAGAAACGTGGAGCTGCCTATCATAAGTATGCTGATGTTGTTGTCCACTGTCATGTACATTACGGTCCAAGTTGGTAAGGCAGAGGTGCGATGGCCCAAGGGCCCAACATCATTTAGAAATTTTCTTTATATGTAAGGACCCGTTTTTTAGTGACAAAATATAATATAACCCAAATAATTAATACTTACTTATATATTAGAGTTTATTAAAAAAAAAAAATAGGTCCAAATTGTTAAATTCAAATATAAATTTAGCCCAAAATATTAAAATTTTTAATTTAAATACTTGTTAAGGATTCAAATTTTCTTTTTACATAGGGTTTTCAATTTTATTAAGTCAGGCTTGTCCACTGTTAAGGAATAAATTTGTCTCCTTAAATTAGCTTGTAAGTCTAATGAAGAGTCATTTTGAAAAGCCATAAATGGTATAAAGGTAGTATCGAAGTGGAAAAATATGAAGCAAAGTTAATTGATCTCAAACTAGACGAAGTGAAAGACACAGCTAAATCTACACAAATAGACTAGCTGTCATCACTAAAGTAAACCGACTAATTATTCAAAAGTATAATAATGTGCTTTTGACTAGTAACGGCTGAATCAAATAAAGTAAAAACCAATAAATACCAAATCAAGTGGACTAAATAGAAGACGTTAAATATGATTTTAAGCTGTAAAAACAGGAGGACACATATTAAGGGAGGACAATTCTGGACACACACACACTCAATACATTCATACACTTGTTTTCTTTCTTCTTTTGTATTCTGATTCTTGTAAAGAGGATGTGAAACCATTAATATTAAAGACGATTACTCTCCAATTTCTTTTGTTTTTCAGCTTCACATAGCTCCTCACTCCGTCTATCTCAAACTCTTGGATATTTGTCCGAATACCATTCACGTTTACCCTCTGTCTCCCCAAGCTATATTTTTTTTTGACATATATAGTTTTTTGATTCAAAAGTTTGTCACTAGAAGTAGGGTGCTGACTAGTATATATCATAACATGAGGAAAACCATAATGGGCGCGTTCACATTCTACATAGTAAAAGGAGCAAGTTCTTTTTCATGCAGGTGGGGGTAAAAAAACTAAGAACACAACGAAATGACGTTTTCCGCGGTGTATAAGAGGAACGGCCACAAAAAAAAACAAGTTTTGGAAGCTATAAAAAGTCTTGGTGGAGATGTACCTTTCTGGCAAGTTGAAAGGGATGGTTCCCCCACCTCATCAAAGCGAACAACTGGAGTAAATCTTCTCGACAAGGGGTAAATTTTATCAAGAAGATTGTCCCAATTTGTTTTGGTAAATTCACTAATATGATCACCAAGAGAGCATTTTTCGAGGATCAAATTTATGAAAAGGTGCAATCGGCCTTAATAGGCCGCATTGATGACGCTTTAGTAATAACTATTGATGTCGAAGAATTTAAAATCGGCCAAGTTCGAGTCCATACCAAGAGTTCTATTAATATTTTCTTTTTAGATACCCTCACAAAAATGGATACTTAAGGGTCCTCTAGCAAGAGAAAAATATTGTATGGATTTAGTGTCAAAACCATTAATTTCTTCGGATCGGTATCCTTATCCGCGGGGATCAAAAACTCAACATATACAATAATACTATTATCCATATCATAACGAGATTTGTTATTCACCTCATCACAAGATCCGTCCTCTACATCTTCATGAGATCCGTTTTTCACACTGTCAGATCATTTATTCTCCACATCATCACGTTGTGTATTCTCCATATCGACTATCCCCATCGCCTCTTAATGTTGTTCTGTTGATTTGTCACCTGGGTAAAGAGTACGGACACCATCATTAGCTTCATCATTAGCTCTCCCTGTAGAAAGCAGCTCATCATAATTCATACCAAATGTACTTTCCCATTTTAATTTTTAAAGTTGCTCACCAAATAATTATTTTTAAATATTGGATAACCTCTACATGTAAAACACTTTCAAATAATTCTTTATCAAATGACGTTATATACACAAAAACGTTAACATCATAAAAATATAAGAAAATAATATATATATATATATGTATGAGGTTTCACTACCAATTGAATGTATCTCAATTTCGGCGTCGTCGTTGATTCATCTATCGCAATCATCCTGCATATCATATCCACTGACATCAAATAAGTTATCTTTTCCATAGATGATGTCTTAAATTCTATAAAATAAATGCTTCATAATCTTGAAATTCATTTCTACTCTCTTCCAGACTTTGAATAGTGTTCTGCATAACCAAAATTTATGTTGTTACTCATTATCTCCTGAAAAAAATAAGATAAACTACATTAGCACATATTGATTTGTTTCACTAGTACCAATTGTTCCCAGCTGTACTGTTTCTCTCACTAACAATAATACTGATTGTGCGCAGTTGTACCACCACTCTCAGTAATACCCCAATTCTATCATGTTGCATCACTTCTCTCAGTAATACCAATTGTTCCTAGTTGGGCTATAACGGGATTGATTCACTTCTCTAAATTCGAATTTTTAATTGACTATGAACCCTAACAATTTACTATGAATCCTTCTTTTTACCAATGCAAAGTCACCGCAGTTTCACCACCTCATTAGAGCAACTAACCGGGGTAAATCATCCGGACTGGAGGTCAACTTCATCTAGAAAATTGCCCCAATTTTGTATGGAAAATTCACTAATACGATCACATAGAGATAATTTTTCGAGGATAAAGTTTGTGAAAATATGCAATCGGTCTTAATAGGCCTTATTGATGACGCTTTAGTATTACAATTGATGTCGGTGAATTTTAAATCGCCCACGTTCGAGTCGACATCCAAAGTTCTATAAATATTTTCTTTGTAGGTACCCTCGCAAAAATGGATACTTAAAGGTCCTTTAGGAAGAGGAAAAGTCGTATGGATTCAGTGTCAAAACTATTATTTTCCTCGGATCGGTATCCTTACCCATGGGAATCAGACACTCAACATATTCAATAATATCATTATTCATATCATCACGAGATCTGTTATCCACTTCATTACAAGATCCGTCCTCCACATATTCATGGGATCTGCTTTCCACACCGTCACATGATTCATTTTTCACATCATCACGTGATGTATTATCCACATCTACAATCCTCATCACCTCTTAATGTTGCTCTGTTGATTCGTCGAAGGGGTAAATAGTATGGACACTATCATTAACTTCATCATAAACTATACCAGTAGAAAACAGCTCATTATAATTCACACCCAAATGAACTTCCCCACTTTACTTTTAAAAGTTGCTCACCAAACAATTATTTTTAAATATTGGATGACCATTACATGTAAAACACTTCTAAACAACTCTTTATCAAACGACATTTAGATACAAATAAGCGTCCTCAACATCAAATATCTATACAATTATATGTAATTGTCTATGAGGTTTCACCACCAATGGAATGTTATCTCAATTTCAGCGTCGTCATATATTCATCTATCGCAATCATCTTACTTATAATATCCACTGACATCAAATAAGTATTCTTCTCCATAGATGATGTCTTAAATGGTATACAATACATGCAGCATTGGCTTGAAATCCATTCTAATTTTTCTCTAGACATTGAATAGTATTCTGCATAACAAAAATGTATGCTGGTACTCATTATCTCATGAAAAAAAAAAACTACATTAGCACACATTGATTTGTGTCACTAATACTAATTGTTCTCAGTTGTACCATTTGTCTTACTAACAGTAATACCAATTAAGCGAAGTTGTACTACTTCCTCCAATAATACAAATTCTACCCAATTGCATCACTTCTCTCAGTAATACAGTTGCTCCTATTTGTGCTATAATAGAATTGATTCACTCTTCTAAATCCTAATTCTTTATTGACTCTGAACCATAAAAATTTACTATGAATACTGCTATTTACCAATGCAAAATTCCTCCAGCTTCACCACTTCATCAGAACACTCAACTGGGGTAAATTTTCCCAACAATGGGTAAATATTATCTAGATGATTATCTTTATTTATTTTTTTGAAAATTCAATTATACGATCACCAGAGAGCATTTTTAAAGATTTTTTTTTTTGTGAAAAGATGCAATCGGCCTTAATTAACCGCATTGACGACGCTTTAATAATATCTATTGATGTTGGTGAATTTCAAATTTCCCAAGATCGAGTCGACACCAAGAGTTTTATGAATATATTTTTTTTAGATACCCTTGCAAAAATGGATATTTAAGGGTCTTTCAGCAAGAGAAAAATACTGTATGGATTCAGTGTCGAAACCATTAATTTCCTCCCATCAGTATCTTTACGTGGGGATGGACGCTCAACATATTCAATAATGTATTTATCCATCTCAGAATGAGATCTTATATCCACTTCACCACGAGATCCGTCCTCCTCATCTTCATGAGATCTGTTCTCCACACCAACATATGATTCATTCTCCACATCATCACGTGATGTATTCTCCACATCTACAATCCTCATCACCTCTTGATGTTGCTCCATTGATTCCTCGCTAGGGTAAATAGTATGTACACCATCATTAACTCCATTATAAACTCTACCAGTAGAAAGCAGCTCATCATAATTCACACCAAATAAACTTCTCCACTTTAATTTTTAAAGTTGTTCACCAATTAATTATTTTTAAATATAAGATGACCTCTACATGCAAAAGGTCATCAAATGACTCTTTATCAAATAACTCTTTATTTTAAATATAAAATAACTCTTTATCAAAATACGTTATATACACATAAGCGTCATCATCATAAAATATATATATGATTGTCTATGAAGTTTCACTACCAATGGAAAATATCTCAATTTTAGAGTCGTTGTAGATTCATCTATCGCAATCATCGTGCGTATCATATCTGACATCAAATAAGTTATATTCTCCATAGATGATTTCTTAAATGCTATACAATACATGCGGCATTATCATGAAATTCATTTCTACTTTTCTCCAGACTTTGAATAGTATTCTGTATAACCAAAGTGTATGTTGTTACTTATTATATCCTCAAAAAAATAAAAGAAACTACATTAGCACATATTGATTTATCTCAGTAGTACCAATTATTCTCAGCTGTACCGTTTGTCTCGCTAACAATAATATCGATTATGCGCAGTTGTACCACATCTCTCAGTAATGGCAATTCTACCTTATTGCATCACTTCTCTCAGTAATTCCCATTGCTCCTAGTTGTGCTATAACAAGATTGATTCACTTCTCTAAATCCTAATTCATAATTGACTATGAACCCTAACAATTTACTATAAATCCTCCTTTTTACCAATGCAAAGTTACTGAAGTGTCACCACCTCATCAGAGCAACCAACTGAGGTAATTCTTCCCGACAAGGGGTAAACTTTATCTAGAAGATTGCCCCAGTTTTTGAAAATTCACTAATATGATCAGCTAGTGAACATTTTTCGAGCATAAATTTTGTGAAAAAAATGCAATTGGCCTTAATAGGCCGCATTGATGACAATTTAGTAATAACTATTAATGTCGGTGAATTTCAAATCGTCCATGTTCGAGTCTATAACAAGTGTTCTATGAATATTTTCTTTTTAGGTACCCTCACAAAAATAGATACTTAAAGGTCCTTGGATCGGTAACTTATCCATGAGGACGCTCAACATATTCAATAATACCATTATTCATATCATCACGAGATTCGTCCTCCAAATCTTCATGGGATCTGTTCTCCACACCGTCACATGATTCATTCTCCACATCATCACGTGATGTATTCTCAACATCTACAATCCTCATCACCTCTTGATATTGCCCTGTTGATTCGTCGCGAGGGTAAATAGTATGAACACCATCATAACTCCACTATAAACTCTACCAGTAGAAAGCGACTTATTATAATTCACACCAAATGAGCTTCCCCACTTTACTTTTTAAAGTTGCTCACCAAATAATTATTTTTAAATATTGGATAACCTCTATATGTAAAACTCTTCTACATAACTCTTTATCAAACGACATTTAGATACAAATAAACGTTCTCAACATCAAATATATATTTTCTGTGATTTTCTGTGAAGTTTCACTACCAAAGGAACGTATCTCAATTTCAGCGTCATCATAGATTCATCTATCACAATAATCATACATTTCATATCCACTGACATCAAATAAGCTATCTTCTCCATAGATGATATCTTAAATGCTATACAATATATGCATCATTATCTTGAAGTTCATTCCTACTCTTCTCCAGACTTTGAATAGTATTCTGCATAACCAAAATGTATGTTGTTACTCATTATCTCCTAAAAAACGTAAAAGAAACTACATTAGCACATATTAATTTGTCTCAGTAGTACCAATTGTTTCCAGCTGTACTGTTTGTCTCACTAATAGTAATACCGATTTTGCATAGTTTTACCACTTCTCTCAGTAATATCAATTCTACCATGTTGCATCACTTCTCTCAGTAATATCAATTGCTCATAGTTTTGCTATAACGAGATTGATTCACTTCTCTAAATCCTAATTTTTAACTGACTATGAACACTAACAATTTACTATAAATCCTCCTTTTTTACCAATGCAAAGTCAGTGCATTTTCACCACTTCATCATAGGAACCAACCGGGGTAAACCTTTCCGACAAGGGATAAACTTTATCTAGAAGATTGCCCAATTTGATTCTTTTTTTTTTGTAAAATTCACTAATATGATCACCTGGAGAGCATTTTTTTAGGATAAATTTTGTGAAAAAGATGCAATCAGCCTTAATAGGCCGCATTGATGACACATTAGTAATAATTATTGATGTCAGTGAATTTCAAATCGCCCATATTCGAGTCGACATCAAGAGTTCTATGAATATTTTCTTTTTAGATACCCTCCAAAGTATGGATAGTTAAAGGTTCTCCAGAAAGAAGAAAAGATTGTATGGAGTCAGTGTTAAAACCATTAATATCCTCGGATCAGTATCCTTACCCGTGGGGATCGGACACTCAACATATTCTATAATACCATTATCCATATCATCGCAAGATTTATTATCCACTTCATCACGTGATGTATTCTCTACATCTACAATCCCCATCGCTTCTTTGATGTTGTTATGTTGATTCGTTGTCTAGGTAAACAATATGGACACCATCATTACCTCCATCATTAGCTCTACTAGTAGAAAGTAGCTCATCATAATTCACGCCAAATGAAGTTCCCTACTTTAAAGTTGCTCACCAAACAATTATTTATTAATTATTAAAGTTGCTCCAGACTTTGAATAGTATTATCAGTAACCAAAATGTATGTTGATACTCATTATCTTCTGAAAAAAACAATTGGAGAAGATGTCTACTGTGATTGACCGAAATGATGTAATCTCATTGGTCGATTTTTTTAATAAAATTTATACAAAATATTCGAAGGAGTAAATTAGTTTATCCAGTTTCATTAAAGAAAGTCAAAATAAAGAGAATGATGGAGAATAAAATGGATATGAAAGAATTGTAATTGAGTTTGAGGGGCAAATGAGCATTTAACCACGGTTATTAGTGACTAACTAAAACATTGATCATACACATAATGAGAATTGACACGAAACAAAAACATGTAATTGAAAATAATGAGCGTCAAGTTTACTTTCTTTGCTGCATAATATCTAAAAAGATAGTATAGGCGGTACAGATTGCTTTCAAATTTTTTAATTTTTTGTGACGTTTTCTCCACACTAACATATCGTCGGCACACTACAATTCTACCACTTGGATGACGACTTGATGATTCATCCAAAGTTGATTATTAACTGCTCATACTTACAGTCGAAAATCAATCACCAACTTCGAATTTTCTTTCATTAAAAAAGCACCTATAATTTACGGTTCATCAAAATTAATTTGGGATTTTTTTTGTTTGTTTGGGTCTTTTTCTTTTATGGATGGTGGTTATTAATAGTATTAGTTGGTGGTTTATATGTTAAATTGATATTTTTGGTTCAGATTTTATCTCGGTTAATAATTGGTTTAAATAATTATAATCACAATTTAGATTAAACTAAACAATAAATGCGAATTTAACAATCGAGGTTGTTGAGGATCTCAATCTCCGATCTCAAGGGGAACCAGAAGGAAATTGTTAGCCTTGTGTGGAGTTGGACATAGACTTAAATTTTGTTTTAATTCATCGTGATATGATAGTTTTAAGAGGGTTGTAGCTCGTTTACCTTTGTTTAATAGCTGTGAATTAGTAATAAAAATAAAAATAAATAAAAGTAAATAAATAAGGATGTAAAATCGGTAAATGAAGAACGAAGCATCATATAATTTGTAGTGCCACATTCTATCATCTAGATGGAACAACAGATCTCATAAACCTTCAAGGGAGTTATAAAGGGACCTCACCTCTATATATTGAATTTCATAGTTTAATATGGGTTCTTAGGTTTTTTTTTTAACATATATCATCTTTATTCATAAAAGATATCAATCTATTTTTTTTTTTTTGGATTTTCTTAATAATTGTTCCTTCTTATTTTACTTTTTAATTCTACTATTTTATCAACTTAGCATCCAAAATCTATAAAACAACTATAAACTAGAATATATTATCCTGTGTTTTTTAAAAAAGTGTTGACTGTAATACTATTTCCATAAAATAGTGTCAAATAAACATTATATGTAATGATCTGAATCATGTTATTATATATCAAAATCAGAATATATTTGAATAAATTCTTATTAGCAAATATGAAACATCAAGTTACGGTAAAAATAGTAATAGAAAAAATCGAAAAAAATTTCAAATTTTACCTGACAAAGAGTTCCTCATATAAATAAAGCTATACATGAATAATTAAAACATATTATACAACAATATGACTATCAAAAAACATATGACTATCAAAAAACATTTTGTAACAATTTTTCTTGTAGTAATGTTGGCAATATAATTGTCAAAGAACGATGTCTTGGCCTTTGCATGTATGATGTTTCTTTGAAAAAACAATCAGAATTTGTTTTTTTTTCATTTTTATCATGTAAATAGCATTAGTTATTTTCTAAATTTTTCTTATAGTAATAGTTGAACAACATGTTCCTGAAATTATCATATACAATTGGTAATAGTTATTAGCAACATATATTCATGATTCTCGTCTATATATAATAGTATTTTAATTAACATTGATAAAATCATATATAAAATCATTATATTTATGGTTGATTGTATGTGCAGAACCACCAAACTGTCTTGCTCATCTATGTTGGCCAACTGCGTCTGGAAGGCATGGAGCTTCTGAATGCCAAGAAAATTATTAAGTAGGGTTCCACAATGGAGCATGTTTTATTGTTTCTCCACATTATACAAGATGTTGTTGCAATAAGTGGTAAAAATCGATGCCCCCATAATGATTTGAAAGTTTGAGTATTGAATGTTTCTTTAGTTTAAAAGATGAAATTTTTATGGTTACTTTTCAAATTTCTTGATTAACCAATACATTGGAAAAAACTTTATTATACTATCGATTAAAATGAATCGTAAGTTTGTTCATTTTATTTTATATTAGTGTTATGTAAACACGAAATATTAAGTTACAGGTTAATTAATTTAACATGCATGTATCCGTGTTGTTGTACGTTGTAATTGTTTCAAGTTTGTTTTAAATTGAATTGAGTGCATTTGTTTGTTTCAAGCTACAATCGTTTAGTCTTTAGCATATAGGTAGTCGTAAATGTTAAATGGTCGAGCTAAATATTACAGTTCCACCATCTGGATTTTCTTCAAGAAATGGAAATAGAAATATAAAGTTTTCCTTCCTCTTTTCTTTTGACTTTGTTTTAGCATTTGTCTATCTCTAAAATTCACTGTTACAATAATTGAAAACAATGGTAAATCAGATTTTGCTTTCCGAGTAAATGTAAGGATTTAAAAATTTGGTAAACAAATGTGAAAAGAAAAAGCGTGTGTTGAGAAGGATTATGAAGTTTTAGTTTTCCAATTTTGATGCAGAATCTAAATATTGTTCATTTTTAGTCTTCACATTTGTTTCCAGATACAATATCTGAATGCAAAGTTAGGTTGTTCTTTTTATTTTATTTTATTTTACAATGGCTTCTGGATGCTATCAGTTAAAAAATATTAAAAAGAACATGTTTCTATGTATAAACTAATAACTAATTAATATATTTAAATAGATATGTCTAAAACTATATTTTTAATTAAATAGTGACTATATTTACATATATTTTGAAAAATATTATTTAAAAATATTTGTTCAATATTTTCTATTAAATTTTCAAAATTAAAATTCATATTTTCTAAAATACTATTTTTTCGATTATATTTATTTAATTTTAAAAATTATAATTTACATGATTAAGCTTTTCTAAAATACATAATTAAAGTTTTTAAATATATGAAAATTAAACTTTGTAATAGAAAAGTGACTCAAAAACATGATTTAGTCTATAATTAATTAATTGATTATTATATTTAAATAGTTACTTATAAAATTATTATCTTAAAAAATAATTAAGATATTAAATTAGATTTCTTAAATTTCTGTTATAAATAATTGTTTAATATTTTAAGTTAATTTATCACAACTAAAATTCATATTTTGAAAAATTCTGTTTTATTTATTAAAAAAATTTTAATTTAATTTGATAAAATATTTTTAATAATACCTAATTAAAATACACTATTTCATTCAAAATTCTTTAACAAATCATAGAATTTAAATACAACAAAAATATAAATTATTAAATTTGACGAAATAATTCTCCAAAAAATGATTTTATGATTTTGGTTGAATTTTGGCGGGAAAACAATTATTTCACTATTTTGGTGGAAAACACGATTTCACAGCTTCAACGGAAAACTTTGAGTTCACAATTACAATTTTTTGGGAGGATGCTCGTTGAATTCGCTTGTTGTGGCCTAGTTGTTCCGTTCTCCGAGATTTACAAGCTTTGTTTTAAAGTGTTTGTTTCATTGAGTCTTCTTGGCAAGTTTTGCTACTTTGCCGATTTTCCTCTCTTTTGCATTCGCTGAACAAGTTCTTTTGGAGAAATCTTTAAGTATACTTTGCTACCCTTAAAGTTGACTTTGTATACCATTTTGGGAGGTTTCGAGAACATAGGTTATCTTGTTCCCTTTCACCCTTGCTTGGGCATCATGCAGCCGTCACCGGCTCAAAAAGGTCCAGTTTGGGATTTGTTGGCTTAAGCAATCAATCTTTTTGCTTTTCATGGACAAAGAAGTGCGTATTGAAAAGAAGAAGCCCAGTTTGGATGTCGTCCGATTCGTAAATATGACCGTTCTTGCTCAATCGAGGTGGAGATCGGCTCGACAATGAATTTCACGGCCACTCAACTCGGGGGTTGGATGAATTGTAGCTCGGGGAGGCTACACTCATCTCGGGGTATGACCATTCCAGCTAGGGGGTTTGGCTGCAATCCAGTTCAGACACTCTGATAGATCCCTAGATCGGATCAGCACTTCTTGTGGTAAATTCGATAGAGAGGCTTGAACCGGAGGCTACTAGCACACACAGGCAAGGGTTGGATTGAATGTGACCGTTAACGGCTGCAGAATTCCCTTACTTTTCCAACTCCACAGGGCCGTGGATATGACTCACCACGACACCCAAATGGAGATTTTTTATTGGAATTATCCTTTTCTTACAACCAGATGTTCACAAAGAACAAAAAGAGAAGACAATCTCTAAAAATGAAAAGAAGAATCAATAGTTGTTATTGTTTTCAAATTTTTTGCAACTTATAGAAAAGACTAATCAAAGGAACTTAAATTCTAATCAGGAAAACAATACATAGAAGTCAGCTAAACAGCTGGTTCGAAAGACTGGTCAAGGTGACTTTTAAATTCCTCGCAAGTTGACCCTTTAACTACTCGGTTGGATGATATTGGCCTGGGTCCTTGGCTTGGATCATAATCCTAAAGGTTGGACCGGTTAGGATGGCCAAGTGTCCCAAGCCCTTGGTAAAATCAAGAATGTTGTTTCCTACTTGGCTTGGAGCTTCATGGATCGATCCTTGGGGATTGGACCATGAGATAGGTCCATGACTTTATCTATCAGTTTCGGTTGTATGCCTTGGTCGAGGAAAGGGATACCTGGACCAACTCCTGGTTCCACCCGAACTAAGGTAAATCTGTCTTGAACATTTGCTTTATGTTTGCACTTGGTCGATGAATGTCACGTCTGGGTCGAAGGATTCGAGTATCTGGTCGAGGCTTCTTTCTGAGTTCACTTATGGTATGTGCTGGTTTGATGAGGTAGACAGTACGGTAGGCAGCTCCCGTCCTTCGTCACGGTCAAGTCTTCATGGCCAACCTCCATTCTCGGACCTAATGTTCCCATTCGTGATCCAATGTTACGGTCCATACCACTGAAAACTGTCTCATGCTGGTCCATGTCCCGATTTCCATCATTCCCTTCCTCTTGAAAAGGATTTTTCCACAAATTTGGATCATCTGCAATAAAAGAAAACAAATCAGAAACATTGAAGCTTGAGGACACATCATACTTACCTTGGAGATCGATCTAACAAACATTGTCATGAAGCCGCTTGACCACAGTGAATGGCCTATCCTTTCTTTCCTAAGATGTATCCAGACTTGGTCCCCTGGTTGAAAGACCATATTGCACCTACCCTTGTTAGCATACTTCTCATATTGCTTGGTCTTGGCTTCGATGTTAGCTTTAACCTTCTATGTATTTTCCTAACAACCTCAGCTTTCTTTTTACTGTCAACACTCAAACAGTCCGAAAGGCAAAGGCATTAGATCTATAGGAGATAAGGGGTTAAATCCGTACACAATTTCAAATGGAAAATACTTGGTCGCATAATGTATGGAATGATTGTAAACAAAGTCTATGTGCGGAAAGTGTTCTTCCCAGGTTCCTAAGTTCTTTTTGACCAATGATCTAAGCAAAGTTGAAATAGTTATATTCATTACTTCAGTTTGTCCATCAGTTTGCGGATGACAGGTAGTGGAAAAGAAGAGTTTGGTTCCTAGCTTAGCCCTCAAGGTTTTCAAAAAGAAACTAAGGAACTTAGCATCACGGTCTGACACAATTGTTCTAGGCATGCCATGGAGTCTAACTACATCCTTCAAGAAGAGATCGGCTACATGTGATGCATCATTAGTTTTCAGGCAAGGAATTAAATGTTCCATCTTAGAAAACCTATCAACAACTACAAATAAAGACTTTCTAGCAGTCCTAGACCTCGGAAATCCTAAAAAAAAGTTCATTGATAAGTCAGTCCACGGGTGAGATGGAATGGGCAAGGGAAAGTACAAACCTTGAGATGAATTTTTGGATTTATCTTCCTTACATGTGACACATCGGCTGCATATCCTCTCCACATCCTTCCTCAGACCCGGCCAGTAGAAATGGTCTCCTAGCACCTTGAGCGTTCTAGCTGAACCAAAGTGTACCACCAAACCTTTTCCATGAGCTTCCCTGCAAAACACTTCCCTCAAAGAACAATGAGGCACACAATCTGTTATCAAAGAAAAGAAATCCTTATAGCCTATAGTACTTGCCCACGGCGTGTCTAGCACAAGCTAAATAAGGAATTTTGAAGTCCGGGTCATGCTCATACAAGATTTTAATGAATTCAAATCCCAAGAGTTTAGTACTAAAGATAGAGAGAAGGGTGTTCCTGCGGGACAAGGCATCCACAACCACATTTTCCTTACCTTGTTTGTATTTAATAACATATGGAAAAGTTTCAACAAACTCCACACATCGAGCATACCGTTTATTCAACTTTTGCTGACCTTTATTTGAATGTTTCAATGACTCGTGTTTTGTGTGTATGACGAATTCTTTTGGCCAAAGATAGTGTTGCCACATTTGGAGTGCTCTCACAAGGGCATATAGCTCTTTGTCATATGTAGCGTTGGTGAGTGTGGCACCCCCTGGTTCTCTGATGGAGCAGGTCACCCATTCTCTCTCCTGGGAGAGAGAGAATGGTGACCTGGTCTCCTAAGGGAGCAGGTAACCCGCTCTCTCCCCCAGGAGAGAGAAAGGGGCCACCTGGTCTTCCTTAGGAAGCAAATCACCAGTTCATCTTACGGAATACGGCTACCTAATCACAGACTCTACACGTCAGAACATAAAGAAGCAGATCGCCCGCTCTCTCAGGAGAGAGGATGGCGACCTGCTCACTCCGAAGAGGCAGGTCGCCAACTCTCTCTCCCGAGAGAGAGAGAGTGGCAACCTGGTCTACCCTAAGGTTCAGGTCGCACACTCTCTCTCCCGGAAGGGAGAGAGAGTGGCGACCTGGTTCTCTGATGGGGCAGGTCGCCCGTTCTCTCTCCCGCGAGAGAGAGAATGGCGACCTGGTCTCCTAAGGGAGCAGGTCACCCGCTCTCTCCCCAGGGAGAGAGAATGAGGCGTCCTGGTCTTCCCGAAGAAGCAAATCGCCAATCCGTCTTACGGAATATGGCTACCTAATCACAGTCTCTAGATGTCAGAACAAAAGAAGTAGGTCGCCCGCTCTCTCAGGAGAGAGGATGGCGACCTGCTCACTCCGAAGAGGCAGGTCGCCAACTCTCTCTCCGAAGAGAAAGAGGGGTAACCTGGTCTTCCCTAAGGGGCAGGTCGCCCACTCTCTCTCCCAGGGGAGAGAGAGTGGCGACCTGGTTCTCTGATGGATTTACGGATTCGCTCCGAGACTCCTCGAGGGGGAACGTTCCTGGTTCGGCTCTCTTCCCAGAATGTCTCCAATTGTTGAGTCACTGTGCCATTGAGTTTCTCCTGCTCGGCCTGCCGCTCCAGGAGTGTTGCTAGCATCGTCTTCGGTTTGGTCATGGAAACTGCTGCT
The DNA here is from genome assembly GCA_900108845.1 of Iljinskaea planisiliqua. Taxonomy (NCBI): domain Eukaryota; kingdom Viridiplantae; phylum Streptophyta; class Magnoliopsida; order Brassicales; family Brassicaceae; genus Iljinskaea; species Iljinskaea planisiliqua. The sequence goes on along the minus strand of FNXX01000002.1, from coordinate 12,179,912 downwards.
CCACCTGAGTCGGCCGCTCCGCCGGATTGATTGTTTGCTCCGTTGTTTCCGTCATTGTTTACGTCATTGTTTACTCCATCTCCAGACATTGCTTTCTTTCTCGTATCCTTTTGCCCTTAGGGTTTAGAATATCTCTCGTCCCCACAGACAGCGTCAAACTGTGAGAGTCAAACTCACACAATCAAAACTTATAATAAATGGGGGCTCGAAAATCCTATTTTAAAAGAACTCAAGGACCAGGATCGAAAGTTTGTTTTATTTAGTGATCTTTTTTGCCAAAGTACAAGAAAATTCGTAAAAGCTTAATGTCTTACAATACGAAAAGTCTAATACTTGGAATTTGATGGATGTAAACTTGATACAAGTTATCATATATATACTGGGTAACCTAGGGTGGTGAAGAAACTTATTAGCAATGTGAGACACCTTTTAACCTGCCACCCGCCGACCTAAATAGACTTTGGGCCTGATCCTCGGCCCAAATCCTTAGCAGGTCGCCACTAGATCTAGTTTTGATCCAGCCAGCCTCCGGTTTGGTTCGGTTCAACTTGATTTTGGTCTTCTACCTTGTTTGGACTCTATTCCCGGTTTTTTAGATCGGTACGTGAACAGTGCCGTGAACAGTGCCATGAACATTAACCAGAATCTGTCTTTCCTTAAACTGAATCTTCGTCTTTCTGATTTTATCTGGTTCGTGAACAGTGTTCTGTGAATAGTGTTTTGTGGATAATCCCAGATGAACAGTGTTCCGACCCGAGCTAAGCCTTCAGCTCACCATAAATTGTTCGTATGAACTTTCAGCCCGCCTGTTTCTTCTGTATGAACTTTCAGCCCGCCCGTTTCTTTCGTATGAACTTTCAGCCCGCCCGTTTCTATGGATGGGATGAACGGCGAGCTGAGAGCTAAGCGGCGGCCTGGTCCGTGAGAGAGAGTATGGTGGGCTGCTTCGAGGGGACGAGTCGGGCGGCCTGGTCTGTGAGAGCATGGTGGGCTGCTTCGAGGAGAAGAACTGGGCAGCCTCGCTCATGAGAGCATGACAGCCTGCTTCGAGAAGAAGGATCGGGCGGCCTGGTCCGTGGGAGCATGGCAGGCTGCTTCGAGGAGAAGGATCGGGCAGCTTGGTCCGAGGAAGAAAAAGGAGGCGGGCTGATTCAGGGAGGTCACAGAATCCAAACCGGCGGCCTGGGAGGCAAATTGGCGACCTGGTCCGAGGGGAAGAAAGACTGGCGGCCTCGTCCGATACGGAGGAACGGGCTGCCTGGTCCGATACAGAGGAATGGGCGGCCTGGCCAGAATATCAGTGTTAAGTGGCGGCCTGGCAGAACATTGCCAAGTTAGATGGCGGCCTGATCTTAAGTGGCGGCCTGGCCTGAGCGTTGGCGAAGTGACGTGGCACTCCAAGATTGCCTAGTGGCGGACTTTCTAGTGGCAAATGAGCTTTCGTGTCTTTGAACGAGTTTCCAGCTAGCCCAATCCTTCCTCGAGGAAGTTGGCTAGCTGGTTCGATCCTCGGATAAGCATTTCGTATAAGTATTTAAACTTCTCGATCCGTCAATCTTCGAGGGGTGGGTTTTGACCCCAACAGTTAGCCCCCCAGCTTGTTGCTTCCGTTTGCTGTAGCAACGATCTTTGAGTAAAGCTTTATCAGGATTGATGAATTGACAAGGTAGGTCGTATGCCAATAGGTTGGCTCCGAGTTTTCATCTGTTTCTTTCTTTCTTCTTCTTTGTTTCGAGATAAGTACGGTCCCGCTATGTTTTTACAGGAATCTGTGCTCTCTTTCCTATATCATCAGTTCTCTTCTTCTTCATTCTGTAAACTCTTCATTTTCTTATTTGCAATGTCTGGATCTCCTTATGAACGTTCCAGAACTTCTGGCCTGTCATCAAGCTCATATGAGATTACTTTCGATGATGTTTCGGATGTCCCGATTGAGTTCGACTACGTTCTGGATGAAAACTTTGATGGGACACTACTAGATGAGCTCTTTCCAACCAGTGCAACCGGAAGTGGCGGTCAGCATTGGCATGTGATGATGGCGGCCTGGTTTTCGAGGCGAATGGCGACCTGCCTTCAAGCAGTTCGGCGGCCTGGTCTTTGGCGAAAAAAGCGAGCTACCTCCATCTAGTGGTGGCGGGCTGCCTTCTATGTACCATGGTGGCGAGCAGTATGATCGGAGCGGTTATATGTCTTGTTCGGATGATGAACCATATCAGGGAGATGACGGTCAGCCATGTTCTAGCGGAAGGGTTGTGCTTCCCTTAGTTGGTGATGATTGTTGTTTGCCAAGAGGCGAGGGTGACTGCGAGCAAGATGGTAGGGTCTCCGATTCGCAGTCTCCAGAAGACCACCAAGTTAAATGGGAGCCTCCCTCTCCGGGTGAGATAGATGCATACTGGGGTGCACCATCTCAAGCTATCGGGTTAACCGAAACCCAACAGAAGAAGTTCGAGGTCGAGGAAAGATATTTCGTTGGATGCTACTCGGAGTACCGCAGAGTCTTTGGATGATTTGAGGTTCAATTTCTGGATCCCGAATGATGTTTTATTCCTTGTGCCTGATGATGATGATCGGATAGACAGAAGTTCGCTGGGATGTTTTGCTTTGTACTTGAGTTCTTGGATTACTTCGAGGTCGCAATCTCGCAGATGTTCCGCAAGCGATGCGACAATTGATGGGTGCAGTAGTCCGTGGCATCGAATGCGGGATAGAGTTAAAGTTGAGTCACTTTTTGAACCTTTTCTCCATCAGAAAGGTTCATTCGGGATCTTCCTTTATTTATGTCTCTCAGAAGACCAAATTCGCTAGCCGCTTGGGTTTTAGTGACAATTGCAAAATCCTGACGAATCATTTATTCTACGTGACCGCCAACTCTGCTTCGGTCGCCCCTAAATTTCAAGGCAGGATTTGGTCTGACTGGGGAGATCTTGGTATATGATTGCTTGATTGCTTTTCTATTTCCCTTAAATACTCTTGGAAGCTTCATAACTTGTTATATCTTCTTGTGTATTCTGCAGTTTCTCATCATTTTCCATAGTGGATAAGTGACTTTCCCGAGATAGCTATTGTCTTTGTGGAAGATCAACTGGAAGAGTGAAGATCTTTGTGGTCGTTTCTTGGAAGGCCAAAACATTCATCATGGATTTATTCTGTGCAAGGGTCCTGACTTTGTTGATCCTCCGATGACTTGCTACCCTAGGATGAAGGGTGTGTACAGTTACCGTCTGGATAAGGCTGGAGTTAGTAGTGTCTCGGCTCACCAAGCCGAGCAGGAGAGCGCGCCTGCGACTTAACCGGAGATGATTGGGACCAGCTCTCCCGCTGGAATTGTGCTTGGAGTCCCTGCCGCTCGTCCTCCGTGGGGAAAGCATGCTTCCGTTGTTAACAAAGGCAAAGGAGTTGCCGAAGGTGAAATTAGGCCGAGGAGTACTAGGAGTTCTCAGTCCCGTCAGGACAGATCTCCGAGGTCCGGTTTTATGTTTGACGCCTGCAAGGCGGCTGGTGGAGACCTCTCCGAACCCATGAAGGTTGTGGATATGATTGGGGGATTGTCTCCGGCCATTTCCCAGCCCTTTGACCATCTGAGGTTGTTTGGGAGCATGGCCACGAACGTGATGATGGTATCTTTCTGTTTCTCCTTTAATTTGATTTGGGTTGTTCTTGTTGTATTGCTTGTTAAAGCTTTTTTCTCGTTTCAGTTTTGTTCCGAGATGTTCGTAACAAAGATGGCTTACGATTCCGCAGCCCACGAGATCTGGCGCCAAGCTGAGGAGATCTAAGCCTTGAAGGCTAAATCCAAGAAGTCGGACAAGAAAGCTCGTCGGTACAAGGCGGAGAAAGAAATGGCCCTTTCTGAAGTGAAGGTTCTCAAGGAGAGCCTGGAGAAGAAGATACTCGATCTTGAGTGGAAAATCCGCAAGGCTGCGAAGATGCAAAAGTGGGGTTTGGCGGAGAAGTACCGCGTTCGTTTAGAGAAGGAGAGAGCTTCCCTTGTCGAGTTTTCTGGGGCCAGGATTTTGGAGTCTAGCTTGACTGATTTCTCCGAGAATTTGACCCTGATCGACCAGCTCGAGAAGGGTTTGACCACTCTTGACGCAAAGAGAGCCAAAGTGATGGTTTTGTTCGAGGAGCGCAAGGTGTTGGGGTCAAAACCCACCCCTCGACTATTGATGGACCAAGATGTCTAAATGTTTATACGAAATGGTTAAGCGAGGACCAAACCAGCTAGCCAACTTTCTTTAGGAATGGTTGGGCTAGCTGAAAACTCATACGAAGACACGAAACTCATACGAAGACACGAAAACTTATATAAAGATATGAAAACTCATAAGAAGACATGAAAACTCATACGAAGACAATTAAACTCATACGAAGACACGAAAACTCATATGAAAGCCTCCCAGGCCGCCAGTTCTTGGACAAGGCTGCCAAGTATTGGACCAGGTCGCCAGTTGTTGGACCCGGCCGCCAGTTTTCCATTCCTCGGACCAGGCAGCCCGCCATGCTCTCTCCCTCTCTATAACAAGGCCGCCAGTCTTCCTCCTCTTGGCCAGCCCGCCATCTTTTGTATCATTCGGACCAGGCCACCAGTTTGGACCAGGCCGCCAGTTCGGACCAGGCCGCCAGGCCGCTAGTTCAGACCAGGCTGCTGGTTTGTTATCCCAGGCCGCCCGACCTTCCTCCTCTTTGTCAGCCCTCCATCTTTTCCTCTTGGACAGCCCGCCACCTTGGTATCCCTCAGACCAGGCTGCCCGTGACTTCCCGGAACCAGTCCACTGGTTTTCCTCTTCTTGGACCAGTCAGCCAGTCCAGTCCAAATACCGGGCGGGATGAAAGTTCATACGAGAGGAACAGGCGGACTGAAAGTTCATACGAGAGAAACGGGTGGGCTGAATGTTCATACGAAAGAAACGGGCGGGCTGAAAGTTCATACAAAAGAAACAGGCGGGCTAAAAGTTCATACGGAAGAAATGGGCGGACTGAAAGCTTGACTCGGAATAGCTCGGGTCGGAACACTGTTCATCCAGGATTATCCAGAAAACACTATTCATGGAACACTGTTCATGAACCGGATAAAATCGAAAAGACAAAGATTCGGTTTAACGAAAGACGGATTTAGGTTACTGTTCATAAAACACTGTTCACGGCACTGTTCACGTACCGATCCAAAAACCGGGACTAGAGCCAAGCAAGGCGGAAGACCGAAATCAGGGTGAACCAAACGAAACCGGAGGCGGACTGGATCAAAACTAGGCCTAGTGGCGACCTATGAAGGATTTGGGCCGCGGATCAGGCCCAAAGTCCGTCTAAGTCGGCAGATGGCAGATTAAAGGTGTCCCACATCGCTAATAACTTCTTCAGCACCATAGGTTGCCCACTATATATATGATAGTTTGTATCAGGTTTAATCTATCCAGTTCTGATTAGACTTTTCGTATTTTTACAAATTTTGTTGTACTTTGGCAAAAATATCATCTAATAAAAAAATATTTCGATCATGGTCCTTGAGTTTTTTTAAAATAAGATTTTCGAGCTCCTATTTATTATAAGTTTTGATTGTGGGAGTTTCAACTATAACAGTTTGGCGCCGTCTGTGGGGATGAGAAATATTCTAAACCCTAAGGGCAAAGGGATACAAGAAAGAAAGTGATGTCTAGAGATGGAGAAAACAACGACGGAAACAACAGAGCAAACGATCAACCCGGCGGAGCAGCCGATACAGGCGAAGCGGCGGTTTCCATGACCGAATTGAAGACGATGCTAGCCACACTCCTGGAGCGGCAGGCCGAGCAGGAGAAACTCAATGGCACAGTGACTGAACAATTGGAGACCATCCGGGAGGAAAGCTGAACCAGGAACGTTCCCCCGCGAGGAATCTCTGAGCAAACCCGCCGAATTTCTAAAGCAAGGCGTCTTAGATTCTCGCCGCAAGCAATAGCTCCGGGAGGGCAGATCCTGAGTGAGCAAACCCCAATGGCGACAAGGTGATAGTGTCCAAAGTCGACGGTTTAAGCGATAAGGCCACACTAGACACCCTGAAGAAGTCCATATGGTTCTAATCTCGCTTCCGCGAAGAGATTTTCTTGAACAAATCGCTGACCATCCAAGACGCCCTCCACCGAGCCTGAAACTTTGTTTTCCATGAAGAAGAAATGAAGACCCTGAGAAAAATACATCACCCATCAAAGCCAGCAATCAGGACGCTAAATCAACCATAAAGCCTACCGGCCGAAAGGCGAAGCAGGCGCAGTAGCGGATACACCAACCACAAAGATTAATGACATCTTTGAGAATACTTTCAAGCTAAGTTTATTCCCATTTTCACTTGGGGATAAAGCTCACTTGTAGCAGAAGAATCTTCCTCAAGGTTCCATCACATCTTGGGGTCAATGCAAAAGGCCTTTCCTACCCAAGTTCTTCTCCACCTCAAGGACTGCTAGGTTGAGGAGTGAGATATCCAGTTTTGCATAAAAGGGAAATGAGAACTGTGGTGAAGCTTGTGAAAATGTTCAAAAGCTACACTATGCAATGTCCTCACCATAGGTACTCAAAAGAGAGTCTTCAAAAGAGAGTCTTATCACCACATTCTATAGAGGAGTTTTTCCAAGTACAGAATGATGCTAGACACAGCCAGCAATGAAAACTTCTTGGGTTTGGCTGAAGCAAATGGAATGTTGATGGTGGAGAGCTTCTCACAAAGTGATTCAGCTTATGGAGAAGATTATGACAGAACTAATAGGAATGTTGGTGATGATCACCAGAAGGAAATGAATGGAATGAGTGAGAAATTGGACAAACTTCTTCTAACAAACCAAATGTCTGTAAACTATGTTGGGAAATTTGATCAAGGACAAGGATACCAAGAAGGCAATGTGAGATACCACAAGAGGGCCACGAAGAGATCAATTACATAGGAGGTCAAGGCTATCAAAAGGGTTTCAATCAGAACTATAGGAACGATCCTAATCTTTCATATAGAAGAAACAATGTGGAGAATCCCCAAGACCAGACCTATCCTCCACAAAAAGTCCAGGTTTCCAACACCCTTCTAGGGAACTTTCAGCCAAAGCCACAATACAATAACCAAGGCAACTTCCTAGCCAAGCCCTATTACAACAACCAAATTTTTTACAATCAAGGGGACCAATCTATGCAAAGGCAGGGGAGTTCTTCCAACTCCAACTCTGAAGAGGATACAAATTCTTTGATTAGGCAGATCCTAGAAGGCCAAAGAAGCTCAGCTATAGAAATCAGCACAATGAAGAGTGACTTCAATTCCAAAGTTGAGAGCTTGCAGAAACACTTGAAAGCCTTGGACAATTAGGTTGCCTAACTGACTTCTACCTTCAAGAGACCTATGGGTCAGCTTGTTGAAAAACCTGAACCTAACCCCAAGGAGTATGTTAGTGCAATTACATTAAGAAGTTATAGAGAGCTACCTTCAAGGCTGCTCATTGAGGACAATGAGATTCTAGGTGGGGAGGAGACAACTGAAAATTTGGAAAAAGAGGCAACTAAGGAGGATGCTACAGCTGAAGTTGAGGTTGAGAGAGTAGCGGAGAAGACTATTGAGAAAGAGTTTGACTACAAAAGAAAATGCAAGGTTGGTGAAAAAAATATGACAGCTCCAAAAAAAGGTTCTACATCTACATCAAATGAAGCAGTTTTTGAGCCACCACCTTATGGAAGGTTCACGATGCAGCATACAGAGAAGTATAGAGCCATTATTTGACAAGCAAATGAGCAATATCCAAGTCATCATGCCCCTTATAGAAGCCTTTTTGATGGTACCTCAATACAACATATTTTTGAAGGATGCCATCAAAGAGAAGACCCAAGCTTTACAAGAGATGATTGTATTGACTCATGAAGTCAGTGTTATACTCTCAAGAAGGAATGTCCCTAGGAAGCTTCAAGACCCAGGTTGTTTCACACTTCCTTGTGCTTTGGGACCCTTATCATTTGAAAGGTGTTTGTGTGATCTTGGAGCAAGTGTGAGCCTCATGCCACTCTCTATGGCAAATAGCCTAGGATTCACTACCTATAAACCTTGCAGAATATCTCTGGTATTGGCTGATAGATCAGTGAGATTGCCTGTTGGGATGCTTGAAGACCATGGTGGGGAATGTTGAGATTCAAATAGATTTTTTGTTGTACTTGAGATAGATGATGAACCAAAAGACCCATTGATCTTTGGGAGGCCATTCTTGCCCGCAGCTGGTGCAGTGATTGACGTCAAGAAAGTGAAGATAGATTTACACTTTGGGAGTAATCATATTCTCAAGTTTGAGTTAAATGAAGTAATAAAGAAGACAACCATATATGGATAGGTTTTTGGATTGAGACTATGGATCAGTTAGCTGATGAATTTCTTCAGGAATTGACTCAAGAAGACTCACTACAAATGGCTCTAACTTCTAAGAAGGATGATGATTTGGGAGCGGAGAGGAAAGAGTATGTGAGGGTTCTTGATTTACTAGTAGAAATTATGTATATAGCCATGGAATAGCCAGTAACAATATGTGGCTAATATTAAAAAACTACGAATAAGCCACAACTCAACCACATTTTCAAAAATCTAAAGTTGGTGGCTAATTCGTGACTATTTTGTGGCTTAACTAACCACAAATCAAATTCATGGCTAAATTAGGCACACATCAAATCCGTGACTATATTGTAGCTAATTATCCACAACAAAGTCACACATTTTTATTAGTTATTTGCATTATTGGCAGAAATTTTTTTTTTTTAATAAGATAGCCACACATTAACCACAAACCATTACGTGGCTATATAAATCTAAATTGTAAATCATAAATTCTTAACATTTGATCATAAAATCTAACATTTAAATTGTAAACTTTGAGATATAAACACCAAATAACATACCACAAAAAAATCCAATAATTTCAAAAATTTAATCATCTAAACTGTAAACTCTTAAATCCAAATACATACTCAAAACCTCATTTATAATCTTAAATAATTATAATTTATAAAATTTTAAATGTAAATATCAAATAATATACAAAAATCCAATACTTAAATTTTAAATTGTGATCAATGTTTAAATATCAAACTTTAAACCCTAAACAAGATATATACTTAATTTTTATATACTCCCAAAAAAACCTAAAATAAAACACTTATAAAAAGTTATTAAAAATTAAAATTTGATCATTTTCTAAATCCGAAATCTTAAATACCAAATCTAAAACTTTTAAATATAAACTCTAATTAACCTTCAAACTTTATGTACTCAAACACACAAAAATAAAATCAAAAACTATAAAACCAAAATATTATTATTTTACAAATAAATTTGATTATAAATGACTTTGCAAATAACCTATATTTATACTTTGTCTACCATTGATTTATTACAACAGAACTATTTTATTAAAAATATAAAAATAACTAATTTTTTAAAAAAAGCAAATAAGAATGTTGAATTATCATTGATTCATTTAAGTCAAGGATCACACTTTGTTTCATCATCTTACGTTGATAAATTTTAATCTAGTGGACAGAAATTTAACCATTTTTTCTCTTCTCTTCTCTTCCTCCTCTTCTCCATCTTTTTCCTTCTTCTTCTCACATTTTTTGTTCTTCTCTCAAAACTTCACCAATTTGGATCACACATAACTGTCGAAAATCGCATTATTATCACAGAGATTAACACTGGTGCATCTAATCTCCCTTTTATCGGCTCAACCTTCATCATCCTCTGCTGGAGTTCTCTTTGAAGCTTGTCTTCAACATTGCTTCTCTTTGTCACCTTTGCCGTTGATGCTCAAGGTCCACCACCACGGTCGATCCAGGAAAAGTCTTCTCTTCTCCTCTTCATCTCCATTTACCTCTTCTTCTCCCTCCTAATCTTCTTCAAATCTAACCTTTCTCAGATCTCGTCACTGCCAAAGCTCCGTTGTCGAAACCATTGAAATAACTGGATTCATCATTGTCGCTCCCGTGCTCGCCGCTCCTGTGCTCGCCGCTCACATGCTCGTCAATCCGTGCTAACCACCACTAACCACCGGTACTCATCACTACTAATCGCTGGTGCTCCGCCACATCACTACCTATGACCACACTAGATCTGTAATTATAATAATATATATTGTATATTGCAAATTATTATAAAAAATTATGTAATTTTTTGTCACAATTTTTTTTTTTTTAACTAACCACAGATTAGTCACAGTTTGTTGTGGCTAATTTAACCATGATATATTTAGTGGCTATGCAGTGGCTAAATAGCCACAAACACATAAGTGGTCAATCGATGGCTATAACTACGGAAAACCATAAAATAATTTTCCCACGATGCTGTAGCCATGAAATACTTTTAGTGGCTAGCTGTGGCTATTTGACCATATAGCCACAAAAAAATAAGACATAGCCACATAAAATAAAGTGGTTTTCGAAAACATTTTTACTAGTGATTCACACAAGGCCAAAGAATGGAACTCAGAGTTTTTAGAACTTCATCAAGTATTGCACTAAATCAGTATGGTTGAGCAAGAAGACATCAAAGAAGAAGCTAACAAGGGTCATTCTACCGTTGAGGATGATTTGAGTGAACTCAAAGCCCAAAAGGTGAACCTCAAACCTCTTTCCATAGGGTTAAGGTATGTTTTTTTAGGATAATGAGACATCCTGTTATTGTGAATGATGATCTTGATGAAGAGGAAATTTCTAGATTTGTGCATGAGCTTAGGAAGTATAGAAAAAAAATCAGATATTCACTAGATGACATTAAGGGCATTTCTCCATCCCTTTGCATGCATAGAATCCATCTATAAGATAAATCAATAAATTCTATTGAACACTAAAGGAGGTTGAATCCTAATTTGAAAGAGGTGATCAAGAAGAAGATTCTTAAGCTTCTTGATGCTGGAATTATTTATCCCATTTGTGGTACCACATGGATTTCTCATGTCCATGTTGTGTCAAAGAAAGGTGGGATCACAGTAGTTAGGAATGCAGACGATGAACTCATCTCAACTATGATCACAACAGGCCATAGAATGTGCATAGACTATAGGAAGTTGAATGCAACATCTAGAAAAAAAAATCATTTTCCTTTGTCATTCATTGATAAAATGTTAGAAAGACTTGCCAGTCACTCATATTGTTGCTTTCTAGATGGATACTCAGGATTTTTTCAAATTCTCATACATCCAAATGACCAAGAGAAAACTATATTCACATGCCCTTATGGCACATTTGCATATAGGAAGATGTCTTTTGTTCTGTGCAATGCTCCTGATACATTTCAAAGATGTATGATGTCTATTTTCTCTGATCTAATTGAGAGCATATAATGGAAGTCATCATGGATGAATTTTCTGTATATGGCTCCTCTTTCTTTTCTTGTTTGCTACTTTTCTTGTTTGCTAGATCTTTGCAAGGTACTCAGGAGATGTGAGGAGACTAGCTTGGTGCTGAATTGGGAAAAATGGTACTTTATGGTAAGGTAGGGTATAGTATTGGGGCATAAGATTTCAGAGCTTGGCATAGAGGTGGACAAGCAAATGTGGATGTGATGACTGATTTAGAGCTTCCTAGCAATGTGAAAGGGATTAGGAGCTTTTTGGGACATGTTGGTTTCTAGAGAAGGTTCATCAAGGACTTCTCGAAGATTGAATGGCCACTCACATAACTCCTTTGTAAGGAAAAGGGCTTTGAGTTTGATGAGGAATGCTTGGAAGCTTTCAAGATGATCAAGAAAGAGCTAGTCATTGCACCTATAGTTCAGCATCCAGATTGGGATCTTCCATTTGAAATAATGTACATGCAAGTGTCTTTGCAGTGGGGGCAGTTTTGGGGACGAGAAAGGAGAAGAAGCTTCATGTGATTTATTATGCAAGCAGGACTTTAGATGATGCTCAAATGAAGTATGCTACCATAGAGAAAGAACTCCTTGCCATTGTCTTTGCATTTGAGAAGATAAAATCATATTTAGTTGGGTCTAAGGTTGTTGTCTACAAAGATCATGCAACTCTAAGACATCTACAAGTTAGGAAAGATGCTAAACCAAGGTTGTTGAGATGGATTTTGCTTCTTCAATAATTTCATATAGAAATCAAGGACAAGAAGGGGATAGAAAATAGTGTAGCTGATCATTTATAAAGGTTGAGGATTGAGGACAACATTCCAATAGATGATGCCTTACCTGAAGAACAATTGCTAGCAATCCAAGTTGTGATTGAAGCCCTTGAAACATGAGTAAAACTTGCAGAAGCAAGGGCCATGAAAGAGAAGAAACCATTGTATGCTGATCTTGTCAACTACTTCGGCTTGTGAAAAAGAACCATTGGGGTTAGATGGTTACCAAATGAATGTTGAGGTCAAAACCCACCCCTCGGAGATTGACAAGCTGAAGAATCCATGTATCGACCCGAAAACTTGTCTGAAGCCATTAAAGACGAGGAGCAGGTCACCACTTCCTTCCATGAGGAGTTGGTGACCTGAAACTGCTTAAAGTAGGTTGCCAACTTCTCCCCGGGAGAAGTTGGCGACCTGCTCATACTGAAGGGCAGGTTGCCACTTCCTCCGAGAGAAGCTGGCGACCTGCTCAAGTTCAAAAGCAGGTCGGCACCTCCTCCGGGAGAAGTGGGTGTCTGCTCATGCCTAAAGGCAGGTCGCCACTTCCTCCAGGAGAAATGGGCAACCTGCTCATGCTCAAGCGCAGTATTGTGATCAAAACCCACCCTTCGGAGATTGATGATCCGAAAGATTTAAGTGTTTACACGAAAGACTTATCCGAGGACCATCCAGACACAAGGCAGGTCGCCAACTACCGTGGATGGGAAGATGTCGACCTGCTCAAGCAAGGAAGGTCGCCAAATCCCATGCATGGGAAGATGGCGACCTGCTCGAGCAAGGCAGCTCGCTAACTCTCATTCACAGGAAGATGGTGACCAGCTCAAGCAAGGCAGGTTGCCAACTCCCGGGCACGGGAAGGTGGTGACCTGCTCAAGAAGGACAGGTCGCGAACTCCCGTGCACGGGAAGGTAGCGACCTGCTCAAGCACAAGGCATGTCACCATCCTCCGGTACAAGGGAGTTTGCGACATGAGCAAATTCACAAGATGGCGACCTATTTCTTCGTACATGCATTCTTCACTCGACTTGCCCAAACCGGCGAGCTGAAAGTTTGATTTACTGTTACTTAATTATAGAACACTGTTCATGACACTATTCATAAAACACTATTCACAGAGTTGTTCGTGAACAGGCAAGCTGAAAGATTGATCTAGTGTAGTTCACTATCAGAATACTGTTCACGAAACTATTCACAAAATACTGTTCACGAAAAACTATTCACGGAACCGTTCGTAAACTGACCTCAAAACCAGAGAAGGGAGTCTAAACCAGATGGCTAGCTGAAATCAGACTGAACCGGACCAAACCAGAGGCGAAATTGATCGAGGCAAGATCAAATGACGGTGTTCTAAGAAGTCGGGCCGCGGATCAAGCCCAAGCCCGTCAGATGATATTTAAGCCGGAATATTCGGCATATTCCTAGACTTGACAGCGTCCCACATCGCTAGCTGCGCTTCTCAGCACCCGAGACATTTCATATATATATATATGTTAGAATGTACTAGGTATTATTCATCCCATTCTGAGTACTTTGGATTTTGTATTGTAAGACTATACATCTTTTATGAAATCCTATGTATTTGGCAAAAATATCATTCAATAAAAATAACATTTGATCTTGGTCTTCGAGTTCTTATAAAATTGGATTTTCGAACCTCCATTTATTATAAGTTTGGAATGTGTGAGTTTCGACCCTCACAGTTTGACGCTGTCTATGGGGATGAGAAATATTCTAAACCCTAAGAGCAAAAGGACGAGAACGAAAGCAATGTTTGGAAACGGAGTAAACAACAATGGAAACAATATGGAGGAAACAACAACCCAGGCAGAGTGGCCAACCCAGGCGGAGCGATTTCCATAACCGAATTGAAAACAATGCTAGCCACGTTCCTAGAGCGACAAGCCCACAGGAGAAGCTTAACGGAGTAGTGGCTCAGAAGTTTGAGACCATCCGGGAGGAAAGCCAAACCAGGAGTGTCCCTCCAAAAGGAGACTCAGATCCGTCAGCCCATTGGACGAAGGCGTCTTCGATTCTCGCTGCAAACGGTATCACCAGGAGGATAATCCTCAAGTGAGCATACCCCAGTCGGGCCGCCACCTTTGCAGCGTAAGAACACTGCCGTGCATAACACCGATTGACCAGCGTCAATGGTAACCGAGGGCGAAAACAGCGGTCGACCCGGAACCATCAAAATTGGGACCGTCCAAGATGAAAGTGAGACGGATGACGAGGACAGACACTTCACCGAAGAAGAGGAGAACTTATTTTTGGTCGAGCAGCAACGACAAGATGAGGAGCAAGGCAGGACAGGCCGGCCGAGCAAGATGCCACTTTCCGTCGGCCGGAAGAGCGAAATGGACGAGCTCCGAGCCAAACTCGACCGTGCGACAAGCGAGATGAGGATGGTATGTTTTCAGGTCCACTAGGCCATCAGCGCCTCCCCATAAATCATTCGGGTCTTAGAGAAGACCCAGAGACCCCATTCATGTTTCGAATCACGGATGTAATGCCTTCCGATCCTAGAAAAATTCGAGTCCCGTTCTACGACTGGACATCGGATCCGAAAGCCCACATGATAGCTTCTCTGATCGCCATGGCCGAGTCAGGTTCAAGAGGGAAGAAAGGGATGCCGGGTTCTGCCTCCTCTTTGTCGAATACTTGAAAGGACCCTCCTAACATGGTTCTCCCGCTTATAAAGGGATTTGATTGACAATTTTGATCATCTGTTGGCGGCATTCCTGAAGCATTATTCGTTGTTCATAAGCTGATCAACATACGATGCGGACCTTCATTCACTGTCCCAAGGACCAACATAAAGTCTCCTAGACTTTATCGAGAGATTCAAGGTGGTAGTGTCAAAAGTCGACGGTTAAGCGATAAAGTTGTGACTGATGTTCTGTGAAAATCTTTATGGTACGAATCCTGTTACCGGGAAGAAATCATCCTGAATATCCCGCTGACCATCCAAGACACTCTGCATCGCGCCTCAAACTTCATCGTTCACGAAGACGAGATGATAATTCTAACAAAAAATAATCGCCCACCAAAGCCGGTGCTCAAGGGTCTGACCCAACCATCCAACGTCCCAAGCGAAAGGTGAAGCGGGCGTCAAAAAATAAAATCAAATAACAGCGGAATAATACAATGGTGATAGAAGGGTGGTTGGGTTTTTAAAGGGGTTTTGGTTCGGTTTAGGATTAAACCCAAATAAAATTGGAAAATTTTGGTCTGAAAACTAATTTAAACAAACCCATAAAACTTAC
The DNA here is from genome assembly GCA_900108845.1 of Iljinskaea planisiliqua. Classification (NCBI taxonomy): domain Eukaryota; kingdom Viridiplantae; phylum Streptophyta; class Magnoliopsida; order Brassicales; family Brassicaceae; genus Iljinskaea; species Iljinskaea planisiliqua. The sequence goes on along the minus strand of FNXX01000002.1, from coordinate 12,164,541 downwards.
GTATCATGGAAATTGGGGAACCCCAATGGAACATGTGCTTCGTTAGTGGCCGGGGTGCTTTGTCGATTTTTTTACGCTGGGAGCACCCTGAGAGGGAAACGGAGCAGGTGCTCCGTTTGGGTTTTGGTGCTCTTTCGAGTTTTCTCTGCCCGAAGCACCCCAAAATGCTCCAGAGCACGTTCTCTGACCAGGTGTTCCTTTCTCCTTCTTCTCTTTTTCACCTGGTTGCCTAGAAACACGTTAGACCTGTTTTTTGTTTTGTTTTTTGTTTTTTTTTTTAACAGTGAAAACTAAAACTAAAAGTTAGAACAAAAGAAAACTAAAAATGAAACTTATAGACACTTACCGGTGGGTTACCTCCAACCAAACACTTGGTTTAAGTAACTAGCTTAACTTGGTTAGTCATTTCGGCTTGAGAGGGATCGCGTAAGAGAAATACTTCACCTTGTGCGATATGAGAGTCAGAAAGATACGTCTTAATCTGCTGACTATTGACAACAAACTCTCCTCCATTGGTGTCCAGCAACACTAGAGCTCCAAAAGGTCTAACCTCCTTGATTGTGAATGGTCCGGACCATCTTGATCTCAACTTCCCAGAAAACAACTTCAATCGAGAGTTGAACAGCAGTAGTTGGTCGTTTGGAGCAAAGTTTCGATTGAGAATCCTCTTGTCGTGGTAGGATTCGGTTCTCTCTTTGTAGATATTTTAGTTGTCATAGGCCAGTTGCCAAATTTCCTCCAACTCATGAAATTGCATCATTATCCTTTCTTAAGCAGACTTAACATCGAAATTGAGCATCTTCACTGTCCATGTTGTTTTGAATTCCAGCTCCACAGGAAGGTGACAAGCTTTGCCATACACCAAATAAAATGGTGTTGTTCCCAAAAGTCTCTTGTATGCAGTTTTATATGCCCAAAGAGCATCATCAAGCTTGGAAACCCAATTCTTCCTTGTTGTGCCCACACTTTTCGGCAAGATACTCTTGATCTCCCTGTTGGAGATTACAACTTACCCCACTAGTCTGAGGATGATAGGGAGAGGCAACCTTGAGTTTTACACTATTCTTTTTCGAGTCGTTTACATAAAAAGACACTTTCTGAGATTTTATTACATAAAAAGTCACTTCTTGCAACTAAGGCACTTTGATAGAGTGCTATGTCTCTTATACCCTTAAGACTAACCTAACAAGAACAAATCGTCTCTCCTCTTCTCTTCTTCTTATTTCGCCTTCTTCTTGCTCCGAAATACAATGGTGACCTGTTTCTTATCTCATATTCTTTCCTCTTCGTGTTTCCTTATTCACGTATCTTTCTCTCAGCTTCTCTCCTTTTTGCGTCTCGTTCTCTCAATTTCGCTCCTCTTCGTGTCTCCTTCTTCGCATCTTCTTTTTTACTTCTTTTCTCCTCTTCTCATTTTACCGTGGATTTCGAAGTCAAAATAAACAATTGAAAGTAATGGAAGGTAAGAATCACCAGATCTATTTTTTTTTTTAGTTTCAGTGTTTGTTGTGGATGGAAACATTGAATGTAACCTTGAAGTGGAGAAGTTACAGAAGGATGTTGTTAGCGTGGATGGCGGAAATGTGGCTATCAGTGATGTTGATGCCAAGGGAGTAGTTGTCAGTGATGTGGACGCCAAGAGAGTGGTCGTGGAAGATATATCTGTGGGCAATGGTCGTACCGAAGATAATGCATGGATGGTAATTATTATGGTTTGTTTCTTCTTTCATGGTATTAAAGACATGACTATTAATGGTTGAATTTTCAGGGTGGGAACACAATGTGAGGATGTCATACCTGCTGTGGGTGGAAATACTGAATGTAACATTGATATGGAGGTTGGAGACGAATTTAGATTTTTGGTTACCTATATCATGAAGAGATGGTCGTGATTGATTGGGATATAAGAAATAAATCTGAGATAGATAAATGTTAGAAGAACAAACCTTGTTAGGTTGGTGACCACGAAGACGGGTGGACGTTAGGTTGTCCACGAGATGGTGTCCACGGAGGCAATGTGTGTGTGGGAAAATGACCTTATTCATGTGGTAGCGACCAAGTTTCTTTAAGCTTCTGCTTTCAGTTTGTATTACCATCGTATTACCAGTGACGACAAAAATGGTAAAAATGCATTGTTTGAGAAACATAAAAACTTGCCACGAATAGACTGATATGGTTCATCAAAGCCGCACACAATTTTGGGTGTGTTTGATCCACCATGCGGATGATCTAATAGAGGGACTAAGAAATTTTGATCATATCCACGTGGTTGAACGTCGTCAGCGTCCATGTCGTATTGTGCTCATGGCTCCGAATCAATGTCATCTTTTTTAGAGTCAATTACTCCTCGCTATTTCTCCTCGTCGCCAGCAAATTTCTGACCAATTAGGAGTTATCCACAAAAAACGTTGAGAATACGGTTTACACATGTATGTTGTCATATGTCGGTAGAAATGTATCTTGTGGACATATATCGGTGGACATGTATTTTGTGGACATATATCGGTGGACATGTTTCTTGTGAACATATATCGGTGGACATGTATCTTGTGGACATATATCGGTGGACATAGATTATACAGATTGTGGTTTGTTACGATATGTCCACATAAAGTTTGTCATTATTATTTGAGATGAGATTCACATATTTGTCTCCACTCAGTACTCATACACGACGATACATGGATAAATAGTTCTTATGTTTGTGGACATGTTTATGTAGACATGTGGTTATGTTCGGTTTTGTAGCCGGTCTTTGTGGTTCTCTCTGTCTGAGTTTGTGGCTGTCACTAGATTACCTTGTGGTAAGTTTGAAGAAGAATACAACCACAAGTTCCAGCTGTCAATGAAGGATAAGTCTTATGGATATTGGGAAACATTGATTGGACATGATCGTAATGAATATAATGTATTGGACATATTATAATGGATTCGATTTTCTGGATGTAATATTACGGATGTAGCTTTATGGATGTTATAATTATGGACAACATTCATGGACATAATCTTATAATCTTATGTAGTTTGTAGTAAGTACATGTAGTGATTGATGGTCAGCAATATTGTGGTTGATGAGATGATGGTCATCGATGTCATGGTAGATAAGTTCGTGGAAGTCGACTAAACAATAAGATTAATATATAATAGAAACCCACTACATGGTCTTGCCACAACCAAAAAATTACAAAAAGAAAGGACGCTCCCACATACTGATATTGAATATTATCATCACCTTAATGAATCTTTAACTCGGGTATTTTTGTGTTGTCATATTGGACGTCGAAGAGAAGTGGAGCATCGAACTCTTCGTCGTCGATGCAGTCCAACGATCGCCTTGACCGAACATAGCTGGTTGCATGTGGATTGTGGGTTGAGACTGATGGTGGTGTCCACGGAGGAGATGGTCGCTGGAAGATCTCTGTCCACCAAGTAACATCCACGAGAGGCCGGATAAACTAGGTACATTGGTTGGCGACCAGGATGACGGGTTAGCGTTGGATTGTCTATAATTTGGTGTCCATGGAGGAGAGGCAGGCGAGTTACCTTATTCATGTTGTAGCGGCCACGTTTCGTGATCATCTAGTAGAGGTGCCCATAAGTCGTGATCATATCCACGTGGTCGTATGTCAGAGGCATCCAGGTCACGTTGACCACATGGCTCTGAATCAGTGTCATTGCTAAGGTGTTGTAAACCCGAACTTATTATCTTGTACCTCACTTGTTCCGGTTTGTTTCAGCTCAATTCTGAACTTGGCAAACATGTTCATTGATTTGTTAACTTGGAAATACCTAAAGAAGAAGACAATTGCTCCGCGTTGGTGAGCAGCACCGGAGGCTTGGTTAAAACTGTGGCTAACTTTTTCGTGTTGGGAGGAAAATAGCTTAAATGAACAGAAACGCATCTCCACCGTTTTCGAAAATTTTTGATACGAATGAACAAGAACAATGTGCGACATTTGCAGCTTATTAATGAGAAAGTTTCAATAAATTTACTATTTAAAATCTTGACCACCGGTTGTAATTCTTTAATTACAAAATATAGGGTCTTTATTAAATACTGAAAAACACACCAAAATTACACCGTGACTAAATATCAAACATATAACTAAAATGAAGACATGTAATTATAAAAAATGTTAGTTGGCTAAAAGGAGGGCAATATGGGGTTTATGGTGGCGAGAATGTGGTTAAAGTGCCCTAATTATTGGAAGTGCATTTTTTGAAAGATAACTCTCTATAAGTGCCTTATAGTGTAATATTCTCTTCTTTTTCAGCAAACTCTCAAAGATCTTGTTGATGAAGTGAGATCCTCCATCACTTATAACCCATGTTCGAAAACACGGGTTAGGCGGCCGCTTATGCGGCAGAGAGACGTTCGGCGGATAGGAGCCACCGCGATTATGCTGATTCGGTTAAAAAAACGTTGTTCTAAATAAATCTCAAATTTCTTTCAATTTTAAGTTTTAAATTAATACCTAATTAATAAATCTACCATATTTTGTAATTAACAATAGATAAAACAAAAAAAAACATGATGCAAATCTTGTTGAAAAGAGAGAGGCGGTTGATCTAGATTTGCAGAACTGAGTTTTTAAAGGAAGAAGACGAGGACAATTTTGTCTTTAAACTCTCATTAAAGTAAAAGAAAGAAAAAACAAACAGTTAAATGATAGTGTCTGCCCTTGCCCTTGAGTCCAAGACTTGTGGAGTCTTAAAACTCCTCCAACCACTACACCATGTGGTATTTTCGACCATATTCTATAAAATCAAATATATGTAGCTATGCATATGTAAAATATATAGAAAAACTAATCTCGATTAATCTCTGATTAAATTCCAAGTAATCAATTAAGCGCTAGGCCTGGACTGACCGCCCGACTCACGCCTAGCGCAATTTCGAACATTGCTTATAACCACTTTAGGTACACCAAATCTTGGGAAGATGATGGATTTGAAAATCTTGATCACCACTCTTGCATCGTTAGTGGGACTAGCCAAAGCGTCAACCCACTTGAACACATAGTCCATATCTACTAAGATATACTCATTCCATTAAGATAATGGGAATGGTCCCATGAAATCAATCCCCCACACATCAAAATCTTCAACTTCAGGATAAAGTTATGTGGCATTTCATTCCTCTTACTTATATTGCCTTCTCTTTGGCATGAATCACACCTAGACACAAATTGTTGAGCATCTCTGAACATTGTTGGCCACCAATATCCTGCTTGTTGTGAGAGTTGAAACTCACACAATTAAAATTTATAATAAATAGGGTCTCGAGAATCCTATTTTAGAAGAACTCAAGGACCAAGATCGAAAGTTTGTTTTATTTAGTCCTTGTGCCAAAGTACAAGAAATCTCGTAAAAGCTTAATGTCTTATAATACGAAAAGTTTAATAGTCGGAATTGGATGACTTTAAACCTGATAGAAGCTATTATATATATAGTGGGCGACCTAGGATGTTGAAGAAGTTTATTAGCAATGTGGGACGTCTTTTAATCTGCCATCCGCCGACCTAAATAAACATTGGGCCTGATTCGCGGCTCAAATCCTTAGCAAGTCGCCACTATGTCTAAATTGATCCAGCCCGCCTCCGGTTTGGTTCAGTCCGCCCTGATTCCGGTCTTTCGCCTTGCTTGGACCCTTTTTCCGGTTTATGGATCGGTACGTGAACAGTGTCATGAACAGTATCATATGAACATTGTTTTATGAACAGTAACCCAAATCCGTCCTTAGTTGAACAAAATCTTCGTCTTTCCAATTTTATCCGGTTCGTGAACAGTGTTCTGTGAATAGTGTTTTTGCGGATAATCCTGTATGAACAGTGTTCTGACCCAAGCGATTCCGAGCTAAACTTTCAGTCTGCCTGTTTCTTTCGTTTGAACTTTCAGCCTACCCATTTATTTCGTATGAACTTCCAGCCCGCCCGTTTATTTCGTATGAACTTTCATCCCACCCATTTTTTGTATGAACTTTCAGCCCACTCGTTTTCTCTCGTATGGACTTTCAGCCCGCCCGGTTTTTGGACTGAACTGGCGGGCTGGTCCAAGAAGAGGAAAACCGGCGGGCTGGTTCAAGGAGAAAGATCTGGTGGCCTGGTCCGTGGAGCATGAAGGTGGCGGACTGGTTCAAGGAAGTCACGGGCAGCCTGCTCCGAGGGAGACAAGCATGGCTGCCTGAGAGGAGGAATGGGCGGCCTGTGCTGGAGAGAGAGAACATGGCGGCCTGGGAGGAGGAACAGGCGGCCTGGTCCAAGAACCGGCGGCCTGGTCCAAAAACCGGCGGCCTGGTCGTATACCTGGTGGCCTGGTCCAAGAACTGGTGGCCTGGGAGGCTTTCGTATGAGTTTTTGTGTCTACATATGAGTTTAAATGTCTTCGTATGAGTTTTCGTGTCTTCGTATGAGTTTTCATGTCTCCATATGAGTTTTCAGTTAGCCCAACCATTCCTAAAGGAAGTTGGCTAGCTGGTTTGGTACTTGCTTTACCATTTCGTATAAACATTTAGACTTCTTGGTCCGCCAATCGTCGAGGGGTGGGTTTTGACCCCAACACTTGCAGCACCTTAGAGACTATCTTGAATGTGGCAAACTGTCCAACATATTAGGAACCATGGCAGTGGAACAATATTTCTGGGATTTCCACTTCAGCTACACATCTTCTGAATACTCCATCAGTGCAGTGCTTGTAGAGGTAATGCTCATTCCAAAAATAATGCATTATGTCCTTAAGGAGTTTGTTCCTCTTGTTACCCATAAAATCCTTAGGTTTTTGCTCAGCAGCAATGTACTTGGCTTTCTCTCAAAATCAAGGTAACTTTGTGTGCAGTGCCTTATCGATTTGACTGCAGAAACTGGTTGGAGCAGGTGCTCCAAAACAGAGCGGGTGCTCCACAACCTGGCACACATTTACAGCATAAATTTGTTCTTCAGGGAGGTTATCATCTAGAGGTATTTCAGTCTATACTCTCATCCTAGACAGATGATCTGCAACACCATTCTCAACTCCCTTTTTGTCTATAATCTCCAAATCGAATTCTTTTAGCAAAAGAATCCATCTTAGGAGCCATAGTTTGGCATCCTTCTTGGTCAACAACTACTTTAGTACAGCATGTTCTGTGTGCACAATGACCTTAGAACCAACAAGGTAGGATCAAAACTTCTCAAAAGCAAAAACAATCGCTAGAAGCTCCTTCTCCGTGGTGGCATATCTGCATTGAGCCTCATCTAGAGTGTGGCTCGCATAATAAATGACATGAAGCTTCTTGTCTTTCCTCTGACCCAACACTGCTCTGATCCAACACTGCACCAACTGCATAGTCACTGGCATCTGTCATGATTTCAAATGGTAACTCTCAGTCTGGCGGCTGCACAATAGGAGCACTAACCAATGCTCCTTTGATCGTGTGGAAAGCATAAAGGCAGGCACTATCAAACTCAAACTTCACTTCCTTACATAACAGCTGTGTAACAGGTCTTGCTATCTTGGAGAAGTCCTTGATGAACCTCCGATAGAACTCATCATGATCCAGATGTGGATCCCCTTGCCCGATGTAGGTGGCTCCAAGCTCATCATAACCTCTATCTTCGCTTTATCCACCTCAACAACCTGCTCAGAGATTCGATGATCCAACAAGATCCCATTCCTCACCATGAAGTGGCACTTCTCCCAGTTGAAAACCAGATGTTTCTCCTCACAGCATTGAAGTACTCTGCACAAATTCGACAAACAGACAGAAAAAGCTTCCATAGACAGAAAAATCGTTCATGAAAACCTCCATAATGTTTTCGATTAGATCAGTAAAAATCGACATCTTGCACACTGGAAATTCGATGGGGCATTGCAAAGGCCAAATGGCATCCACCGGAAAGCGAATGTGACATAGAGATATGTGAATGTCGTCTTCTACTGGTCATCTGGATGGATTGGGATCTGAAAGAAACCAGAGTAACTATCTAGAAAACAGTAGTAAGGGTGGTTAGCCAATCTTTCAAGCATTTCATCAATAAAGGGTAGAGGAAAATGATCCTTATGGGCTACAATATTTAATTTCTGATAATCTATACACATCCTATTTAAAGAACTTTGAAACTGGAAGAGAATGAAAGTTGTTTTTACTAAATATACTTCATTTCATCTTAAGTCTTCTGATTACAAATGAGAAAACCCTAGATCGCTAAGAGAGTCTTGGATAGATGTCAAGCTCATGAAGTCTGTAGAGAATCAAGGGCTGAGAATCAATTGGCCAACTTGGGACCATTAGTTTCTTCTGCAGAAGCTTTCGTCATCTGTCCTTTGCTTTTGACTGCAACTTGGGAAGAAGACTGTTGCGCGGTTAATTTAAAACACTTTGGGTTCTTGTTGGGCTTCACAATCGGACTGGGCTTCTTATCTTCATAAACCATCTTTGCTTTTCCCTTCTCTTCGTAAGTGAATATGCTGCCGTCTTTAGGATACTCTGTAATACTATGGCCAGTTACAGTCCTATGTGGTATTAATTCATTCATTAGGTTTTTTATCACAATGATTCCACCTTTCTTAGGAATTACATGAACCGGACTAACCCAAGTACTATCGGAAAATATCATAAATAACACTAGCCTCTAGAAGTTTCATTATCTTCTGCTAAACAACATCCTTTAGATTTGGGTTTAACCTCCTCTTATGTTATATACAACTCATCGATTCATCTTCTAGATGTATCCTATAAGTACAAAGCTCATGGGAGATTCCAGTGATATCATCAAGTAAGTATCCTAATGCTTTCCTATACTTTATAAGTTCACACAAAAGCAAGGAAACTTCCACATTGTTCACTTCAGAGTTCACTATCATAGGGTAGGTAGAATTTGTTCCAAGGAATGCTTAACTTAGGCCGGCACGAGTGTTTTCAGCTCAAGTTTAGAGGCTTTCAGCTCGCTTCAAGGACCATCAATCGAACTTGACTTCGGAGGGGGTGCTCCGTTACTGATTTCTGCAGTCAATTTTTGCCCTTCTTCTATACTCATGTATGCTACCATCTTCTCTACAATGAGGCTTGAATCCAGCATCTTTTCAAACCCATCAGCATCCTCACTCATAAAATCATGTCTGCCTTCAGCTAGTCAATGCAACCTCCAAAGGATCGGTTGATAGGATCTCTTCAACCACTTCTTCTGAGATTTCATCACTACCTTAAATAGTGAAAGTCTGCCCATCCAACATGGGCCTTTTCAGCAACTTATCCATCTCATACTTCAGCACAATATCTCCCAACTGGAGATCAGTCACCCCACTCCTCACATCGATTACTGCACCTGCTGTGCAGAGGAAAGGTCTACCCAAAATATGCGGGTCTCTTGGTTCTTCAACAAGTTCCAGAACCACAAATATGCAGGGATTAGTGTTTCGCCTATTTTCAAATGAAAATCTTCAAGAATTTCAATAGGCAGATTTGTTGGCCTATCAGCAAAAACCTGGGAGATCCTTGGTGGCTAAAACTTGGTGAAACCCATTGACTTAGCCACAGAGTATGACATAAGATTTACACTTGAACCCAAATCGCAGAGGGAGCAAACGAAGGTCATAGGTCTGATTTGCAAAGATAGAACAAATCTCTCTGGATCACCTCTCTTCTTGATTATCTTGCTTTGCAGTACAACATTGCAGTCTTTTTAAACAAGCATCACATTCTCATCTTCAGCCACTCTTCCGACCAACAATCTTTTGAAGTACCTCTTCAAAGAGGGCACTATATGGGCAGCATCAACCAATTGGAGTTTTATGGTTATGTCTTGCAACATCTCCTTACATTTGGCATCTTCAACGTCCTTGTGGGACTTCTTAGGTGGGGCTGGGTAGTGTACTTTAGGTTTTGTAAATCCTTTCTGGAGCTACTGCAGATTTTCCTGCAGATGTGGATGGAGCACGCTGATGGAGCAGGTGCTCCGTTGATGGGCTGGGGTGCTCCATCGTCAATTCTTCGCCAGGAGCATATTGTTCCTCCTGGAGCAGGTGCTCCACAGCTATCTCCTTCCCCTTTGCCGACTTATGGGCTGGTGCTGCAGCAACTTGAAGTGTCTTCCCACTTCTCAGGTCATTAGCATTGATGTACTCATCCGTAGGATTCTCAGGTTTCCCAAGAAGAGTTCCAGGTGTTCTCTTGACAGCTTCTATAGTTTGTGAAACTTGAGCATCCAATTTCTTTATATGAGTCCACACAGCCTCATACGTGCCATACATATCGTTGTACATGTGATCGACCTTGGCATTGATCTCAGAATATGACATCTGCTAATTAAGTAACAGTTGTTGCATAATCAGATCATTTTGGGAGTTATTTGCAGAACTTGAAGAAGGCTGTATGTTGCTGAACTGTGATTTCTTCTGTTCTTCTTAGAAAAGATTTTGCCCTTGGTTGGTGATGAACTGCTTTTCTTGTGAATTGTTGGAGATAGCTGATTTTGCACTCCTTATTGTTGTGGATAAACTTGATCTTGTGGATTTTTCACATATGTGCTCCTACAGGACAAGTTGGGGTGATTTCTATAGGCTTGATTGAACCCACGATATTGCCCAAAAGCTTGCCTATTCCCATAGCTAACCTCTAGCTTATCATCATCATGTTCATCGTCAAACTCTTTAGATATAGGTGTTTCTCCATTCTCATCAACAAAATGGACTGTCTTTTTGTTTCCCTTTAGCAAAACGTTCACCTTGGCTGTGAGCTCATCATTATTTTGAACTTCCACATTATTGACCTTCCTTGTTCTATCATACTCATGAGACTTGTTGCTAGAACTTGCAGTCATGTTCTCAATCAGCTCAAAAGCACTCTCCTTGGACTTTGTCATAAAATCGCCATTGCTGGCTGCATTCAGAGCATTCATGTAATCCCAACACCATCATAGAAGGTGCCCATAATTTGTTCATCAGTGAACCCATGATGAGGACACTCTCTTTGGTACTCCTTAAACCTTTCCCAAGCCTCACAAAAGGCTTCTCCAGAATGTTGCTGGAATGAGGATATTTTGTTCTTCAGAGATGCAGTCTTCGACTTGGTGTAGTAGTGATCCAAGAATGCTGACCAACACTCAGCCCATGTTGTCAAAGACCCAAGTGGTAATGACTTAAGCCAGCGTGAAGTTTTGTCCGTTAAAGAAAAGGGGAACAACTTGCACTTCAGGAAATCGTGAGGCACTCCATTTGAACCAGTTGTACTGCAGATTTCTTCAAAGTTTTCGATGTGGTCAATCAGAATTTTCGCAGGCAGTCCATGGAACAAATGTTGTTTCACCAAAGTAATCATTTGAGGCTTGATCTCAAAGTCTTGCCTCTGAATTGTGGGTGGGACAATCGCAGCCCTCTTTTGATAGAAAGCATGCGGATTGTCCTTGTCTCCAATGGCAGGTTGCTACTGCTGCCTTTCTTGCTGATGTTGCATTTGCTCCATCTCTTTTCGAAGCCTTTCCATCTCAGCTGTCATTTCAGCATTGTCTCTTTCGTCCAGGTCCACGGTATCAGGAACACGGACAGGCGTAGGAATTAAATATGAGCTTTAGGTGTGTGTAAAACCCTTATGTTCTTGATTTTAACTTAGTCCAAGTTAACACAACCTTTGGCTGGAGTACCGGTTGAAATGCATTAGGCTCTGGTTGAAGGGGTCGAGTTAGCACGAGTTGTTGGCCTTACCTCTAGATGGGATTTAGACTGGCTCGACTCTCTGATAGACCCAACACTGTGGCATTTTCGGACTGGTTCAGGTTTTGAAGTTGGACGTGCATGTTCTTGTTTGATTGTTGCACGACTGACAAGTCAACATTGATCTAGACCATTTCAGTGGTGTTACATATGTCATATCTCCATTTTCTTAGTGGTCATCGGTGTGAGTGCACCCCATCATCGTCGAGCACGGTGTATGAAATATCTCTAATTCTCCACAGACAGTGCTAATTTTTGAATTCGAATTCTCTCTTTCTAAAGATAGTTAGAATTAGGTTGTGGAATTTGGGAGAGTTTTTCTTAGTATGAAATGTGCTGACCAAGGACAGAGAATTATGTTGTCGGAAAAGAGATCTGGTCATTGGAATGACAAGATTAGCTTTTTTCTTTTTCTTTCTTTTACTCGTCATTAAGCCCTTCTTTCTTTTTTCTGTTTACTTTCCTTTCTTCTGTTTGTCATCAATCTTTATTTTTATTTTTCTCAAAGTTCTTTTTTTTGTGCTAAACTTAATTTTGAACCGATCTAAAATTAGAATGGACTTTTGAGGGAAACAAAATCATTCTCGAAAATAAGTCAAAGCTCCTAATGATGGTTAGACTCACATAAGCATCGAAAATTTGAGATATGTTGGAGGTTTTCATGTAATTTGACTAAGGTTAATTATTGTGGCACGATATAGTTTTGAGTAAGTTTTTGTATGATAATTTTTTTGAGTCAGTGTTTGTATCGAAAAATGACAATAGTTTTTATATGGAAAATCATCAAATTTAATTTTTGTCAGACGATATAATACATCATCATTCAAAAATGGTTAAACAATATAGATTTGTTTTGTATAATAATGTATTACAGTATCACATAATTGGTACGTTTAATATCATTTTAGCTAGTTTTTGTATCGAAAATTTGCTATATGTTGGAGGTGTTCTATTAAAATATATCAAATTGACAAAAAAAAACATCATCAAAGATATCCTAATTTAATCTATATCTTTCAAATTTTATCGGATATTTTCTGAAGAGAAAAATACTAAGAATTCTTTAGTCAAATATAGTTTTTGGTACATAATCTATATTAGTCAAACTTTATATCCAAGTTATACAATATCAATAATTTATGGATTATTGTTTTCCATTTAGCCAATATAATAGGCTAGAAAAAAAATGAACTTTACATATTTTCATACATGGTAGAATATATATATATATATATGGATTGTGATACATAGTACTGGTTGACTGTAATAACATTTCCATAAATTAGTGTCAAATATACATGGTATATAACGATTTGAATCGTGCTAATATACATTAAAATCTAAATATCTTTGAATAAATTATTATTAGCAAGTATAAAACATCAATTTATGGTAAAAATAATAACAGAAAAAATTGAAAAGAATTTCAAACTTTACCATGCAAAGAGTCCTCATATAAATAGAACTTTATATGAAAAACTTAAAAATATTATAAAGCAACTCAATATTTTTTTGAATAGATATAATACTAAAAAATATGAGTATCAAAAACCATTTTGTAACATTTTTTGTTGTAGTATTATTGACAATATCATTGTCGAAGAACAACGTTTTCGCCTCCGAACGTATGTAATTTCTTTCAAAAATAAATCAGTTTTTTTTTTATCTTGTAAATAGCAATAGCATTTTTAAAAAATTTTATTATACCAATAGTTGAACAACATGTTCCTGAAATTATCATATTCAATTGGTAATAGTTATTAGCCACAGACATTCATGATTGTTGTGTATATATAATAGTATTTTAACTAACATTGATATATCTCATATATAAATCATAATATTTATGTTTGCTTGTCTATGCAGAGCCACCAAACTGCCTTGATCATATATGTGGGCCGACTGCGCAGGGAAGGTACGGAGCTTATGAATGTCAAAAGGATTGTCAAGCACTAGGGTTCCTTAATGGAGCATGTTTTATTGTTAGTGAATCTCCACATACTGCTCGATGCTGTTGTAATAAGTGATTTAAACCGATGTCCCCATAGTTTAAAAGATGAATTTCTTATGTTTATTTTTCAAATTTCTTGATTAATGAATCCAATGGAATAAAACAATACTACAGATTTAAATGAACTGTAAGCCTGTTGAATTTATTTTATATTAGTATTATGTATACACAAAATATTACATTATAAGTGGGTTGATGTAAATAAAAGTTGTTATATATTACGAATGCTATGAATGTACGTATACATCTGTGTTGTACGTTGTAATTGTTTAATTTTTTTAAAAAGTGACCTAGATTCTTATATGCTCTCAGTGCGGGATGAGTTTGTAGTATAAATTTTATATGTTAAATATAATTAATCAAAATTTCAGTATTATAAATTAATTATAATATAGTAATTAATAAGTATAGAGTGACACTTTGAACATTATTTTATGTAAATTATTTTATTAATTTAGTTTCTGAGATTAATAGAATTAGAGCAATATATACAACATAATTGAAGAGAAGATGAGAAATTATCATCTTTTACCCCAAGACGACTAATAATGGAGTGGATTTAAAAACGAAAAAATTCAATTAAATAAATTAATATCTTTTTCCACTAATATTTTTTATGATGTTTGTATTTTTAAACTATAAATTTAGTCCATTAAAATTAATGTTTTCTCAGCTTTTAAAGTACATAATTATTGTTCTGACAAAAATTTAATTTAAGAGGACCGAAGACCTTTTTTAATTTATAATTTGCTTGAAAGTTTCTAATTTTTTTCTTATATTTAGTTTTTGGACAAAATATATTTATAAACAAAATTTTTTGAGATAAAGATGGATTATAAAGTTTATTAAATTTAAATTTTTCTGAAGCCGAATAATATTTTTTAATTTATTTTTGTTTTTATGTTTTAATAAAAAGTCAAAATTTCAGATATGTTTATTTTAGTTGAAACTTATTTTATTCGGATCATTCTAACCCGCACTATTGTGTAGTATAAGGATTTTTAAAGTAATTTTTATGATATTTAATTTTTAATAGACTAATCGTTGTAAAAGTTATATAATGTAAGTTTAATCTATTTTGCATTGATCTATAATATTTTTTCTTATTCCTATAATTAAAATTTTAGTTTTTATATAAATATAATTACAGATTTATATGTATCAATGTGTTTATAATAAAAATGAGTTAATTAATTCTTATAATCCATCTTATAGTTTTCAAAATTTGTTTGCAATGGTATCATAATAAAAAATGTGTTAATTCATTCTTTAAACCCGTCTCACAATGGTCTAAATATTTTGCATGTTTGATAGAATAATCCAAAATAGACATTAATCGCAAAAATATTAATCTCAATTCGTCCCTAATTTCATCAGAACTAATCTATGCTTTGAGTTTGACAAGTAGACTTCATGTGAAGTCCACTTACGCGAAACAGATGGAAATGCCAAGAAAATCAAGTTTGAATTACCTGAATCTAGTTTTTACCTTCGTCGACTGCCAAAAACTGTGAGTCTGACCACCACCAAAGAAACCCAGACTCACCTAGTATGCACATAGGAAAGGGTTTAAAACTTTGAAAATTTGAATTTAGGAGTTTTAGAGATGACGAAAAAGGCGAAAAAGGAGTTAACGAACTCAAATGATGAGTTTTAAGAGGTTAAATTGCAGTGGGTAGAGCATTAAGAGCTTCAATTTGGTTGTGAATGGTGGTTGAAAGAATTGATGTCGATGACATTTTTGTGAATAAGTGAAGAAGATGGGAATGTGTTTGTCTTTGCCATTTTCGAAATAAATCAAATAAAATCAAAAGGAATGATATTTTCGTGAATTATCAGATCTACTAAGGTTAGAATGGAGAAATTGTGACATTTCTTAGAGAGAGAAAAATGGAGGGTTAGGTTTGCAATGATTTCAATTTATGGGTTATTTTTACAAATTTGTTTATAAATTATTAATTTGGATTAATTTCTGCAATTATAATATATTTGATAAAACTCTTTTAAAAATACAAACTTAAAATTTTTAAATATATATAAATAAAGCTTTGTAACGGCATCTACATGCTATTAATTGAAAAAGACTCAAAAGACATGTTTTCATCTATAATTAATTAATTATTATATTTAAATAGATATTTATCAAATTATATTTGTAACAAAATAATTACCATATTAAATTATATTTCTAAACTTGTTATTTTAAGCAATTTTTTAGTATTTGAAGTTAATTTTTCACAATTCAAATTTTCTAAAATTCTATTTTATGTCATTTCTAAAATTTTATTTAATTGGATATTTTTAATAAAAAAAAAATATACATCATCTAAAATACATGAAAAATTCAGAGAATTTAAAATACATCAAAACAATATAAATTATTAATTTTGACAGAAAAATAAGTCTCCGTAAAAAACATGGTATTATAGTTATAAACAAAATTCTACGATTTTGGTGGAAAAACACGATTTCATGATTTTGGCGGAATTTTGGTCAACGGGAAAACTATATTTTTACATTTTTGCGAGAAAACTTGATTTTATACTTTTGGAGGGAAAACTTGATCTTACAGTTTTGACAGGAAAACTTGATTTTACGGTTTTGGCGGAAAGTTTTGATTTATGGTTTTGGTGGAAAAATTCAATTTTACGGTATTGGCTAGAAAAAAGAAATTTTATGGTATTGGCTAGAAAAAGAAATTTTACGGTTTTGGCGATGCAATTTTATGGTTTTCTTTTGAAAAATGCGACTTTACAGTTTTGACGAGAAAACACAATTTCATGATTTTCTCGGATATAGTGATTATACGTGATGTCACCCCCGGACGGAACTACAAACTCGCGGAAAGATGGAGGTTGAGAATTCTGGCTGTAGAGCTCTTTCTTTCAGCCGGATGGATGGAGGTGGAGTGAAGTGGTGTAGGCGGAACCGTCAAATGCCTGTAGAGGTCTGCTTGAACGGCCGGGTGGATGATTGCACGGAAGTGAAGGTGGGTCGCAGTTGCCAAAAAGTTTTGTGAAAGAAACTTTGATAAGACACGATTTTCTAAGGCAAATCCGATTTTTCCAAGAAAAGATAACAAGATAATTTCTTAAGAAAATGCTTGGTTCTTTATGGATTGGTTAAAAAACAATACAAGGCTGGTGAACTTTATATAGAGTCCATGCAGTTTTCCCTTTTAGGGTCTTTAAAACAGATTACAATAAATGACTATCTAGGAAATCAAAAATGGTATAACAAGTTGCCTTACTCTAGGAAATTTGAAACTAAAACAAGAAACAATATTAGTCCACAATATACTGAATTGAATAGCTTACCTTAGCTTGAGTTTGGAAATTGAATGCTTGTAAGTGAACGACTTTGTGGCAGGGTGCATATTAGCCTTGGCAGGAAGGATGCTGAAAATGGTAAGTCCTTTTAGTGTGGACTCCTTCTTCTCTGGTCCGATCTTCAAGTCTGGTTGGCCCGGTTTAATGATAAAATCTAATTGGAGTAGGTCTGGCTCAATGTGGTATTGGTCTGGTTCAATGTGGAACGCCAATTGCCTTTGGTTGTGGGCCGTAGATATAGTTAGAACATTGAAATATTCGAACTGGCCTTTAACCTCTCGGATGGTAAGCATACTCTCGACGGCCCAGTTGAATTCCTCGGTTAAGATCCTTTCGGCCGATCTGGTCTGTGGTGGCTCTCCCATGACTGGAATGGGGTTGGTGGTGTTGGCCGTAAGTGAGTAGACATCATCCTCTCCCTCTTGTGAAGATTCTGACCTCAGAACTGTTTCCCCTGCAGCATAAGGAAGTAAGTCAGAAACATTGAACATGGAGGAAATTTTGAACTCACTTGGAAGATCAAGAGCTGATAGGCATTGTCGTTGATTTTCTAGATGACTTGGAATGGTCTGATTCCTCTGGAAATCTCTCTGTCCTCATATGCAACCAAACCCACTCTCCGGGTTTGAAGTGTACTTCTTTATGGTGTTTGTCTGCTTGCTTCTTAGTCCGCTCCTTCCTCTTCTCGATGTTATCCTTAACTTTCTCGAACATCCGTTTTTCGAGCTCTGCTTTGGCTACTCCTGGTTGACTTGATCATCTTGAGGTATGGGCGTGAAATTCTATAGATTATGCAGCTTAATACCATACACAATCTCAAAAGGAGATAGCTTTGTAGTAGAGTGTGACACTCAGTTATAAGAAAATTCATCAAAAGGAAGACAATCCAACAAATTTCTCACATTGTTACCTATGGTGGCCCTCAAAAGGGTGTGGTTAACGACCTCGGTCTGGCCATCGGTCTGCAGCAAGTGGTGGGGAAGAGAAGCTCGGTTCCGAGCTTTCTCCACAAGGTTCCCTAAAAGTGGCTTAAGAACTTAGGGTCTTGGTCCAATACAATGGTCATGGAAAGGCCATGTAGTCTCACCACTTCCTTAAAGAACAGGTCGACGGTCTGGGTGGCATCATTGGCTTTGCTACACGGTATGAAGTGTGCCATCTTAGAAAACTGATCCACCACAAAAAAATTGAATCCTTGTGCCTGATTTTGGGCAATCCTAAAATGAAATCCTTATAAACATTTACTCAGGGCATGTAAGGAATAAGTAACGGAATATAAATACCGTGAAGATGTCACATAGATTTTGCACTTAGGCAGGTGGTGCATTTGCTGCATTTGCTCCATCTCTTGTCGAAGCCTTTCCATCTCAACTGTCATTTCAGCATTGTCTCTTTCGTCCAGGTCCACGGTATCAGGAACACGGATAGGCGTAGGAATAAAAGATCAGATTTAGGTGTGTGTAAAACCCTTGTGTTCTTGATATTAACTTAGTCCAAGTTAACACAACATTTGGTTGGAGTACGGGTTGAAAAGCCTTTGGCTCTGGTTGAAGGGGTCGAGTTAGCACGAGTTGTTGGTCTTACCTCTAGATGGGATCTAGACTGGCTCGACTCTCTGATAGACCCGACACTGTGGTATTTTCGGACTGGTTCAGGTTTTGAAGTTGGTCGGGCATGTTCTTGTTTGATTGTTGCATGACTGCAAGTCAACGTTGATTTAGACAATTTTAGTAGTGTTACATACGTCATCTCTCCATTTTCTTAGTGATCGTCGGTGTGAGTGGACCACATCATCGTCGAGCACGGTGTATACAAAATCTCTAATTCTCCACAGACAGTACTAATTTTTGAATTCGAATTATCTCTTTCTAAAGATAATAAGAATTTGGTTGTGAAATTTGGGAGATTATTTCTTAGTATGAAATGTACTTTACATATTAGTATACATGGTAGAATATATATATATATATATATACAATTGGATTGTGATACATAGTATTGGTTGACTGTAATAACATTTTCATAAACTAGTGTCAAATATACATGGTATGTAACGATTTGAATGGTGCTAATATACATTAAAATCTAAATATCTTTGAATAAATTATTATTAGCAAGTATAAAACATCAATTTATGGTAAAAATAATAATAGAAAAAATTAAAAAGAATTTCAAACTTTACCACGCAAATAGTCTTCATATAAATAGAACTCTAGAAGAAAAACTTAAAAATATTATAAAACAACTAAATATATTTTTTGAATAGATATAATACTAAAAAAATATGAGTATCAAAAACCATTTTGTAACATTTTTTGTTGTAGTAATATTGGCAATATCATTGTCAAAGAACAACGTCTTCGCTTCTGAACGTATGTCATTTCTTTCAATAATAAATCAGTTTTTTTTTAATCTTGTAAATAACAATAGCATTTTTTAAATTTTTTATTATACCAATAGTTGAACAACATGTTCCTGAAATTATCATATTCAATTGGAAATAGTTATTAGCCACAAACATTCATGATTCTTGTGTATATATAATAGTATTTTAACTAACAGTGATATATATCATATATAAATCATAATATTTACGTTAGCTTGTACATGCATAGCCACCAAACTGCCTTGATCATATATGTGGGCCGACTACGGAGCTTATGAATGTTAAAAGGATTGTCAAGCACTAGGGTTCCTCAATGAAGCATGTTTTATTGTTAGTGAATCTCCACATACTGCTCGATGCTGTTGTAATAAGTGATAAAAACCGATGCCCTCATTATGATTTGCAAGTTCGGGTGTTGCAATTTTCTTTAGTTTAAAAGATGAATTTCTTATGTTTATTTTTCAAATTTCTTGATTAAAGAATCCAATGGAATAAAACAATACTACAGATTTAAATGAACTGTAAGTCTGTTCAATTTCTTTTATATTAGTATTATGTATACACAAAATATTACATTATCGGTGGGTTAATGTAAATAAAAGTTGTTATATATTACGAATGCTATGAATGTACGTAGACATCTGTGTTGTATGTTGTAATTATTTCATTTTTTTTAAAGTGACCTAGATTCTTATATGCTTTCAGTGCGGGATGAGTTTGTAGTATAAATTTTATACCTAAAATATACAATTAATCAAAATTTCAGTATTATAAATTACTTATAATATAGTAATTAATAAGTATAGAGTGACACTTTGGACATTATTTGTTTAAATTATGTTTATTAATTTTTTTTTCTTAGATTAATAGAATTTGAGCAATATATACAACATAAACTGAAGAGAATATGAGAAATTATCATCTTTTACCCTAAGACGACTAATAATCAATTGGATTCATAAACGACAAATTTCAATAAAAAAAACTAATATCTTTTTTCATTAATTTTCTTTTTATGATGTTTTTTATTTTTAAACTATAAATTTAGTTGATTAAAATTAACGTCTTCTCAGCTTTTAAAGTACAAAATTATTGTTTTGACAAAAATTTAATTTAAGAGGACCGAAGATATTTTTTTAATTTATAATTTGCTTGAAAGTTTATAATTGTTTTTCTTATATTTAGTTTTTGGACAAAAAATATTTATAAACGAAAAGTTTTGAAATATAGATGAATTATAAAGTTTATTAAATTTTAATTCGTGCTGAAGCCGAATAATATTTTTTAATTTATTTTTGTTTTTCTGTTTTAATAAAAAGTCAAAATTTCAGATGTATTTATTTTAGTTGAAACTTAATTTATTCGGATCATTCTAACCCGCGCTATAGTGTGGTATCATGATTTTTAAAGTAATTTTTCTGATATTTCATTTTTAATAGAATAGTCGTTGTAAAGGTTATATAATATAAGTTTAATCTATTTTGCATTGATCTACAATATTTTTTTAGTATCCCTATAATTATAATTTTAGTTTTTTATATAATTATAATCACAGATTTTTATGTATCATTTTGCATTGTTTTCAGTGTATTATCAATGTGTTTATAATCCATCTTATAGTATTCAAAATTTGTTTGCAATGGTATCATAATACAAAAATGAGTTAATTCGTTCTTTAAACCCGTCTCACAATGGTCTAAATATTTTGCATGTTTGATAGAATAATCCAAAATAGAAATTAATCGCAAAAAATATTAATCTCAATTCGTCCCTAATATAATCGAAACTAATCTATGCTTTGAGTTTGACTAGTAGACTACATGTGAAGTCCACTTCCATGAAACAGATGGAAATGCCAAGAAAATCAAGTTTGAATTACTTGAATCTAGTTTTTAGCTTCGACGACTGTCAAAAACTGTGAGGCTGACCACCACCAAAAAGACCCAGACTCACCTAGTATGCACATATAAAAGGGTTTAAAATTTTGAAAAATTGAATTTAGAAGTATTAGAAATGAAAATCAAGAGACAAGGGCTACAAAGGAGCTGGCGAACTCAAATGATGAGTTTTAAGAGGTTAAATTGCAGTGGGTAGAGCATTAAGAGCTTCAATTTGATTGTTAATGGTGGTTTGAGGAATTGATGTCGATGACATTTTCGTGAATAAGTGAAGAAGATGGGAATATGTTTATCTTTGCCATTTCCGAAATAAATCATATAAAATTACAAGTAATGATATTTTCGTGAATTATCAGATCTACTAAGGTTAGAATTGAGAAATTGAGGCATTTGTTAGAGAGAGAAAAATGGAGGTTTAGGTTTGCAATTTACTTCAATTTATGGGTTATTTTTGCAAATTTGTTTATAAATTATTAATTTCTGCAATTTTAATATATTTGATAAAATCTTTTAAAAATACAAACTTAAAATTTTTAAATATATGAAAATTAAGCTTTGTAACGGCATCTACATGCTATTAATTTAAAAAGACTCAAAAGACATGTTTTCATCTATAATTAATTACTTATTATATTTAAATAGACATTTATCAAATTATATTTGTAACTAAATAATTACCATATTAAATTATATTTCTAAAATTGCTGTTTTAACAATTTTTTAGTTTTTGAAGTTAACTTTTCACAATTCAAATTCAAATTTTCTAAAATTCTATTTTATGTCATTTCTAAAATTTTATTTAATTGGATTTCTTTTTTTAAAAAAAATATACATCATCCAAGATACATGAAAAATGCAGAGAATTTAAAATACATCAAAATAATATGAATTATTAATTTTGATGGAAAAGTAATCCTCCGTAAAAAACATGGTATTATGATTATAAACAAAATTCTACGATTTTGGTGGAAAAACACGATTTCACAATTTTGGCAGAATTTTGGCCGACGGGAAAACTATATTTTTACAGTTTTGGCGAGAAAACTTGATTTTATACTTTGGCGGGAAAAATTGATTTTATAGTTTTGACATGAAAACATGATTTTACGGTTTTGGCGGAAAGTTTTGATTTATGGTTTTGGTGAAAAAATTCAATTTTACAGTATTGGCTTGAAAAAGATATTTGACGGAAAAATGCGACTTTACAGTTTTGACGAGAAAACACAATTTCATGATTTTCTCGGAAATAGCGACTATGCGTGGTTGAGAATTCTGCCTGTAGAGCTCTTTCTTTCAGCCGGATGGATGGAGGTGGAGTGAAGTGGTGTAGGCGGAACCGTCAATTGGTTGTAGAGGTCTGCCTGAATGGCCGGGTGGATGATTGCGCAGAAGTGAAGGTGGGTCGAAGTTGCCACAAAGTTTTGTGAAAGAAACTTTGATAAGACACGATTTTTCTAAGGCAAATCCGATTTGTCCTAGAAAAGATAACAAGATAATTTCTTAAGAAAATGTTTGGTTCTTTATGGATTGGTTAAAAAACAATACACGACTGATGAAACTTTATATAGAGTCCATGCAGTTTTCCCTTTTAGGGTCTTTAAAACATATTACGATAAATGACTATCTAGGAAATCATAAATGGTATAACAAGTTGTCTTACTCTAGGAAATTCGAAATTAAAACAAGAAACAATATTAGTCCACAATATACCGAATTGAATAGCTTACCTTAGCTTGAGTTTGGAAATTGAATGCTTGAAAGTGGACGACTTTGTGGCTGGGTGTGTATTAGCCTTGGGCAGGAAGGATTCTGAAAATGGTATGTTCTTTTGGCGTGGGCTCCTTTTTCTCTGGTCCGATCTTCAAGTCTGGTTGGTCGGGGTTAATGTTGTTATCTAATTTGAGTGGGTCTGGCTCAATGTGGTCTTGGTCTGGTTCAATGTGGAACACCAATTGCCTTTGGTTGTGGCCCGGAGATATAGTTAGCACATTGAAATATTCGGACTGGCCTTTAACCTCTCGGTTGGTTAGCATACTCTTGATGCCCCAGTTGAATTCCTCGGTTAATGTCCTTTCGGCCGATCTGGTATGTGGTGGCTCTCGCATGACTGGAATGGGGTTGGTGGTGTTGGCTGTAAGTGAGTAGACATCATCCTCTCCCTCTTCTGAAGATTCTGACCTCAGAACTGTTTCACCTGCAGCATAAGGAAGTAAGTCAGAAACATTGAACATGGAGGAAATTTTGAACTTACTAGGAAGATCAAGAGCATATAGGCATTGTCGTTGATCTTGTAGACGACTTGGAATGGTTCGATTCCTCTGGAAATCTCTCTGTCCTCATATGAAACCAAACCCACTCTCTGGGTTCGAAGTGTACTTCTTTGTGGTGTTTGTCTGCTTGCTTCTTAGTCCGCTCGTTCCTCTTCTCGATGTTCTCCTTAACTTTCTCGAACATCCGTTTGTCGAGCTCATCTTTGGCTACTCTGTCCTGGTTGACTTGATCTTCTTGAGGTATGAGCGTGAAATTCTATAGATTATGCAGCTTAAAACCATACACAATCTTAAAAGGAGATAGCTTTGTAGTAGAGTGTGTCACTCAGTTATAAGAAAATTCATCAAAAGGAAGTCAATCCAACTAATTTCTCAAATTGTTACCTATGGTGGCCCTCAAAAGGGTGGATAGCATGCGGTTAACGACTTCGGTCTACCCATCGCTCTGCGGCAAGTGGTGGAGAAGAGAAGCTCGGTTCCGAGCTTTCTCCACAAAGTTCTTTAGAAGTGGCTTAAGAACTTAGGTCTTGGTCCAATACAATGGTCCTGGAAAGACCATGTAGTCTCACCACTTCCTTAAAGAACAGGTCGGCGGTCTGGGTGGCACATTGGCTTTGCTATACGGTATGAAGTGTGCCATCTTGGAAAACCGATCCACCACGGAAAATTGAATCCTTGTGCCTGATTTTGGACAATCCTAAAATGAAATCCATATAAACATCTACCCAGGGCATGTACGGAATAAGTAATGGAATATAAAGACCGTGAAGAGGTCACCTAGATTTTGCACTTAGGCAGGTGGTGCATTTGGCGCATTTGCTCCATCTCTTGTCAAATCCTTTCCATCTCAGCTGACATTTCAGCATTGTCTCTTTCGTCCAGGTCCACGGTATCAGGAACACGGACAGGCGTAGGAATAAAAGATGAGATTTAGGTGTGTGTAAAACTCTTGTGTTCTTGATATAAACTTAGTCCAAGTTAACACAACCTTTGGCTGGAGTACGGGTTGAAAAGCATTAGGCTCTGGTTGAAGGGGTCGAGTTAGCACGAGTTGTTGGCCTTACCTCTATATGGGATCTAGACTGGCTCGACTCTCTGATAGACCCGACACTGTAGCATTTTCTTACTGGTTCAGGTTTTGAAGTTGGTTGTGCATGTTCTTGTTGGATTGTTGCACGACTGACAAGTCAATGTTGATCTAGACCATTTATGTGGTGTTATATACGTCATCTCTCCATTTTCTTAGTGGTCATCGGTGTGAGTGGACCCCATCAATGTCGAGCACGGTGTATGCAAAATTTCTAATTCTCCACAGACGGTACTAATTTTTGAATTCAAATTCTCTCTTTCTAAAGATAGTAAGAATTATGTTGTGAAATTTGGGAGATTATTTTTTTAGTATGAAATGTGCTGACCAAGGACAGAATTATGTTAACTTCTTTTTTTCTCTTTCTTTTACTCGTCATTAAGCCATTTTTTCCTTTTTCTGCTTACTTTCCTTTCTTCTCCTTGTCATCGATCTTTTTTTTTGGGCTAAACTCAATTTTGAACCGATCTAAAAATAGAATGGACTCTTGAGGGAAACAAAATCAAAAACCCCTAATGGTGGTTAGACTCACATAAGCATCGAAAATTTGAGATATGTTGGAGGTTTTCATGTAATTTGATTGAGATTAATTTTTGTGACACGATATAGTTTTAAGTAAGTTTTTGTATGATAATTTTTTTGAGTCAGTGTTTGTATCAAAAATGGCAATAATTTTTATAAGGAAAATCATCAAATTTTATTTTTGTCAGACGATATAATACATCGTCATTCAAAAATGGTTAAACAATATAGTTATGTTTTGTATGATAATGTATTACAGTATCACATAATTGGTATGTTAAATATCATTTTAGTTAGTTTTTGTATTGAAAATTTTCTATATGTTAGAGATGTTCTATTAAAATATCAAATTGATAAAAAAAACATCATCAAAGATATCATAATTTAATCTATATCGTTCAAATTTTATCGGATGTTTTTCGAAGAGACAAATACTAAGAATTCTTTATTCAAATATAGTTTTTGGTACATAATCTATATTAGTCAAACTTTATATCCAAATTATACAATATCAATAATTTTATGGATTATTGTTTTGCATTTATGGCTCAGTCCGAGGGTGGGTGAGATAGATCCTTCAGGTCATCACAGATTTTCTCATCATAATACCCCTTGGTTTCCACAAACTGAAATCTCTGGACACCATAACCTTCTCAGTTTCTCGTACATAACACTTGTATCCTTTTTGGGTTGTTTCATAGGCAATAAACATTGCTTTGGCGCTATTTGCTTCAAGCTTATTCCTTTGGTCTCCTGTAGTAAAAACAAAACAAACTCACCCAAACACTCGTAAGTGACTAATATATGGCTTAGTTTTGTTCAATACCTTAAATGAAGAGGCATCATTGAGAATTTTGGTTGGAATTCGGTTGATTAGATAACAAGCTGATAGCATAGCATCTCCCCAAAACCTCTTTGGGAGATTGGCGTGAAACATCATGGACCTCGCCACCTCCATCAAGCGTCTATTCTTCCTTTCAGCCACTCTATTTTATTGTGGGGTGTAAGGACAGCTAGTTTGGTGAATGATTTCATCTTTGCTAAATGTTGTTTGAAGGCATGAGTAGTATATTCCCCACCATTATCTGATCAATTTTTTTTGATGGGATGCCCCTGAATCGACAATCAATGGCTTAGAGATGTTTGATGCATGGAATGAATTACCATAGAGGTATGATCTCCTCACCATCTCATCTTGAATAGTCACCAAGGAAGCATGAGTTGTTACCAAGGCCTTGACTTCTCCCTAATTGAAGCGTGTATAAGGACCAGACTGCTCATCCACTTCATTTGAGATGTTAGTTCTTGGTTCCCTGAACTTGTTTGGTTTGAGAGTAGGATGGAGGATCCAGCACTTGTCTTTGAGGTGACCCTTGCTCTAGAAGTGGTCACACACCCACACCTTTCTTCCTTCCTTCTTGTAGGCTCCTTTTTGGCAGTAACAAGTTCCCCTTTGTCACCTAAGAGTCCTAGTGAACTTTGTTCCTTTTGAATCTGTGCACACACCTCTTCAAGTGTTGGGAGTTTATCTGACCTTATGATATGCTTGATCAGGTCATTCTAGGTGGGGTTCAAGGTCAATATGAGGACAAAAACCTTGTCTTCTTCACACCTGTTAATTAGAACAGTTGGAGCAATTGTGCTTAGCCTTAACATCTCAAGCTTAGCCCACAAAGATCTGAACTTTCCAAAGTGTTGGTTAAACTATATGTCTTCTTGACTAAAGTTTTTAATGGCTTGCTTCACTTCAAACACCCTCCTCATATTAGAGGTGTTTTCATACACTTTTTTAAGAGTCTCTCAAAGCTCCTTGGTAGTTTTACAATAGGAGTAAGCCTCCAAGATTGATGCTTCTAGGGAGTTTTGGATGATAGATAGCACAAATTGATCTTGTTGGAACCATTTATCTTCATCCACAAGGACAATTTCCTTGCCTTCTCCTTGCTGAACCATTTTCTTTGGAGCTTCATCAAGAGTTACATGGCTCCATAAACCGCGGCTATTAAGGGCATTTTTTATCGTCCTGGACCATAGCAGATAGTTTAACCCCTTAAGGGTCACAAGAACAACAATTGGCCTAGTTTTCCATGGTTGATTTTTTTTTACCAATGGATAGAAGTTTTAGACCAGAGATTTAAGAGAAAGATATGAAGAATAAGAGACTTGCGGAATAAAATAGTTTAGGAGCTTATAATTTTGATACCATGTTAGATTTCATGAATGTATAAAGAGAATAAAATTTTGAAAATGAAGAATGCTCAAGAGAGTTGTGTAGATTAGAGAGAGAGTAGGGGAAGCGAGAAAAACATTATTCTTATCTTTTATTACAACTATAAAATTAGTTTATATAAAAGGAAAGAAGTATATGAAATAAGCTAACTCACAAATATCTACTTTGACTATAAAACTGTTTTTATTGTTCATTTGCGGCTACTGTTCACCATTTACTTTCTTTTCTTCATCTTAATAGTATGCCCATGAGCTGATAGGATATAGTCGGCGCCTCTTGCGGTCTGTTACTTCCTGATCCCACAATGCCAATGCAATGTCGGTGAGCTAGGCTATGGCCAGAGTAACCTTCCTCACATCCAAGTAGTTGTAGTACACGAATATGTAGTCCATTCTTCTCTCCCAATCTAGGTATGCCTCGGGTTGATCTTGTCCACAAAGGATAGTGGAGAGAGTTTCAAATCTTTGCGCCATTTCCAAGGCAGCTCGTCATCGTCATCTCGGCCTCGGTCTCGACGACGGGCTGGGCTGTTTTGATGTGGGCCTGGTCGCCGGTTTTTGGGAGCTGGTGGTGGTTGTTCCTCATTGTTACCACCATGGCTGCTAGTCTCAGTCGTATCATCCTCGGACTAGCGGTGCTCCAGTCGCTCAAGCCGGTTTTGAATGGCTTGAAGTATAACTATCATCTGCACCATCGGGTCGTTGTCGCCTGCGTCTCCTATATCTTAGCTTGGTTTGGGTACCTGAGATATTAAATACAAAGCGTATGAATGTGTCTAAGAAGTTCGAAAGCAAGAAGAACAAATATGTAATAAATGGAAACAAGGGATGGCTGATTAATACAAAACTTCAACTAATCTTTTTTTTTTAAGTATGTATGCAATCAAATTTGAAGATGCAGCAATGGAATGACACTATATACATATTTTATTATAGATTTAGGTGATGTTTATATTTGAATATTCAAAACTAGAGACGATGCAAATATTCTTGGAAGCAATATGGTAAGGTTAGATGATGTTTCTTTTTATGCAATATTCTAATTCAACAGATATGGAAAAGATAACTAAATGCAAACAACCTAAACTCAGGGTATCAAAATGAAATCAAATCAAACTACTCTTCTTTATTTTTATGTGGTGATTGCAACTAGATCAAAATATCAAGAACAAATGCAAAAAGTATAAAAGTAAAGAACAGGAACAGAAGGATAGGATTCATAAAATCTGGATCAGGACCTTTTGAGCTCTGATACCAATATGATGTGACCCTCGGACAGAAGTATACACTCGCGTAAGGATGAATGTTCAGAAGCTGGCTGTAGAGCTCTATCTTTCAACTGAATTGATGGAGGTGGAGTGAAGTAGTGTAGGTGGAATTGCCAATTGGCTGTAGAGCTCTGCTTGAACGGTCGGGTGGATGATTGCACTGAAGTGAAGGTGGGTCGAAGTCGCCACAAAGTTTTGTGAAAGAAAATTTAATAAGACACGATTTTCTTAGGAAAATCTGATTTGACCTAGAAAAGATAACAAGAAAAACTCTTAAGAAAATGCTCGGTTCTTTATTAATTGGTTAAAAAACAATACACGGCTGAAGGGACTTTGTATAGAGTCAATGCAGCTTTGCCCTTCTAGGGGTCTTTGAAACAGATTACAATAAATGACTATCTAGGAAATCGGAAAATGCATAACAAGTTGCCTTACTCTGGAAAACTCAAAAATAAAACAAGATAAAAACAAGAAACAATATTAGTGATATATCATGGTTTTTATGTGTGTTTGACCATGATATAGATCTTGTATATAAAGTCATTTTGGTGTCTTTGGTGTCTTTTAGAGTCATTTACATGTATAGGTATGTTTGTAGCTTATTTGGAGATTTTTGAATACTTAGGGGCTAACCGGGAAGCTGTGCAAAAAGTTTAACTCGAAAACCATTTTTAGAGTTGGTGTCGGTCGACACCCATCAGACAGACAGTTTTCCACGCTAGTTTTCAAAGTTTTGAAGAAAAGGTAAAACTATCTTATTTGCAAATAAGTTGTTTTCGTGTTTTTAGGCTATATATATATATATATATATATATGATTTTAAGGTCACTGTTTAGATTTACGCTTTATATTATTCAGAGAGAATTGTAGCAGAGCTTTGGAGAGAAGAATCTGAACTCCTTCAGAGAAGATTTTGAACTCCTTTACTTCTTTTATTGATTTCTATTATGCATTCTATTTCATCTATGTTTTATGTTTCATTGATCATGTCGGAGTAGTCTGCATGTTAGGTTTAGGGTTTTTCAAGGGTTTATGATGAATTTTCAGATTAAATTGAATTGTTAGGCTAAATCATAAGAGTTCTTCATCTAGATTATGTTTAATGCTTACTCTAGCTTCATGATCTAAAATTTGATCATAGGATAATTGGTAGACACAAAAGTGTTATTGATTTCCTAAACGATCTTAGAAGAGCAAAATAACTATCTGCAAAGAAATGTTGTTTAGGTATCTTGTGAACTAATCAAACATGTGTTTAATGATTGTCTGAACTGATTGATTTGCAAATAAATTTTGGATTCTGGGTTTAGACATTTATAATCTCTGCAGCGAAAGATGATTGGTTTTACAATTGTGATTTGAGTTTTAGAACAGTTCTTAAAAAGCCCTAAAACTCTATTTAAGTTGTAATTATGAATTACGTAAAAATCTCTCTAAGTCTGGCATTTTCTCTCATCGAACTTGCAAACATCTTTTACTTGCTTTGCTGTCTTTATCTACATTCATTCTCGTTTAGCTTAATTTGAAACTACAATCTATTGAGTAATTTTGAGTTTTTGTAGATTCAACCCCTAAGTACTTCAACTGATCTCTTAATTTAGAGAGTACCTATAGGGATTTATATTTGAGCATATCAAATTTTGGTGCTGTTGACGGGGATTCTTTGATTCGCCAATAGATCTGAGTCTATAATTTAAACTAAACTTTTTCTTACCCTGTTACAGTACGGAAAAAAGCAGACGATCAGTAAAGCCGAGTTTCAAAAAATAAAATACGCAATATTTCGGCCGAAAAACCCTAATATCTACTAAGTTGTCGGGACCATGTACTCGGGAAAACGTTGGTGAGCCCATTAACTGAAGCGGCATCGATTCGTAAGAAGAACCACTACCAGTGCCAATCATTATCACGCAGCGGCAAGCCCTCAATAAGGGGTCTCTCGAAGTTCGGATACGCAAAAAATGTCCCTTGTGCCCGAGAATCTCGGATTTGAAAAAGTTCCAAGAGCTCCGCGACGCTGAGAGAGTAGCCGGCCTCTGCTGCTTGCGTAAGGCTACATATAACTGAACAGAAAAAATTTTGGTACCATTTGAGGCAGTGCAATCCCTAGGCGAAAGAGATAAATAATCAAGACCTCCGACAAAGGAAAAAAACAAGCCACAACCCTTGAAATAAACCTCATGTGCACACAGGTACCCTTCTCTGACCGTTTCCGGCGACTCGTAGGGACCAGGAAGAACGAAATCTACCTCCAGAGGTACTCGGCAAAGGTTCTGGAGCCCGTTCAGAAAGGGGGTGTGGAAAATGTAGGGCAATGGGGGTCAAAGTTGTCCCCTGACTGACTACACTAAATGGTGTCAGCCGGAATGTTGATATTGTCATGTAGCGGTGAACCACCATGTTCAACACCAGCTGGCTCCTTCGAGATAGCATTTTTTAGAAATTTGGGAGCATGGACAGTCGCGATAAATGATGAGGATGTTATATATTTTGAGGGAAACATGAACTCACTCTTCAACAATGGAAGAGACAACCAAATTATGGTTGAATCCTCTCAAACAACCATCAACACAACCGCCTGAACTAGAGAGTGAATCGGTTGTATTAAGGAAAGAATACAAAGATTAACTAAGGTAATCAAAGAAAGAAGAGTTTATCTTAGAGTTTAAGGTATGAATGGGAAAGTAATGGTCTGCCTAAAGGCAGACCCAAATCATGTAACACTATCTCTATATTGTGATTGATGAACAAAACATAAGTAAAGAAGAGAGAGGTAAACAAGTTCAGAAGAACTTGTCTCTTATTTCATTAAGTGATTAATATTGCATACAACATAAATAGGCAAAGAGAAATATAATATGCTAAAAGGATATGCCAAAAGCAAATGACATCTATTCAAATAAAAACTACAACATAAAGTAAAATCTAAAGCAAAAATGAAAGCAAAAGGGAAAGGTCTTGGACATCTCGCCATGCTTTGACAAACGGCTGACTCCTTTCTATTTCTTTCTTGCAAGCTTTTGTGCAAGTCCCGGGGTTTGCACACCCCAGACTTTGCACATCCCAAGTTTTGCGCATCCTGAATTTTGCATATCCCGGGATTGGACATCCTGGATTTTGAACATCCCGGTCTTTGCACGGTCCCGAGTTTTGGACATTGTTGGGTCTTCTTCTTCTTCATCTTTGGGAAGAGGTGATCAGCCTTCTCTTGTTAGCATTGGCCTCTCCCTCTCCTTTGCTTCATTCACTCTAACACCCTCCCTCAAGCTTAGTCGTCGGGATGCCTTAAAGACCAAAGGCCAAGCTTGCAACACGCAAATGACTACCTAATTAAAAAAAACATCACCATGGAAAACCTCTTGGGATAAAACAATGGTGAGGGAAAATGAGTATAGTCTCCATGGTGCATTTGGATTACTATGACCTTGGCTTGCTTTGAACATTCAAACCGGCTCCTCTCCAAGTTTTCTCATTCCCTAGTCATTCTTTGACTTGACTTCTCTTCTATTGAATCCGTTTACTTGCAATCTCCTTTTAGGCTCTCCAGCCTTTGAGGCTCTCACGGTCTCATTTACCCTTAAACAATTGATAAAGAAGAAAAGATTAAGTATATCCAAGATGAATATCAAAGTAAATGAGGAATATCAAAAGTTAAGATGCACAATAGTTTAAGAAATTCATAGAGAGAATTACCAATTGAACTAAGGTAATGGAATTTTAACAAAAGTAAATTGGGAGATTGAGTTTTGTGAACAGCCTTTTGAATTGAAGAAGGAAGATCGCTGAATGGAATGAATGCGTTTTGAACTTCATCTTGTAACCACCAATAGAATCATGGCTTGGGCCATGATCTGTACTTAGAGATGTGCTTTGTTGATCTTCAATATCAAGTGCACGTCCAATTTTGATCTTTAATTGGTTAGACACCAACACACATGCTTTGAGCTGATTCATCACCTTCCACCAGCTTGCCTATCCACTTGAATGTCCATCTTAGCCACCTTCGGTCTGCTTCCTCCGGTCAGCCTCTTCTATCCAACTTATCCAAGCCAGCCAGGTAAGACTAGGTTGGTCTTGTCTTGTGGACTTTAAAGCTTAATTGCCCTTGGTTCTAATCTCCAAGCATTTGTACTGTGCCTTCGTAGTATGTGAATCCAGCCACCAACTGACCTCCAGTTTGCCTGACTGTTTCACACACGTCATACTTGCTATGCCTTTTCAAGACACCAAGTGAACTCCACATCATCTTCAAAGATTGAACCTGTTTGAGATTTTGGGCAGTTTCTAAACAAGAGATGGTGAGAGGATAAGAAGATTATGAAGAATAAGTAACCAGATAATGAGAGTATAATGGAGTATAGAGAGAGTATGCGGAAGCTTAAGAGAATGGAGAATGAAGAATGGAGTTTGTTCAAGAGTTCTTATGGACAGAGTTTTGGTCTGTTTTCTTGAGTTTTTAACCGCCAATGGCATCCAATACTCAGCAAGAGTTTGGTGCTTTTATGACTGAACCAACAAAGAACCAAGCTGAAAAATCATTGTTCACTGGCCTTAAGTCACAAACGCCACCAGAGTAACACATATAAGTGATTTATGGGGTTTTAAAACTTGTGTTAATGTAACAAAACCATTTGTCCACCAACTGAAAACAAAGACCTTTGGCAAAACCTTTTTAAAATACTTTCTAGAATTTTAAAGGATTTTCAAAACCTTCTTCAAAACATTTCAAGCTTGAATCTTCAAACAAATTCCCAAAACATTTTAAAAATTTCTGGAGCATTTAAAAACAACTTTTCAAGGACAGATTTTTCTAAAACAGTTCTTAATACATTTTTAAAATTACATCCTTTCAAAAAATATTCTTAAATCACTTTGAACAACTCATAAAGTTGGAGAGGAGAATCATTGATTGAAAAATAAAGCCTTTAAAGTTTGCATCTTGAAAATTAAGCTTTTGAAAGCACAATCTTCATCCGATCATTCTCTTCTCACGCTTTGGACACATGATATTACACATGATGTGAGAGAGAAGAATCCTCGGATTAAAGAAAGAAGAAAGACGAAAGTGACTTCATTCCAAGAAGAGCAACCTGCTCTGATACCATGTTAGATTTTATGAGGGAAATATGAACTCACTCTTCAACAATTGAAGAGACAACCAACTTGTGGTTGAATCCTCTTAAACAACCATCAACACAACCGCCTGAACTAAAGAGTGAATTGGTTGTATTAAGGAAATAATACAAAGATTAATTAAGGTAATCAAAGAAAGAATAGTTTAGGTGAGAGTTTAAGGTATGAATGGACAAGTAATGGTCTGCCTAAAGGCAGACCCAAATCGTTTAACACTTTCTATCTACATTGTCATTGATGAACAAAACTTAAGTAAAAAATAGAGAGCTAAACGATTAGGGAAGAACTTGTCTCTTATATTCATTAAGTGATTAACATTGCATACAACAAACCTTTAGATAGGCAAAGAGAAATAGTGTATGCTAAAAGGATATGCCAAAAGCAAATGGCATCTATTCAAAATAAAAGCAAAAGCATAAAGTAAAAGCTAAAGCAAAGGTGAAAGCAAAAGGGGAAGATCTTAGACAGCTCGCAATGCTTTGACCAACGGCTGGCTCCTTTCTGATTCTGTCTCGCAAGCTTTTGTGCAAGTCTCGAGGTTAGCACACCCCGGACTTTTCACATCCCGGGTTTTGCGCATCCCGGACTTTGCACATCCTGGGATTTGACATCCCGGATTTTGCACATTCTGGGTTTTGTACGGTCCCAGACTTTGCATGGTTCCGGGTTTTGTACGGTATTGGGTTTTGCATGGTCACGGACTTTGCACGATCTTAGATTTTTCACGGTCCCAGGTTTTGCACATTGTTGGGTCTTCTTCTTCTTCTTTGGGAAGAGGTGATCAGAGCCTTCTATTGTTAGCATCGGCCTCTCCCTCTCCTTTGCTTCATTCACTCTAAAAGAAGAAGAAGAAGACCCAACAATGTGCAAAGTCTGGGACCGTGCAAAACCTGGGATCATGCAAAGTTTGGGACCGTGAAAAAGGATATGACAAAAGCAAATGGCATCTATTCAAATAAAAGCAAAAGTATAAACTAAAAGCTAAAGCAAAAGGGAAAGGTCTTGGACAGCTCGCCATGCTAACAATAGAAGGCTCTGGTATGGATAAAGCTTGCGAGACAGAAGCAGAAATGAGCCAGCCGTCTCGCAAGCTTTGGTGCAAGTCACGAGGTTTGCACATCCCACACTTTTCACAGCCCGGGCTTTATGCATACCAGACTTTGCACATCCCGGGATTTAACATCCCGGATTTTGCACATCCCGGGTTTTGCATTGTCCCTGACTTTGCACGGTCCCAGACATTACAAGGTCTCGGGTTTTTCATGGTCCCGGACTTTTCAGGATCCCGAGTTTTGCACGGGCCCAGACTTTGCACGGTCCTGGGTTTGGGACATTGTTGGGTCTTCTTCTTATACTTTGGGAAGAGGTGATCGGCTTCACTTGTTAGCATCAGCCTCTCCTTCTCCTTTGCTTCATTCACTCTAATAAATGATTCATAATCGGAGGAAGGGTAACTGTGCTCAATCGCTTAATTTCACGGGCAGTAAATAGATGCTTACCATTCTACCAATATCATAAGCTGAGTTTCTTGTGTCGACCAAAATTTGTGTGATCTCACAATTATTGTTATGAAGTTCGATCACCAAGGAATCGTTGTGCGGCCTCTAGGCACTGACCATGTTGTCTTCAGTTAATTTTATTGCTAGGTCATCATGGCTTTATTGTGGTCATTGCTGTGTTGTGGTTGCACGTCACCCGTATTTGTTTGTAGATTATACCGAATCACTAAAAGACGAAAGACTGCTCATTATCATGTTGATATGTCGCACAACCTGCAGACTATCTGATTCATCATCCTATAGATTGTTATGACCTCGCTTTGGTGCATCAGTATCCACTAGATGGTGCTGGATTGGTTCTTCCCGGGGTTGTCTTGGGGTTCATCGTGGGTCGCTGCTGTTATCTTTCGGTGGATTGGTATTCCCCCGCATGTTAGCGGGACGATTTTGCCCAATCTCAGCATGTATTTCTCTTATTTGATATATGTAAATGAGTGCTTACTGCAATTTTTGCTATACAGATGTGCCATGTATGTAACGCTTGTGGAAGTCATAGTAATGATTCAGGTTATATTTGTCGGCATTGTGATAGTGCTTGATCTTGTTCCATGACTTTTGCGATGCTTCATTAGAATTGTCATGTCTTGACGAGATATGTGGTGCTACCGCTGTTGTTGTTTTGCTGACATAGTAAGTGCATGGTTTCTTGCTCCGATCCGGTCTTTCATAATGCTGACGGGGCTCGTGATATTTGTATTCTATTATTTGGGGTTTTACAGAGGCATTTCTTCAGGTGTATACAACCTTTTCTTCATCAGTATTGATGTATCCATATGCCATATGGAGTGTCTTCCAGTGTTAGAGGTATATTAAGTCATAGGCAAACTCAAAGATCTGAGTCGATCAATAGGGATTTGCGGAGTGCATCGATAGTTGTATTGTTGGTCATGGATGTGCAGGAGATTGTTTATTTACACTGTTTTATGAAGCTGCACAACAGGGTTTTTGTGTCTTAGAACCTTATCCATAAATTTCATTTGGATGCTCTCTGTTGGATGTATATCGAGTAATGATTCATGAACGTCGTTGACAACTAATGAAAAATGCTGATAGAATTAGCTCGTAGCCGAGAAAACCAGCTTAATGCGGAACAACTAAGTCTTTCGACAAAGAGTTGACAATATCCAGCCACCTTTTCCTCTAGTGAAAATGTGATATACCCATAGTGATTGTGAAAGCCGTCATACGATGATAAAGGTCTGAGTCTCCTACAAAGTTAAGGACTTTGAACTTGTTTGGATGTTCGAAAGGAGTATTAGTGATCCTTTTTGTAAACATTGTCTTTTGTTTGTCGGCTTGCACACATT
Organism: Iljinskaea planisiliqua; assembly: GCA_900108845.1. Classification (NCBI taxonomy): domain Eukaryota; kingdom Viridiplantae; phylum Streptophyta; class Magnoliopsida; order Brassicales; family Brassicaceae; genus Iljinskaea; species Iljinskaea planisiliqua. The sequence goes on along the minus strand of FNXX01000002.1, from coordinate 12,127,857 downwards.
CACGTTCGATCTCTGGAGCCGAATTGGTTGCACGGTGGAATTTGGAGCTTATGCCGTGAAGGCTTGATTTAAATCCTCAATTGCTCGGTCTCTCTCTTCATCAATGTCAATGATTTGCCCACTTTTTTCAGTTTGATCGGATGAAAGTTGTGTGGTTGGGTTGTCTCAGGATTTTGTAAGCAAGGATGGATCTTTGAACAGAGCACGATGTACACAATTGGTCAGCTGGTACCTGCATTCTGATAATGTTTCTATTTTTTATCATGCTTATCAAAGTAAGTTAATTGGTCGGCCGTATATTTAATATCGTTTTAGTTAGTTTTTTTTTCGAAAATTTGCCATTAGTCGGACGTCTTCTATTTAATTGATAAAAACATCACCAAAAATATGCTAATTTATTTTGTATCGTTTTAATTTTATGGGATGTATTTGGAAGAGACGAATAATAAGAATTCTTTTATTTAAATATAGTTTGTTGATACATAATCTATTTTAGTCAAATTTCATATCCAAATGATTCAATAAAAATATACGGATTATTGTTTCGCATTTAGCCAATATGATAGGTTAAAAATAAAAAGAAAAATACTTTTACAAATATAAATGGTGGAATATATATAAGGGCAAATCTCCTAAATAATACATTTTCATGTTTATGTGACCAAAATAAACTAGGAAGGGAAAATGGACAAAAATGTTTCATTAAATAAGAAAATTAACTTTTCTATCCCTCCTTCATATAGCTAAATTAGAAAAACATTATTCGATTTTTCTTTCTTTTAAAAAAAAAATTAAAAAATTCTTTTTTTTTCAAATTTTTTTTATTAACCCGTTTTAGGTACCTTTTACTAAACATATATAAACAATTCCTAAAAATTATTATACATTTCCTATAGGTTTAAGAACATTTTTAATCTTCCAAACATTTCATATATATTTAATATATCATTTTAAAATATTTAAAAAAAAACATTTAAAATTGGTTTCTATATGTAAAACGTATTTTTATAAATTTATTAAAGTCTTAGGACCTCTTTCTTAAAAGTGTGTAAACTATTCATATATATTAGTATACCTTTCTAAAGTTTCAATAACATATTTTTATGTATTAAAGTATTAAAAACACTTTCCTAAAAATATGTAAAAGAAATCAAAATATATCTATACCTTTTAAAAAATTAGAAGAACATACTTTTAGGTATGTTAAATCTATTTTTAAATGTTTATTAAAATTTTAGGAACTCTTTACTAAAACTATAGAAAGCATTCATAAATATTAGTATACCCTTCCTAAAATTTAAAGAACATAGTTTTATATATTTTAAACCCATTTTTAAATGTATTTTGAAGTTCTAGGAACATTTTCTTAAAAATATGTAAACCATTATTAAATATTTTAATATTCTTTTTTCAAAATCAGTTTTAAGAACCATTTTCTAAAAATATGTAAAATATTCATAAATATTAGTATACACTTCCTAAAATTTTTACAACATAGTTTTATTTATGTGAAACCCATTTCTAAATGTTTATTAAATATTTAGGCACTATTTCCTATAAATATGTAAATCATTCCTAAATATTTAGTATACATTTCATAAAATATTAAGAACATAGTTTTATGTATGTTAAACCCACTTTTAAATGTTTTATAAATATTTTCCTAAAATATGTAAACAATTTCAAAATATTTTAATTTTTTTTTCAAAAATCGTTTTAGGAACCCTTTGCTGAAAAATGTAAACCATTCCTAAATATTAGTATATATTTTCTAAAATTTGAAGAACATATTCTTATTTATTTTATTTTTATATATTTATTAAAATTTTTGCAACCCTGTCCTAAAAGTATGTAAATTATTACTAAAAATTATTATACATTTCCTAAATTTTGGAAAAACAAATTTTTGGTAAAAAAAAGATTCAAAAAAAAAATTTGAAAAAAACTATATTTCGAATTTAGTATTAATTTATTTTTTTGAATTTGAATTTTATTTTTTTTAATTACATATGGGAAGGAGGGATAAAAAGTTTTTTATCTCCTTTATGAAATTTTTTTATCCATTTCTGCTTTTGAGTTCAATTTGGTCACATAAACTTGAAAATAGTATATTTTAGGGTATTCTCCTATATATAATTGGTTCGTGATAAATTTCCCAAATAGCTTTGTTATGTTGACTTCAGTCGTCCACCTGGTTTGGGCTTTAGTTGGGCCAAACGCGTGCAATCAGTAAGGAGAAATGTTTGGGCCAAGAGTTCGGCGGCCCAAGTGCAGAGTCTTAAGATTGGTTTAATACAGGGTGGGACGTGGTCGTCCTCTTCGTCGAGCTGATTCTCAAAGACAGAGAGAGAGAGAAATCGAAGAGAGTTACCTCATTGTTTTTGCTTTCTTCGATTTAGTTCTTCGTGTGATTTCATTGTTCTTCTTTCTGGATTGTATTCCTTTCCTGTAAATGATTGAATCGTTCGATGCTACGAAGTGTGTAGTATGTGTATTAATCTTTCGATAGTGGAGTTTGAGAGAAGAATCTCCCACAAAGTGTAACGGTTAAGGCTTGCACTCGTTAAATTGAACTGTGCATGATCTTGGAGCTGAAATCGATTGATACAAAGTTGGATTCGATTGGAGTTACAAAAATTAATTGGCAATCAATTACTTCAACAAGCTTCAACTGTAATAACACTTCCATAAATTAGTGCCACATATACATGGTATGCAATGAAATGATTTGAATGGTGCTAATTTACATTAGAATCTGAATATCTTTCAATAAATTATTATTAATAGTAAATGTCAAACATTAATTTACAGTAAAGATAATAATAAGAAAATGAACTTTAGGCAAACAGTTTTCATATAAATAAAATTCTACATCAAAAACTAAAACATATTATAAAACAACTAAATATTTTTTAATACATATAATGCTAACAAAAATATGAATACCAAAAAAATATTTTGTAACATTTTTTCTTGTAATAATGTTGCCAATAACATTGTCAATGACTAGCGTCTTGGCCTTTGCACATTTCTTGTTTCTTTTAAAAATAAATTATTATTATTTTTATCATGTAAATACCAATAGTATTTTCTATAAAAAAAATTTATATCAATAATTGAACGACATGTTTTTGAAATGATCATATATAATTAATAATAGTTATTAGCCACATACATTCATGATTCTTATCTACATATATAATAGTATTTATTTAATATTAATATATATCATATATAAAGTCATAATATTTATGTTTGATTGTATATGTACAGAGCCACTAAACTGTCATGATTATAAATGTAGTGATATGATCATGGATGAACTTGAACCTGAGTAAGTACCTGAGCTTGAAGCTGTGGAAGAGCATGAGCATAAGGAAGCATTGCAAGTCTAGTTGGAGTTATGACAAGGTTTCGGTTCAAGAAATTCTCTAAGGCACTAAGTACTTTACTTAGTTCAGCTTCTATTCATGTGGACTTATTGGAAGAAGAGGTGAAACACACTACTTTGGCGATGTTGCAAGTCCAAGACATTCAAAAAGCTGAAGAATCCATTGTCTAAGTTCCAAGTCTACTGAACAACTCTCAGTCCCCAATGTACGACTCACAGTTTTCTATGTACGAGTGCAAGTCCCCTATGAATGACTAAGAAGGAAATTCACCAATGGGAGTAGAAGAGTCAAATAAGGATATAAAGAGTCAGTTAACACTAGTTAATTTAGTTTTTGTTTAGTTTTCCGTCCTTAGAAATGTTTTCACATTCTTTGCCTATATAAACCAAACTCTGGTAGAAAAATCAATAACAACTTTTTTTAAAAATTTGAGAGTGATTCTCTTTTGTTCATCTTGGACAAATCGGTTGATGGTGTGTAATATCAAGAAACCAAACTCAATCCTCAGGTGTGTCATATCCTAAAGATCAACCGAACTATCAAGAGCATTCCGCAACTCTTGTGTGATCACTCAATCCACATCACCTTAGCTTTGGTTAGTAACCTTGGTCGAAGGCATATCCAGTTTGAAATCCACCTTAAGAGATCACGATCTAGTGGGATCATATCAAAGTGGTATCAAAGCAATCTCTTAAGCTCGGTAATATCGTTTTCTGTTTTCATCTTTCTCATCTATTCATCAATTCTGACACACAAATTCTTATATGTCTATCTCCATATCTGGTTGAGCAACCTTTCTATATATAAAAAAAAGTATTCAAACAAAAAAGAGAACAAGGATCCAGGAGAAATCGGATCAGGGTTTGGTCAATCAAGTAGAAACAAAAAATTTTCAATCTGTTTATCTCTCTTCTTTTTTTTTTTAGTTGTCTAGGATTAAACATTGGTTTGACTGGTTTCTGTCCATTAAGAACCGATCAAGAAATCACTGAGTGGACACCAAAAACATGAGAGTAACACTTGTGAGACTTTGTTGGTTTCGTAGAACTGTTTGTTATTGTTTTCATGAATAAGAGATGGCTGGTGCTGTAAAAAACAGCAGCACCAACAACAATAACAATTACAATCAAACCCCTATTGATAATGAACCACAAAATGCTAATGCTCTTTTAGTGGAAGCTTTGTTGGCACAGATACAACACATGATGATGAAGGAGCTTCAAGCCATTAACATACGGCTTGATGAGGTGCAAGGAGAAACCCAACAAAGAGAACAGACACCACCAGATCCGAGAGAAGGGTGTGAACAACTTAGAAGGACTCAGAATGAGCAGGCAGAAGATTACTACAACCGAGATGGTTACTCTTCACAGGAAAGCCAAAGGAGAGCCGGAAGAACCAGAGAAGGCCGTGGGAGACCCCAAGATGACTTTGGAAGACTCAAACTCAAAATTCCACATTTCCACGGTAGGAACAACCCCAATGCTTATCTTAAGTGGGAAAAAAGATCAAGCTTGTCTTTGATTGTCAGCATTACTCAGAATACAACAAGGTAAGAGTTGCTGCCACTGAATTCTATGATTATACTATTAATTGGTGGGATCAATTTGTGACAAGAAAGAGAAGGAATGGAGAATCCGCAGTAGAGACTTGGGTTGAACTAAAGAGGATCATGTGGAAAAGATTTTTTCCTACTCACTACCATAGATACCTTCATCAAAAGCCGAGACGACTCACACAAGGAACTCGCAGTGTGGAGGATTATTATCAGAAGATGGAGACCTTGTTGATTAGAGCAGACATCAATGAGGACATAGAGGCTAACATGGCATGTTTTCTTGGTGGATTAAGCCGAGAGATCCAGGAAAAGCTTGAGCTAGAACATTATGTGAAACTAGAGGATATGATCCACAAAGCTATTCTAGTTGAAAAACAGCTCAAGAGGAGGGGAACTACACGTCCATCTTATGGAGTCTCCAGACCAACCTATGGATCTTCTACTACCCGACCCGATAACCCGAAAAGCATCTTAAGTCAATCTCAACTCAAAATAATGATTCCAAGACTAACCTCCATGTTAATGAGTCTAAAGGAAAAGCTGAGGCTTCTAACCCAAGAAACCGGGATGTTGGGTGTTTCAAATGCCAAGGAAGGGGGCATTAAGCAAACGAATGCACCAACCGCAGAACTATGATCCTATTGGACAATGGTGAATATGAAACCGAAGTGGGGGATGTAGTTTCTGATTCTGAACCTTCTGAAGGAAAAGAGCAAGTGCAAAGCCCTGTCAATTGAGCTTCTAGTGACAAGGCGTTCTTTAAGCATTCAACCTTAGCAAGAGGAGCAAGAGAAGAGAAAACCTGTTTCACACTCGTTGCCACATAGATGGAAAGTTATGCTGTTTGGTTATCGATAGTGGTACCTGTACTAACATTGCTAGTGAAACCTTGGTCAGGAAGTTAGGTCTTGTAGCAAGAAAACACCCTCGAACTTACAAACTTCAGTGGCTAAATGAGGAAGGAGAAATGAAGGTTAGCCGCCAGGTAATGATTCACATTGCCATTGGCAAGTATGATGACGAAATTTTCTTTGACATACTTCCTATGGAAGCTAGTCATATCTTACTGGGAATACAATGGCAATTTGATCGAAGGGTCACACATAATGGCTACACCAACCACTATTCCTTTGAACACCAAGGCAAGAAGATCACTTTAGCTCTATTGTTACCTCTCAAAGTGCACAAAGACCAGGTGTTGCTTAAATAGAAGGAGGATCAAGCTAAACAAACTGAGAAAGAATCAAGCTCAAAACCAGCAACGGATCAGGATCCTAAATCAGCTAGGCACTTAAACTTCAGTCCTTACTTCTTTTTGTTTTTAAAGAAGTACTAATGAACTTGTCTGACCACTCACCGGCCATGCGGAATGAACTGAAGTACCTTTTGCAGGAGTATTGTGATGTGTTTCCAGAGGACAAGCACAAAGGATTACCACCACTACGTGGGATAGAGCACCAAATTGATTTGATCCCAGGAGCTTTATTGCCAAATCGTCCAGCATATAGAACTAATCTGGTTGAGATAAAGGAGTTGCAAAGGCAAGTGAATGAGCTGATTGAGAAAGGTTATATCTGGGAGAGCTTGAGCCCCTGTGCTGTACCAGTACTTTTTGTACCTAAGAAAGATGGATCTTGGCGCATGTGTGTGGATTGCTGTGCCATTAACAACATCACGGTAAAATACAGACACCCTATTCCTAGACTTGATGACATGCTTGGTGAACTTTATGGGTCAGTAATCTTCTCTAAGATAGATTTTAAAAGCGGTTATCATCAGGTTTGGATGAAGGAGGTTGACAAATGGAATACAACCTTTAAAACTAAACATGGATTGTATGAATGGTAAGTGATGCCTTTTGGCTTCACCAATGAACCTAGTACGTTTATGAGGTTGATGAATCACGTGCTAAGGGCTTACATAGGATTGTTTGTAGTGGTTTACTTCGATGACATCTTGATCTACAGCAAAAACCTTAGTGAGCATGTTGAACATTTGAAAGCGGTTCTTGAAGTATTTCGAAAGGAAAAGCTCTACGCTAACCTGAAGAAATGCACTTTTGGAACAGATAACCTTGTATATTTAGGTTTTGTTGTTAGTGCAGATGACATAAGAGTTGATGAGGAGAAGGTTAGAGCTATCAAAGATTGGCCAAGTCCAAAGACAGTGAGAGAAGTTCAGAGTTTCCATGGGTTAGTCGGATTCTACAGAAGGTTTTTCAAAGGCTTCAGCACAATAGCAACTCCTCTGACTGAAGTGATCAAGAAGACCGTGGTTTTATATGGGAAAAAGAACAGGAAGATGCATTCCAAGCCTTGAAAGGGATGTTAACTCATGCATCCTTACTTATTCTTCCAGATTTTCGTAAAACTTTTGAGATAGAATGTGATGCCTCAGGGGTTGGAATTGGTTCTGTTCTCATGCAGGAAAGAAGACATGTTGCGTTCTTCAATTAGAAGTTGGGATGAGCCACACTCAACTATCCAACTTATGATAAAGAGATTTATGGTTTGGGGAGAGCACTCCAGACTTTGCAGCACTATCTTTGGCCTAAGGAGTTCGTTATTCATACCAACCATGAATCCCTCAAACACTTGAAAGGTCAGCAAAAACTTAATAAGAGACATGCATGGTGGGTTGAATTCATTGAAACATTTCCTTATGTGATCAAATACAAGCAAGGTAAAGATAATGTAGTTGCAGATGTATTGTGTACAAGGTATGCTCTTATTACAGTTCTGGATTCAAAGTTGCTAGGTTTTGAAATGATTAAAGAACTCTATGAAACTGATTCAGATTTCAGGGAAACTTAAGCAGCTTGTGCTAAACATGCTAGTTGAAAGTAGTATAGGCACGAAGGATTTCTTTTTCTTGAAAACAGACTTTGTGTGCCTAATTGTTGTTTGAGAGACTTGTTAATCAGGGAACCTCACGGATGAGGCTTGATGGGACACTTTGGGATAGCAAAAACTCTTAAGGTGATGCAGGAACATTTCTATTGCCACACATGAAAAGAGATGTTTAACGAGTATGTGGAAGGTGTGTGACTAGCAAGAAAGCTAAGTCAAAGGTGCAGACTCATGGCTTGTATGTACCATTGCCAATTCCTAGTCACCCTTGGACTGACATTTCTATGGACTTTGTAGTTGGTCTTCCGAGAACCAAGTCAGGTAAGGATTTCATCTTTGTAGTGGTTGATAGTTTCACTAAGATGGCTCACTTCATTGTTTGTAACAAAATTGATAATGCATCACACATTGCGGATCTTTACTTCAAAGAAGTAGTCAGAATGCATGGAATGCCTAGGTCTATAGTTTCTTATAGAGATACTAAGTTTCTTACTTATTTCTGGACAACACTCTGGACTATGCTAGGTACTAAACTCTTGTTTTCTACTACTTGTCATCCATAATCTGATGGTCAAACACAAGTCAATAGGACTTTGGGAACTTTATTGAGAACATTGATTAAAAGAAACCATAGAACTTGGAAAGAATATCTACCTCATGCATAATTTGCATACAATCATGCTACTCATTCAGCCACTGGGTTTTCACCATTTGAACTTGTTTACAGATTTCAACATTTATCTCCATTGGATTTGATGTCTTTTCCTTTGAGTGAAAGGATAAGTACAGATGAAAAGAAGAAGGATGAAGCGTGAAATAAATGCATGAAAAGGTTCGGAAAAACATTGAGGCAAGGACAAAGGTTTATGAGAAAAAGACAAACAAAGGTCGAACTAAGTTAGTCTTCAAGGAAGGTGATCTTATCCGGATACATCTGAGGAAAGAAAGGTTTCCAACCAAGAGAAAGTCTAAGTTGATGGCCAAGATTGATGCACCTTTCAGAATCATCAGGAGAATCAACGATAATGTTTATCAACTTGATCTCCAAGGTAAATACAATGTATACTCAAGTTTCAATTTGACTGATTTAATCCTTTTTGTGGCAGATGAACCAGATTTGAGGATAAATCCTTTTCAAGAGGAGGGGATGATATGATCATGGATGAGCTTGAACCTGAGCAGGTATCTAAGCTTGAAGCTGTGGAAGAGCATCAACCTGAGGAAGCATTGTAAGTACCAGCTGGAGCTATGACTAGGTCTGGGTTCAAGAAATTCTAAGGCACTAAGTACTTTACTTATTTCATCTTCTACTCATGTGGACTTATTGGAAGAAGAGGTGAAACATTTCTATGTACGACTGCAAGTCTCCTATGAACGACTAAGAAGGAAATTCACCAAATGGGAGTAGAAGAGTAAAATAAGGATATAGAGAGTCAGTCAACACTAGTTAATTCAGTCTTTGTTTAGTTTTCCATCCTTAGTCAAATGTTTTCACATTCTTTGCCTATATAAACCAAACTCTGGTAGAAAAATCAATAACAACCTTTTAAAAAAAAAATTGAGAGTGATTCTCTTTTGTTCATCTTGGACAAATCAGTTGCTGGTGTGTAATATCCAGAAACCAAACTCGATCCTCAGGTATGTCATATCTGGAAGATCAACCGGAATATAAAGAGCCTCCGCAACTCTTGTGTGACCACTCAATCCACATCACCTTAGCCTTGGTTAGCAACCTTGATTGAAGGCATATATCCAGTTTGAAATCCACCTTAAGAGATCACGGTCTAGTGGGATCATATCATGTAGGCTGACTGCGAACGGAAAGTACGTAGCTTATGAATGTCAAAAGTAATACCAAGCAAACAAGCTCTTCAGTGGAACATGTTTTTCTTGTTTCTCTACATAATACTCGATTTTGTTTCAATAAGTGATAAAAATCGATGCCCCCGAATGATTTGAAAGTTTGGATGTAAAATGTTTCTTTAGTTTAAAAGATAAATTTTTTATTATTACTTTTTGAATATGTTGATTAACGAATCCAATAAAAAAGATATTTTATTATACGACTGATGTAAATGAAATGTAAGTTTGTTCAATTTATTTTACATTAATGTTATGTAAACACAAAATATTACGTGAATTGATGTAAGTAAAAGTTGTTATATATTATGAATGCTATGCATATACATAGACATCTATGTTGTATGTTGTAATTGTTTCAAGTTTGTTTTAAAGTGAATTGATTACATTTATTTGTTTTAAGCTACAATCATTTAGTGTTTAGCACATAGGCAGTCGTAAATGTTAAAAGGTTGAGTTAACAATTGAATTTTTCTTGCTCTTTTTTTTTTGTTTTGTTTTATTTATGCATTTGTGTATCTCTGAAGATTCACAATTACAATAATTGAAAACAATGATAATGCATATTTTGTGTAACAAGTAAATGTAAGAATTTAAAAGTTTGGTGAACAAATATGAAAAGACAAAACATGTATCCATAAGGATTTAGAAGAAAGTCGCTTATAGACTTCGTCGTGGTCACCTTTCGTCTGTTCGTCCTTTTTTTTTTCTTTTTGAAAATTTCAAGTCTCGTCCCATTTTCAACTGCTCTTGTTTTTATTTGGAATGGAAATTGATGGTAGTATAAACATATATTACGGGATATACCTTGATCGCTGATCTGAACATAGACCACAAATTTCTTACTCCTAGATTTCACTGTCACTCCTTTCCGCTATTCTTCTTTTCTAACTGCTTTCATTTCTATAACTTTCTTACTTAAAAGCCATTTTTCTAAACTTATGAAAAGAGAACTAATTAAAAATGGGTACATATGGCAAAAACAATGGTAGAGTGAGAAATAATATTTAACAGGGTCAATATCAATTTGCTTAAAAAAACATGGATTGAAAATTCATCTTCAACAAATTTTATTTATTGGGGTCAATAAGCTAATTTTATAACACTTTTATCAAATTTTCTATTGAAAATACAAATAAATTTTCATTTTTCAAAAATCCATAGGGGTCAGTCAATTTACCCGCTATCTTGAACCTGTCTCCACCACCGGTCAAAAGGATGAAGTGACAAAACCTAGTGAATTTTGAGACATGCGGTATTTTTCAGCCAATTGTCACTAATGTTCTTTAACCATCACCATCCACCCCAACAGATGCCACAAATCACTTCGCATTTAAAACCTAGACCAGGATATTCAGAGATTAAATATGATGATTTTGGATACATGGGTGGTCGTCAGCCATACATTCTGGCAGATGATTAAACGGACGACACAGAACCCGACACATGCCTTGAAATCGTCTCCTCTTGACATTATTTCCATTATCTTCAAAAAATCCTTAAAAATGTTTTCAACTATCTTAGGATATCTCCAATGTAAAATTGCATTTCTTACTTCAAAATAGAATAACTCCAAAATGCAGTTGAATTTTGCTCAAATCTTACTTTATTTTTTACTAAAAAAGTAATAAATAAAAAATGGAGTAATCTAAATTTTTACTTCATATTTGGAGTAATCTAATTTCTTACTCAAGTTTGCCGTTGAAAATAGAGTACAATTTGAGTAAATTTACTGCAATTGCAGTTTGAAGTAAAAAATGTAGTGAGGTTGGAGATGGTCTTAATACCTCTGAATTATTGTCACATGTCTCACTATCTACCACCAATAAATTTAAAAATACAGTTTATCTGAAAATTTGACTGGTACGCATTCCCGTCGTTCATTCTTTATCCAACCAGTACTTCCTCCGCTAATCTCTGGTTTTTTTTGATGAGTTCTCCTTATTTGAGCAGAAGCTTTGGCTCAAGATAGATCTACAAAATTATTTCTCAATGTCTGACCTGATCATAGGCGTTACAACCATAATGTTGAATACATCATCCCCTTATAGCTTTATAGTGTCTCCATTTTCCTTATCATAGCTGTTACAACCATAATGTTGCATACATCATCCTCTTATAATTTTTTAGTGTCTCCATTTTCCTCCACGATTCTTGTGGGGTTTTTTTTGGAAAGAGACTTAGCTTAACTTATTTTAGAGTTCTCAAACATGTCCTCCTAGATTTAGAAACTTTTATTTTATGTTATTTGTCCCGGACAGCTTCAATGGGTTTAATTTCATATCATTGATTATCTCCAAATCCACTTGTCCCATATTAACTTTTCTCTTACGAAAATGCTTCTCTTGATTTGTACTCGCTGCCTAAGTCACCATCCTGCTGATTTATTGAGTTTCATTTTCTGACTATTTCTTGGTCATGTTTATCGCTCATGAGGGTCATTACAATGATGGTCCTGATGCAAAACGAGGACATTCTACTCTGTGAGTGAAGGTGATTGTAACATTCCAATTTTTGGTATATGATGGTTGGTGTATGAAGAGACGTTTAAAATAATTAATTTAACTACTTATATCACCAAAATGACTTATTGACTACTTATATCCAAAGTTAAGCGAGATTGAGATAGATCTATTTCAGGATGAATGACTTATTGGGAAGTAACTTCCGGTACCGTGTGACTAAGGAAAAGACACGGGAAAATTCACATAACAATTTGCAGGATTATTAAAAAAATCTTTCGAGCCTCTCACAAATAATGCAATAGCCATCAAACAAGTATAGAGCCTATGGACTGAGAGTGGGTGTAATACTTTGTATGTGAGATGGATATGTGGCCACAAAATAACCAGTTTGACTATTATAGGCGGGATTTGCTCAAATAGAAAAAGACTAAATTGAAATTGAAATGATAGGAGAGACAAAAAAAACTTACATTATTGAAGTATAATGGATTTGATCAACGGAAATTGGATCTGGTCAATGAAACTCGCTTGGATTGGCCATTTCACATATGAATGCCTGAGATTGATTAAAACTTTGTCCATATTTGTTAAGCTGGACCAAAAGGTTTTAGTAATATAAAGGGTGTCTAACTAAGAGGGAACAAAGGAAGAATAGAAAGTCTCGGTTGAAAGGAATTGAATATATACCTCACAAACCGAACGGATGGTCTAACAGTACTTTCCAAGTGGTCCAAGATCAAGAGACCAATCCTTTTGGAACAACCATGATTATTAACCTAAAGAAGATTGTTAAGGCCTGAGGGAAGCAAAGATAGTCGTAAAAGTTAAGTTTGGATCAATATAGAATCCAGTTAGATTGTGCGAAATCATTGGTAGGTCGCTCAAAGCATTTTTCAGGAACTGTTTTAATCAAAGATATTCATCTTGGGTTAGACCGGATGCAAGCATAAAAATGAGGCTCAGGGTGAGCAGAGTGTTTCTCACGACATGTTGGATTCTCGGTTAGTCGAAAGTAGAAATGTTTGGCTGGGCAGTAACTACAAAAAAACTGTCAATAGCCACAATTTAGCCACAAAATGTTTGTGGCTATTGATTTATAACTACAAATATCGAAAACATCACCACATTTTAAATAACCTAAATTTTGTGGCTATTATGTAGTTTCAAGTGGTTAAATAGCCACAAACTTTATTTTGTAGCTAATTGAAGATAAATACCCAAAAGTAGCTACACATAAGTAGTAGCTATTAAAGTCTTACTATTATTCATTACCAATATCGTGGAAGTATAGTGTAACACCCGTCTCATCCTCATTCGAGCACAATATGCCATTAACCTTAACTCATATCTCGAATACTTCAATTTATTACAACCTTGACATTGTTTCCGGAAATCAATAAAAAACTATAAATGCAATATCTCGAATAAATCGTAAAGTAAACATTTAAAACCAAAATACAGAACCCCGTGAAATCCCAAAACATAGCACCCGAATCGGTAAGCATTTATCTACTCGTCTGTCTCACCTAAAAAAGAAGATGGAGGGATGAGTAACAAGGAAGTCACTCAGTGAGGCTGAGATGCTAAACACACACAAAATACAGTTTCAGTCACAGCACTCAAAATACGGTAAAAAAAAACTGAACATGAGCAAACACGACACCTAAAGTACCCAAAAAACAACCAATGGTCCTACTGACGGCTCCAGTGACTGACAGCAACTCCCGAGGAGGAAAATATGGAATCAGTGGCCAACGGCACCGTTTGAAGATGATTTATTGATCTCTGAAGGCACTGGACAACAGATCGACTGAGCTGTCAGCACCATCTCGCACACAACATGTGACGCAAGTACATAAGTCCGTTTTTGTATCTTTGAAATCTCTAAGACTACCATACTTGTCGAACTATATAAGTAAATATGCATAAAACAAACAATTAATATTTTAACATGTACAAATAATGGGTTGAATCATCTATAACCCTAAGATCAATTTGCAAACAAAGACTACATAGACTTGATTAGAAAAACATAACATATTTAGTTCTAAATCTCAGTTAAGACGTTATAGATGAAAATACAAAATTATGAGGAAAAACCATACTTATCTTAGCAATTAGAAAATTGGGGTTTCTGGACTCCAAAAGCCCAGACATATGCTAAATCTGAAATCAGCACGTGAGTCATAACGGTTTTTGAACGGTGAAAGACGAATAATAGATCAATTGGTCAAAGTAAACAAAAAGTCAATAGTTAAACCGGTCAACCAAGTCAAATTGGATCCGACCCAAATCGAAGCCAATAACCCGATTAAACCAGAGAAACCAGCTCACCTTGGTTTATAGATAAACCAGAGATAACCAGAGATAACATGTTTGGAAATTAATCAAGGAAGAAGAACCGGTGATCGCGTTTGTATAGGAACGAGGTGGAGACGTTTTGCGGTTGTAACTCCGGTCACGGGGTCGATGGTAAGGATGACGGAGGACGAACGACGGTGATGTGATGATGTCGGGAACGAATAGATCACGGTGGAAACGAGATAGGAGCACCAAAGTAGGTCGGAGGTGGTGGAGAAGATATAGCTTGTTCTGCAAGCAAGATCTAGATCGTGACCTAGCTTCCTCGGCGGTGATTTGAAACGACTCCGGTGATGACAGTGTGACTCTCTGGCGAGGACTGGTTAAAAGGAAGCGACGGTGGTGGCTGCAGAAAACGCTGCGGAGAAGCTCCTTACCCATGATGCGATGCGAAGGTAGAGAGGAACGACGACGGTGGAGAGGAACGTCGGCGGTGAAGTAGAACGATGCCAAGTGTCCTCCTTCTCCCTCTCTCTCTCTCTAACTTTCTCTCTTTCTCGATCTCGGACTGCGCGGCTAAGGTAACGAAGAGGGAGATACATACATCCATATACACATGTGCTCTTATGCACACACGATTAAAACGTTGATAAGCGTACAATGGGCAAAGGAAAAAAATTGAACTGGGCCAAGGAATGTGGGTTAGGGTCTTTACATATATAGTTTCCACTAAATTTATACCTATTTGTAGCCATTTCCACAAAATATTTTGTGACTATTTGTAGCAGAACTATTTGTGGCCATATGTCATGTAGTGAATACACTCGACTAAGTTATGATATCCATAGCTATAATAAATTTTTCATGTCAAACAACGTTACAATTATATTCTGTGTAGACCATTAGTTAAGTTATGCAGAGAATATATTCGGTTTAGCTACGAATATATTTGTGGCCATCTCTAGGTACGAAAAATTTCTGACGTCAAACACCTAACGGGTTGATAAAATGTTATAATTATTGTTTGCAGACCGTCTCATCAAATCACTTATCCCACGACACCATCTCATCAGATCACTTATCCCACACACAGGGAATATTATTCAGGTTAGTTACAAATTTATTTTTGGTTATCCATAACTAACAAAAATTATAAATTAGCCACTGAACTCAGCATTGTTGGAGAAGGAAAGAAACAAAAACCACAAAAATGTCAAATTTTATTTTAGCCAGAGAATAGAAAATGGATGTATAAACGTTTTAAAACATTTTCATCTTAGCTGATGCAAGAAATTTATTGAGAGATTAAACATTTATATTCTTTTGCTTGTAATTAAAGTTTTTTATATAGAGCACAAAACTGTTATACCTATGTAAGAAGTGTAAAAATCAAAAGTACCATGAAGTTGATATTGTGACCAACCACCTTATGTTGTTGATGCATCACAAAAAAATACTATCAATACTAAAGTATTTATAATCAGAAATATCAATGAAAATCAAGAAGGTTCTAAACATATACTCTATATAAAGATATAAAAGCTAAAAGAGGGACGAATATGGGTGTTATTTTGGTGGTTAGTATGTAATGGTACTCTAAATCCTAAAGTACCATAAATATATTTTCAGCGATTCTTCCTAAATTACCTTCCAAGAGACTTATAATTCTGTTTTATCTTCTTTTAACTAAGTCAATCTATCCTTACGTATTCAAACAACTAGAGAAGTGTTCCATGCCTTGTGCAGGGTTAAAGCTTAATCAAGTTATATTTTATTCATTTTAAATTTATTTTTAAGAAGAGTTTAAATTTATATGTTTTTATAATTTAAAATTTTAGTTACTAAAATTTTAAATATAAAAATTTAATATTTGTAGTTTTGTTAAATTTGTATATATTATTTATTTATTTTTGAAAAATATATATTATTTTTGTTTATGTCTACATCAATATAAGTTTTTAAATGTGTGAATTCAATTTAGTAAAATGTTCATACCAATAAAAATGATAATGTGGTATGGTATTTGTTATGATAACTTAATAACAAATTTAATAAATGATGTAATAGTAACCGAAAGAGTAAATTGGGCTTCACATATAAATTTATAATATATCTATTAAGAATTAAAACTATCACAAATTTACGAATATGTTAAAAAGTATGAATAACTATTATATATCGTATTTTAAGGAGTTGATAACATAATAAGCCACTTTCAAATAAGTTTTTGTAAAATTAGACACTTTTAAAATTTAGTGCAGTTTTTTCACTGTATATCTTTTGTGCCATTGATTTATCTTAAAACCTTTTTTTCATCGCCTTAACGAAGATCCATTGTTCATCATCTTCTTCTTTTCTCCCCTTCTTCACCTTCTTTGCCTTCTTCACCTTCTTCACTTTCTTCACCTTATTCTCCTCTTTATTCTTCTTCTTTTTTTTTTTCTCTGCCTTTCTAATCAATTGCTTAAAATCTGAGAAAATTTTCTCTTCTTTCTCTTCTTTCTCTGTCTCTTGTTTCTCTTTCTTCTTTCTAGGATTTAATTTAAAACTCTCTTACAAACCAAATCGACAGCTATAACCAATTCGAGGCCGAGATTAAATGACCAAGGTATGTATTTGGGCTCATCCGATGATGACGAGCGTGGTCTCGTATAGCGGTGCATCTAGGTATCAGAATGTAGGAGATGATTAAGGTGGACAAATCAGCGTGGACGCATCCTAAATTTGTGGCAATGTTGTGCGGGATGAGATGGATAAAATTAATTGAACGACTTCTGATGGATTCAGACTACTTATACAAAGATGAAATCATGTGAACCAAGAAATATGAGAAGATGATTACCTGGTTCCATGTCCCGACTATCAAATCGAAGATGATGATTAAAGTGGACGAACGTTCGTGGACGAGTCTATAGAATATAACTATTCGTGAGGATGATGGAATAAATGCCAATAGTAGACGGGATGGGTATGGATACATCTGTATTTATTTTCGAGACAAGTAACCATCCAAGTATCTATGTCCATTGCTGCATATCCATGTGTACACACTAATACCCATACACCTGAAACATATGGTTCTCACTGGAATTCTTCAGCCATATATTGATATATAAAAAACATTTCCAATTGTAACAATGGATAATAGTATATAAATATGGTAATACTCCCCATTCACGTCTACATATAAACTAGACATAAATGTGTTATTTGTAGATATGAAAAATAGGTTAAAAATTTGCCAATGTCTAAAGTACATGTAACCAAAAATGTGTGGACCATTATCAGTTGACGGATTACGAAGTAAGTTTTTTGTTTTATATAGGTAGAGGAGTGTTACTGTATGTACATAATTTTAAGGATAGTCACATTTGAAAATGTTTGTGTGTACATATGTAAGTTTACTAATCTTCGCCTCAATAGTGCGGTTGTTGTGTAACAATGAAAACATACTAGTATGGTAATGTGGATGGTTAATGATTGACATGGATTTGTAGAAGGTTTACATATTACTGTTAAATGTACAAGTACACATGAGTGAATATGTAACACCCGTCTCATCTTCACTTGAGAACGACGTGCCACTAAACACATCTTATAACTCAAATGCTCTAATTTAATAAATATGTCTTGATTTCCGGAAATCTTTAAATAAATCCATAACTGAAATATCTCGAATAAATCCCAAAGTCTAAAAACCAAATACGAAAAAAGTGAAAATCCCAAAATAGCACCAGATCCGATAAACATCTACTACTCTTCTGTCTCACCTGAAAAATGAAGGAAAATGGGTGAGTAACAGGGGAGTCACTCAGTGAGGCTGAGATGCTAAAATACAAAAAACGCAGTTCTGGTCATAACACTCCAAATAAGGTAAGAAAAAACTAAACATGAGCATACACGACACCTAAAGCACCCAAACAACAACCAATGATCCTATTGACGGCTCCAGTGACCGACGACACCCCCTGAAGAGGACAACATGGAATAAGTGTCCAACAGCACCACCCGTAGACGAATATCGATCTCCAAAGGCACTGGACAACAGTTCGACTAAACTGCTCAGCACCATCTCACACAAAACACGCGACGCAATTACAGAAGTCCGTCTCTGTACCCCCGCAATCCCTATCCTCTAACATACTCGACTAACTAAATAAATAAACATGTATAAAGAAAACATTTAACATTTTAATGCACAATCAATGGGTTGAATCATCTATATTCCTAAGTCCAATTTACAAACAAAACTACCTAGACTCGATCAGAGAAACATATCATATTTAGCTCTAAATCTCATCTAAGGCGTTCACCGAGTCAATTTGGTAGCGGCGACTTACCGGAGATGGCATCGGTCAACAGTGGCGCATGGACGACACACGTGAGGCTTCCGACGGCAATTTCGGGTGCGTCTGGCTGCGGTTTGGGGTGATCTTGGTGGCTATGAATTCGTCTCAATGTCCTGAATCCGATGGTGGCCTTGGATTTGCGAGATTCTACACGGTTGAAAAGTTATTGAGGTTTTACTGAAAGGCTGTAGCGGAAAACTATCGAAAGCTGGTTTTCGAGACTACGTTTGACTCAGATCCAGAGATAATCTGAATGATCTATGACGTGGCTACAAAAATTTGACAAGAACACTTCCAATTGATGGATTTTTGCAGAGTTCTGACGCTATTAGGGTTTTCTTTAGAGAAATAGAAGGGAAGATATTGGAAAGGCACCTAGGGTTTTTGACCTAAGGGATTTGGGCCTTTCTGAGCCTAAAATTGGGTCGTTACAATTCTCTCTCACTAATGAGGAATTCGTCCCTGAATTCAAATCCTGACCTGCCTACTCGATCATATCTTGAAAGAGTTTGGGAACGTCTGAATTCATATAACAGTCGGACTTCCAGTTCTCTTCCTGAATCCTGTCTCTCTCCAACAAACTTGGACCATCACAGATATTTTCCACTGGACTTCCTTGCCTTGACTAACTAGAACCTTCACTGATTGGCTTGGGACAGACACAACTTGAAAATACAAAAACTTGGACAAAATCGCACATACGAACTACGCTAATCTCTAGAATCAACTTAGAAGAACATGTAAGCTACCCATCCTAAAAAAAAACCGACCCTACATGAGTATACAAACTAACAAATATTGATCTACCAAAGAACAAATACTTACAAACCACCAAATACTTAAAACAAAAAGAAAATCTAAACAAGGGACACGTACCAGCGATCGGCTCGGCTCCTGCGTGGTCTCCTACAGCAAATACTCGTGGAGCAATGGATGGACGCTTGGCTGGTGGCAGTAGCAATGCATGCACATTCTGTGGGCAATCCCTAGAAATGTACTCCTGAGGAGTTTCTACTCCTCAGCTATTCCTACCTCCTGAATAGAAGCCTTCTCAACCAGATCGATCAGGCTGGTGTAGTCTCGCACAGCACAGCGGTTGTGAATATCCACTAGCACACCATTCTGGAACCTTCTGATCAAGTCCTCCTCGTCTAAGATACCCCCAATAAATCTGTGCAGACGAATGAATTCTCGCTCGTACTCCCTGACACTCATAGTGCCTTGAGAAAGATCCTCAAATGCATTTGCATTCGTGTGTCTGACTTCTCGAGGGAAGAACTTCCTACCGAAATCCCTCTCAAAATGCTCAAATGTCAGTACATACCGGCCATGACTACCCTCAACAACTCCATCCCACCAGTGTAGAGCGTCATCTTTCTGATATTGAGTAGCCAAGTCCAACCGAAACTCTTCTGGACACCTCATACGATCAAGGTTGCGGTTCAGCATCCTCCTCCAACTGTCTGCGGCAGTAGCATCCACAGCTCCAGTGAACTGATCCAAACCCATCTCCCGTATCTGTTTCATCAACTCTCAATACGTGGGTCCCCCTCTGACTCTGGCCGGTGGCGGTGGTGGCGAAAGATCAACACCCTAAGCATTACCCGCTGGTGCCGGTGGTGGTGCCTGTGGAGTGGTGGCAGCTGCTTGCTCTGCCTGAAGAGCGAACTAGCGAGCAATCTCCTGATCAGCTACCTGAGCAGCCTCCTGCGCAGCTACCCGAGCATTCACTTGGGCAATGCGCTGCACTGCCTCCTAAGCAACTTGTCTGGCTGCCTCCTGTGCAATCTGCCTGAATGCATCCTCATTGACCTGCTGCTCGACGCCGGTTTGAGTAATATCAACCTGGTTGCCTGCAGCCTGGCTATTCTGCGCTGTTTCTTCACGATTATTTGCCCTAATTGGGAGACGACCTCTCTTTGGTGGCATGAGAAACAACGAAAAAGGAGTTGATTAAGCTTCTAATGGAACTGAGATTAACAAATAATAGATTAGTACCAGACATAGTGGGTGCAATATTTTATTTTTTATTTTATTTTAAACCCCCAGTCCCAGAAAAATTGAAAACTGTCGAAAACCGAATTTGTAAAAGTTCTTTCTACTACCGTCTCCCGGGTTAGAACCGGGACGACAAACCCTCTCTGATAGCAAACTGTAACACCCGTCTCATCCTCACTCGAGAACGGCGTGTCACTAAACACATCTTATAACTCAAATGCTCCAATTAAATCAATACGACTTGATTTCCGGAAATCTTTTAATAAATCCATAACTGAAATATCTCGAATAAATCATAAAACCCAAAGTCTAAAAACCAAATAGGAAAAAACATGAAAATCCCAAAATAGCACCAGATTCGATACACATCTACTACTTGTCCGTCTCACCTGAAAAAGGAAGGAAAATTGGTGAGTAACAAGGGAGTCACTCAGTAAGGATGGGATGCTAAAATACAGAAAACGCAGTTCCGATCATAGCCCTCCAAATACGGTAAAAAAAAACTAAACATGAGCATACATGGCACCTAAAGCACCCAAACAGCAACCAATGATCCGATATTTCTAAGTCTAATTTACAAACTAAACTACCTAAACTCTATCAGATAAACATATCATATTTAGCTCTAAATCCCATATAAGGCGTTCTAGACAGAAGTACAGAATTCTGTGGAAAAGCCACCCTCACCTTAGCAAAATGGAGGTTAACTACAGCTTCTAAACTCCGGATGCTAAATCTGAAATCAGCACGAAAAATGGAGTGAGAACGACCATCAAACGACGAAAGACAGATAACAGGTCAACTGGTCATTGTCAACGGAAAAGTCAATGGTCAACGGTCAAACTGGTCAACCCAGTCAAACCGGTCAACCCGGTCAAACCAGTCAACCTGGTCAAACTAGTCAACCCAGACCTGACCCGAATGGGTTAACCCAGTGAGTCACTGAGTCAACTAGGGCGAGTCACCGAGTCAACTCGGCGGCGGCGACTTACCAGGACGGCGGCAGTCAACGGTGGCGCGTTGACAACACGCGCGAGGCTTCTGATTGCGATTGCGGGCGTGTCCGGCAGCGGTTGGGGTGATCTTGGTGGCTACGAACTCGTCTCGACGTCCTAAATCTGATGGTGGCCTTGGATTTGCGATATTCAACACGGTTAGAAAGTTATTGAGCTTTTACTGAACGGCTGTTGCGGAAAACTATCGAAAGCTGGTTTTCGAGATTACCTTTGACTCAGATCCAGTGATAAACTGAGCGATCTATGATGTGGCTACAAAAATTCGACAAGAACCCTTTCGATGGCTGGATTTATGTAGAGTCTCGATGCTATTAGGGTTTTCTTTAGAAAAATAGAAGGGAAGATAGGCTATTTATAGAAGAGGCACCTAGAGTTTTTGACCTAAGGGGTTTGGGCCTTGCTAGGCCCAAAATTGGGTCGTTACAGAATAAGACATATATATGAGTTTTCTGGTCTGAATGGTGTGGATGAACCTCACACATATTTCATGAAACACACTTAGAGCAGGATAGGCAATAGATGATAAATTGTCCACGATAACCTATCCACCGAAATTAGACATGGATATCCATGTGTACACTAATACTCATACACCTTCAACATATGGTTCCCACCGGAACTCTTCAACCATATAATGGTACATAAAAAACATTCTCAATTGTAACTATGGAAAATATGTTAGAATTTTGCCAGTGTCTAAAGTACATGTGGACAGGACTGTGTTGACCATTATCAATGGACGAATTACGAAATAATTTCTTTTTGTTTTTATATGTGGGGGAGTCTTACTGTATGTACATAATTTTGTGGATTGTCACATTTGAAAATGTTTTGTGTACATATGTACGTTTATGAATCCTCACCTCAATAGTGTGGTTGAAGAGTTACAATAAAAAAGTACTAGTATGGTAATGTAGATGGCTAATGATTAACATGGATTTGTGGAAAGTTTGCATATTACTGTTAAATGTACAAGAACACAGTAGTGAATACGATATGTATATGATTTTACTAGTCTGCATTTTGTGGATGACCCTCACATACATTTCATGAAACACACTTATACCAAGATAAGAAATACATTATAATTTGTCCACGACAACCTGTTTACCGAAATTTGTCCATAGTACCTTTTTCATATGCCCTCTTTAGCTCAATTACTGCAATGAGTAAAGATTTTTAAGAAACCAACCAGATTGTCAAACTTTATCTGAAGACAGATCAGAAAACTTTATTGGAAGAGTACATGTTTGGCTGTTCACAGAGGTACATCCACGTGAACGAGTGGTTATAGTCTTATAAAACTCAGACAAGTCTTGAGAGAACTGAACTTCATCGATCCCAACATAATCCAAGTGATTCTCATACGCATTAAATTTGAATCTGTTACAAACAAAATTCTCCCTGATGAAACACCATTGACTCATAAGAGCATAGAGTGAAGCAATATGAGCATCTTCGATTGGTGAATCGTCAATCATACTAACCAACGGTAGAAGAACAAGCATCGTGAGCCCAACTCTCATCGTCGTGTCATCATTTGCTAACAATTAAACTTCATTCACCGCTGCTAATTTCTTCTTCTCAGCGTCGTTGATCTTCCTCTCTTACGAATTGAAATCGAGTTCTTTTATAGAGAAAAAAGGTCTGGGAAACACAGATTTTTTAGAAGATCAAGCTTCCTTCCTTCAGCCATAGCAAATTGAAACAACCGACATCGAGAATACGTGAAAGAATGAGATGATGGAATCAAACAATTATCAAAAGAAAAGTATAAAAGACTTTGCTTTGGAATAGAAATTTCACGTTGACATTGAAAGAGAGAAGAAGTGGTCAAGGAACGAAGAAAACAAAGGTTTTAAGCTTAGATAGAAAAATTGAGTGTAATAATATAATAGATTTTTTGTCCTATGGAAAGTGTTCAGATTGCACAAAGTGTCTTATTTTATTATTAGAATTTTAGAGAATGCTTTATTATAAAATTATCTCTATTTTAGGATTATATATATACGATATTTCTTTGTATTATTAAAATTTTTCGCCAATCTATTTTTACCACATATATTTGTTTTGTTTTTTTGTTTTACTCTTTTTATTAATTATACATAAATAGTATATGAATGCTAGAAAAATACAATTAACTCAACATATTAAATACCAAAAATAAGTCAATATATAATTTGAATTGATTTTCTTTTTTCTTAAAAGCTTTTTTTTTATCACTACATGTTGCAACCAACAACAAGGATATATAACATATTATTCTAAAATGGCAACTCTGGAATTTGTCCTCAACTTGTTATTTGCTTGAAGTTTTTAGTTTCTTTGAACCCAGTAGACTATTATTATTTGACTCAAAGAAATAATTCTTAACCATGTCTTTCTCTTGAAGACTGGTATATAATTACATTTCATTCGGGGTATGATACAAATAACATGTATCACATTTTACAGGTGTGTTTTTGTGGTAGCAGTTGCACATTATTCTATTTTCACTTTTCTAGTTTTGAAATTTAAATAATTTTCTAAAACAATCATATTATACCATTTTTGAAAGTTTTAAGTTTTTTTATATGGTTCTAACAAAAAATACATGTAACAGTTAGAATATTAATTATTTTATTTTTATGCAATGAAAAAATTACCTATTTTTAATTTTTAGTACAAAAATGTTGAGAAATTTGGAAAAAGTTATATAAAATTTTTTTAAAGAGTTACATTTTCACTTAATGCTCACTATTTACAATTATTTGGCATTTTTAAATTTGTTTCTGTTCTACTATTTCCTATTTATAATTTGTTTTTTATTTTTTGTTTACTTTATATATTCACAACTTTATGGAACTAAATTACAAAAAGTTATCTGTACCACAAATTTATAGTATTTCCTTAACTCTAAAATGATGTAAATAGCATAAGATATATATTCTTAATTAAGTGTTCGATAATACATTGATGCAAATCTCTAATTTGAAAGAAATGTTTTTCCGATATAAATCAAATGGTATTTATGCCATTTTAGTTTAGCTTTTAAAGTATATACGTATTTGTTGATGAAATTATTTTTCTCTTACTAATCAAATTTTATACTTATTGTTATTTAAATATTACGTTTTAACTAATGAACTTTAGAAATACTGAAAATATATATTTTTGCCACATTATGTTTATTATTAGAGTATTTACATTATAAGACAATCAATGATCCGGAATTTAGAAAAGCAGAAAGAAAATTATTCTCATGCAACTGTTACATATATGAAAGTTGAAAAACTCTTACCTGTCAATTTATTACCCTAAAAGAAGTTGAGCGTATTTTACATCATAGTCAGACATAAAGCTGACGAGAGTATCGGATAAAAGATTGTTTGATATTGGATTGGGTTTTAAACAGCGGCCCAGAACGCTGTTATCAAGATATTATGTTGCCACAAATCTTAAACCGGGAGTATAACCTTTTTTAATATAAAATTTTCAGATATTTTAGTTAATTTTTTAGCATTCGGAAATCTTCTTGTTAAAAAGACAACATATTTGACATATCTCTCTGGATTGGGTAATTTTTGGGTACCTCGCATTTAATACGAGCCATCTACACCAAAAACCTCATGGTAGATACAATTTTGTCTACAATTGACAAACAAAACTTTACCCAACTAAATACACTTTATAATTTTTATTAAATAAATGGTCAACCATTGATATTCAGTTAACTCACTCTTATTATAATTTATTATAGTTACTACAGTATTTTTAAATGCGTTAACTAGTTTAAAACCCAAAAATTAACTAATTATGTAAGTGGCTAAAAATAATCTAAAACTATTTTTTCTATAGCTATGAGGGATAGTAAAGACATTTTTCCCCTCATATTCCATATACATATAAATATAGTAGATTGTTGTTATATAAAGTAGATTTAAAATAAAAATATTTAATTAGACATATTATAAAGATTACATAGTTTAATAACATAAATTTTATATGCATAAGAACCCCACACACTTTTTTCGCTCACAAACATTTAATGTCTCAATACCCAAAGCTTTACATATATTATATGTAACACATGTGTATATATCATTTACCATGCTATAGTAAAGTCTAAATTAATTTCAACCACACACGCAACACATTATGGTGGCAAGCATTAGAAACTCCTTCCCTTGTATGTACATTTTATATCTAATTCTCATCCCAATATTAACAGCTAGTTTTTGTGTTATCCTTCTTTCAAAGTAAAATTTATCGGCTAAACAATTTGTTGATGATGAAAGTTTAATATTTTCTATGAAATTGTAATTTATGGTGGTTATTATTTATCTTATCCGAGTTCGTTTGTTGTTGTATGTGTTGATAGTTTTCACCTCTTCAAATGTTAGTTGTCTTGTGTTTTAATATGTCAATTGTATTATAAAACCCGTATATGCTAAATATTATTTATCACCTTGCACAGGTGGAGTGGTGGGTGGGGTGTGATGTAGCAACTCTAACAACTTGCACCTTGAACGAGGCAGCACACAAGTTTGGAAACGTGGATCTTCAGTTATTGGGAACTATTGTTCATCCTAATCTGGCTCTTGTTTGTGAAAGTGTCTTCATCAACTTTAGTATCATCATCATTGGATATAATGCAATCAACTTTGAACAAAAATTTGGGATTTCTTCCCTTGTCAGTACATATGTCTAATATCAGTTAACTTTAGTTTTATCTTTCTTGTAATTAAAATTTATTGGCTAAAAAGCTTATTGACGGCAAAAATATTTGTAAAGATATTATAATTTATGGCGATTAATATTTATCTTATCCGAATTCGTTTAGTTTTTTATGTATGTAGATAGTTTTGACCTCATCAAGTGTTAGTTGCTTGGTGTTTTAATATGTTAATTGTGTTATAAAATCGGTACATGCTAAATATCCCCTTATACATGTGGATTGGTGACAGAGGTGTTGTAGCAGCTCTCACAACTTGCACTAACAAGGCATCACACGAGTTTGGAAATGTGGGTTTGTAACAACCCAAACCTGATGTCCATCAAGGCTCAATTCAATTAGGTCAAAACCCTAGGGTTCCCTCCCCTATTAACAGCTTCCTCCTGTTTTTATCTTCCTACAAAAATTCTGTCGCATCGAAATCCTGCCGAAAGGATATTTCCCGGCGATCCGTGAGGATCCATAGAACGATTAACCTATCGTTAGAAATCTCCGAACGTCTTCTTTCCAGATAGACCAATTACGTTCTGATTGGAGATATGGGTAGAAATTTATAGCCATGTTTTCAAAGTGTGTCTGTGTAGTGCTGATCGGAGACTAGTCTTTTGAGATGTGAGTTTTGGTTAGGCAAACGTGGTCCGTTTGACCTTAATTTTTTCAGACAGCTTCTGGAGTCGTAGATCTAGCTCTCCGTTGAAGGAGAACTGATCTAGAGCTTTAGATCATAGGAAGTGCTATTGTTCTTCATGGTTAAGGCTAAGGTGAGGGTGGTTTTTCCATATAATTACGTACTTTCGTCTAGAACTTCTAATATGGGATTTAGAACTATATATGATCTATTTTTCTGATCGAGTCTAGGTAGTTTTGTTTGTAAATTGGAGATAGGGATATAGATGATTCAACCCATTGATTGTCCATTAAAATGTTAATTATTTTCTTTATACATGTATATTTATTTAGTTAGTAGAGTATGTTAGGCGAGTTCTGAAGGACTCAGAAACGGTTCTGAAGGGTTCAGAGATGCACTTCTGTACTTGTGTCACGTGTTGTGTGCGAGATGGTACTGGGCAGGTTAGTCGATCTGTTGTCCAGTGCCTTCATATACCAATAATCGTCTACGGGTGGTGCCATTTGACACTTATTCCATGTTGTCCTCTTCGGGGGGTGCCATCGGTCACTTGTGTCGTCAATAGGATCATTGGTTGCTGTTTGGGTGCTTTAGGTGCCGTGTTTGCTCATGTTTAGTTTTTTTTACCGTATTTGGAGTGTTATGACCAGACCTGCGTTTTCTGTGTGTTTAGCATCCCAGCCTCACTGAGTGAGTCCCTGTTACTCACCCCTCTTTCTTCCCTTTTTAGGTGAGACAGACGAGTAGATAGATGCTTATCAGACCGGGTGCTACTTCTAGGACTTTACGTTTTGAGTATTTTACTTTAAATATTATTTTACGATTTTATTGAATTTATTGGTTATTGGAATTTTTCGATTATTAATAGAAGTTTTAT
The DNA here is from genome assembly GCA_900108845.1 of Iljinskaea planisiliqua. Lineage (NCBI taxonomy): Eukaryota > Viridiplantae > Streptophyta > Magnoliopsida > Brassicales > Brassicaceae > Iljinskaea > Iljinskaea planisiliqua. Next base: position 12,099,850 of record FNXX01000002.1, on the reverse strand, counting down.
TAAATTGGTATATTTGAGATATAAGTTAAGTGTAGTGGCACGCTGTTCTCGAGTGAAGATGAGACGAGTGGTACGTAATTGTAACATCCTGTTTTCTGGTATATATGAAAACTTATATGGAGAGTTTAAAAGAATTGATTTGACTACCTATGTCACCAAATTGCACTTACGTTTTCGGTTGCACATCTAGAGAGAACTCCAGGGTTAAGCTTGCTTAAGCTGCAGTACTCAAATGATGGGTGACCTACCGGGAAGTTATTCGCGGTACCGTCTGAGTGAGACCAAAAAACGGGAAACAGTCACATGGTGATTGCAGGGTCAATATATCATGACTTTCAAACCTCCCGGTTAACATTCTGACCGTCGGACAGGGGTGGCTCACAGACCTAGTGAGAGGACATGGAAGTCCACTGGTAGGGGCGGTTGGGGTGTTATAAGTGGTGTCAGGGCCGATTAGTCGTCCCAGGGCTAACTTGAGAGGCGTCTTAGGGACTGGTCTTGGTATGCAACGAGGACGTTGCACTCTGTGAGTTGGGGTGAATTGTAAAATCCCAATTTCTGGTATATATGAAAACTTATATGGAGAGTTTAAAAGAATTGATTTGGCTACTTATGTCACCAAAGTGCACTTACCTTTTCGGTTGCACATCCAGAGAGAACTCCAGGGTTAAGCGTGCTTGAGCTGCAGTAGTCAAAGGATGGGTGACCTACCGGGAAGTCATTTGTGGTACCGTGTGAGTGATACTAAAACACGGGAAACAGTCACATGGTGATTGCAGAGTTAGTATATCATGACTTTTGAACATCACGGTTAACGTTTTGACCGTCGGAGAGGGATGGGTCGACCCACGTCGGACAGGGATGGGTCGGCCCATGGGCATAGTGAGAGAACATGAAGACCCACTAGTAAGGGTGATTGGGGTGTTATAAGGTTTCAATTTATCAGTAATTATTTCTCATCTCAATCAGCAGGTATAACGTTGTCAATGTGGATCCAGAACAAGTTAATTATCTGGTTTATATCAAATATATATACATTACTACAAAAGTTAATCGAATCATTTAATATTAATTGTATTACTATATATTTGTCCATTCACGGGAATGAGATATTAAAGCAACAAGGAAGTTACATAGAATCAAGAGCTGTTTACATATTGTGACACTTTTTGAATCTTTCTTTACAGAATAGACACTTTGTGATTTTGAGAAACTTTTTGTTTGTGAATTACCAGTTATATCCCTCTTATTTCTTTCTCTTTTTTTTGGTCTTACACTTTTATTTCGATTTTTTTTTTTGTTTTTTTTAAAACCTAAATATCAACACTTTACCAAAAAAACATGACTGTTCACATCCAGAAATCCCTAACACTGCGACTTTTCGCTTCCTTAAATCAAAAACCTCTCTTGTGTTTTCTTCGATTTTCGCCATTTTTTCTTCGCCGCCGTTGGGTATTTTACCTCGCTGCCGTACGCAAGTTATCCTCGGCGGTAGCCGAACTTGTTATCGGAAGTCTCCATAAGAAACATGGAAGGTAATCGAACAATCTTTTTTTCGATTTTGAGCGAACTGTCTCTTCCGATTAGGCATTTTTTGTTAAATTTCGTTTTTGTCCGCTTTTACCTACTAAATAATCAAAGACTCTTTTTTTGTTATTTATATCTTGTCCAGATGTAGCTGTTGATGGTGTTTGGGACCGAAGTCTTCCATGTCGCCTTTTTGCTACCGACCGTTTCCCCAGCAATAGGCTAAACGTGAACTCAAAGTTGGACATACTTACGTTCCTGCACAAAACTCTTAGCGGCAATGAGGCGTTTGAGATAATTTGGAGTTCATCTTTTGGGAAGCTATACGATTTGCCGGTGGGGAGATGCCCAATATCATGTAAGCTTATCCACGGTTTGCTGACCCGTCAGTTGGTAACGAAGCAGAGGTATGTTTTGTGGGCGGTTTTCGGTGGACACCCCTTTCGTTTTTCTTTGAAAGAGTTTGGTGAAGTTACAGGCCTGAATTGTTGTGAGTTTCCTGAAGATTACGACCCAGAACTTGGTTTGCGTAACGCTAAAGTACCCAAAAAGTTGTGGAATAAGCTATTTGGTCAGTCCCAGAAAGTTAGTCTTGCAGATATTAGCCACATGCTTGAACAGGAACCGTACATGTCTACATGGAGGAAAACTCGCCTAGCTCTTATCCTTTTGGTTGATGGTGTCCTAATTGCAAGAACACAACTGAATTCTCCTACTCCAAGTTATGTGATGCTTCTTGAAGATCTTGATCAGTTTTTTAGGTTCCCTTGGGGACGGGAATCTTTCTTGCGAACAATTGCATCCATGAGACCTGGGAAGAACGTACATGATTAATGTGAAGATCCCATAAGTCTTTATTGTCAACAATTGCAGCAGTCAACATTCCCTAAAAGGCTTCCCTCTTGCTCTCCAGCTTGTTGCATACCGTGTCGTACCTGTTCTACTTTCCAAAGTGGTTGAAGGATCTTCACCAACCACACTGTTAGAGTTCCCTGATATTAAGCTCCCTCGTCTTTCTGGTATAACGCTTGCTGATATACTGGAAGTTGAGCACGATCCCAATGTAAGTAACTGTTCTCTGTTTTTTTGTAAGTTTCTGTTGATAACAAATGTAGATTTTAGCTTGTACTCCTTTATGATTATTATTGTAATACTTGCAGCTGGTAGTAGACCCCTTGATTGATGTTGAGGATCGTGGAGTGGTAGGCTGGGGTGAATGGGACGATGAAATTAGAGACAGGAAGGTGGAATACATGGAGGGTTTGTTTTCAAGTTCTCACGATTTTTGAGAAAAGTGTTTGGTCTGGTGGAGACAAGTCTTTGGATTTGGTTGTTTACCAATGCCGAGAGGCAGCTGTTGTCCACCTCAGACACATAGTTGACCGTAAAAATTTACATAACTATGTTGTAGGATCTAAGAAGCTGCATTCCCAGAATAATTCAAAAAAGAAGCACCCATCTAGTTGGAAGCAGAGGCGTTTGAGTGGTTATTTTCGTGCTGTCCCAGTTGGTGAAGGTGGAAATGTTGACCTCGTTGGTAGGGTGACAACTTTAGAGGATCAGGTGAAGTATTTGAGTGGTAAGTTAGATATTGTTGAGAAGCAGTTGAAATATAAGAGAAAGCGTTTAGGCACTTTTGGTGTTGGTAAATTGGGTAGATTCGTGAAGAGAAAGCATCATAGGACTGAAGACTATAATTCAGGATCTCTATGTCGTGGTGATGTAGCTTCCCCCTCCTTGGCAGAAGATCGTAGTACTCATCTTGAGGATGGTGATAAGCATGCTTCGCTGGAGACTGATGATGAACATATGGATACAGATTGTGGGGTAAGTAATTATGTTTTGTTTACTTGTATTGAATGTGTTTATGGTATTTAACTATGTTTGAATTTTTTTGGAATGAACAGTTAAAAACCAATGGAGATGGTTTAAAGACGAGGGACGAAGTGGGGCTTCAGAGAGAGGAAGTGGACGGCTCTATTGACAGCGTAGATGTGGACGTAGACGATGTTGTGAGAAGTGTATTGGAGGACATCGTGGTTATGGATAACATAACCGTAGACTAACCATTGGATGTGGTAGGTAACAAGGTCGTCGTGAATGATGTTGTGGACAAGCCAACTGTGGACCCCCCCTTCGGACAAACCCACATCGAGCACTGAATTAATTTTGAAGAAAGACGTGATCATACCAACAGCAAACAACTCCAAGTTGGACATCCCCACGTGTGTCACCGAATATGTGGAGAAAGATAGTGTGGTCAGTGATTTCGTAGTGAAGGTTTCAGCGATCATCCCTGCTCTGAACAACACCACCATGGACACATCCGCCCTTGACACCCCCCACGTGGACACCCCCAGAGTGGTCACTGATTCAGTGGACAAACATGGCAAGGTCAGTGAAGGTAGCTGATAAGTGTTCCGTGGACAAACAAAATGTGGACAGCCAAAACGTGGACAACGAAAACGTAGCAAACAAAAACATGGACAACCAATCCGTGGACATCCAACCCTGCAAAGATAGCGTATTTAGTGAGGTGGCGGTGAATATTTATGTGATCATCCCTGATGTGGACACCTCCACCGTTGACACCCCCAACGTGGATACACCCAGAGTGGTCACTGATTCGGTGGACAAACATGGCCAGGTCAGTGAGGTAGCTGACAAGTATTCCGTGGACAACCAAACCGTGGACAACCAAACCGTGGTCAACCAAATCGTGGTCAACCAAAACGTGGTCAATATAAACGTGGACAACCAATCCTTGGACACCCACCCCGTGGACAGTGAGAAGGTAGTCGATGAAGCAGTTGTCAGAGATATTGTTGGGAGCGTAGTCGTGAATACAGAAGTAGGAGTGGACAACCAAACCGTGGACAGTGAAAGGGTAGTCGATGAAGCCGTGGTTCGAAATGTTGGTGAGAGCATACTCGTGAATACAAAAGTAGGAGTGAATCAAGTCGCTTGTAGACCGTCCGTCGACATTAACGCCTCCGTTAAAGCTGAAGACAATGAAGCGGGGGAGCATGAAACGGTTGATCTACATGAACCTTTACCCATGTCGATGATGGTGGTAGTTTTACTTAGACATATAATTGTGTTTTGTTATGTTTATCTGATTGTTGATCTGACAGTTTGTTAAACTTGTACGAGGTAGAAGGCCATACATCCACTTTTGGTGATGAGAATTCGAACGACGAAGAAGTTGGGTCCCCAATCTGCCTTAGTGATTCTTCCCCAACCCGTGCTCGGGTTGAGCACTCACCGTGTGATGCTGAGAAAGAGCTCGCTGTAGCTCTGAATTCTATGACCGCTCAAGACCGTAGGGAGATCCTCCCTTCCGTCGAGGAAAGCTGTTTTGACAGTTTCCACCACACTTTGTCTCGTTTGAAATCAGTGTACATGTTTTATTTTCTGTTTTTATTTTATTTGTTAACTTTTATATTATTTTTTGTTGTTTGTTTATTCCTCAAGAAACACTTAACTGCTGCTAATTTTGAGGTTGACAACAAATTTTTGCTTGAACTTGCGATCCGACAAGAATGAGTTTCGACATTGGTAATTTTGTGTATATTTCCATTGTTGCACATGTATGTCTTCTTTGAACCTTAATTCTTAATGAATGTTTGTTTGTTTACCTTTTTTGATGTAGCACATGGAGGTTTTAATGTCATTCTTGGAAAGTAGGCATTGTCGAAGACTTACAGCTGAACGTGCTTGCTTTGCTTCTCCTTGGCTGGTAAACTATTTGCAAGTTAAGCACCGGTCTTTTAAAGCGGCTAAGAACAAAAAACAGGTTGGTTGTCCAGACAAGATTAGGGACTTTGTACATATTCCGGGGAAGAATTGGTTGACAGATGTGGATACAGTTTATTGTCCGATGATTTGGGGTGATAGTCATTGGGTCGGCCTGGCAATCAATTTACTCATTTGGGATGTTGAGATTCTGGATCCACTGCCTCGACTTAACCGGCACGAAGAAGTCTTGAAGTACATGTTGCCTGTTGTTGAGTTGCTACCTTACATCATGCGTAAACTTTGTCTTTCAAAAGTTAGCCAATCATATGGTTACAAACCCTTTTCGTGGCAGCGTTCAAATGATTATTACAAAAATACACGCACCGGTGATTGTGATCCTGTTTCCGCCAAATTTATGGAGCTTCATGCTCTTTGCGATCCTGAAGCTGGAATGGGTGGGATTACGGATGATATGGTTGACGATTTTAGAAAGCGTTATGCAATGGACATCTACAAGGAATGGGTTGTGCTTTTGTATTTTGATTTCTAGTTTTTTTGTGTACTTTATCTTTTGCTAAACATCTAAGAATTTGGGTCATTATGATGTTGGTCATTATGTCTGGTGATGTTTCTAAACTTTAGTTGTTTGATTTTGTTTTTGTGGATGTTTGACAACATTTTAATGGCTATAAAAAGTTTTTCCAGAGCTTCTTGTCCATTTTTTTCTTATTGTACATGCGTATACATGTAACTGTGGCCGTGTACTTGCGGACATGAATTTTGCTGTAGTCTCCTTGCGGACATGTAACTTGTATAGTAAATTTGAAACGTAAAGACATTGACTAATCTTGAATTGCTTTTCTGTACGAAGAAAGGGAGATAAAGAAATTGTTTGTACATTTACCTGTCCACATTCATTTGTGGACACTTAATATTCATATTTCATAGTTTGGAATTTTCTTTTTTGGTTATTTAAACGTGTTTATGTAGACATCTGAACATGTATAGTACACGTGGACATATCTACGTGGAGAGTACATTTGGACATTTATCTGTGGAAATGAGAAGGTGGCTATGGATTGCAAAAAATTGTGGACATGTAGGTTCTGTCGTTACCATATGGATATGTGAATGTGGCCATGTATACATGTCCATTATAATATTGTACATAACTGTCTTGTCATTACTACGTGTTTATGTGGACACATGAACATGGACAATATATTTCAACTTAATAATGTGTTGCCACAATTAGTTTTCCAAACATTGTTTGTCCATGTATAACTTTTCTGTCGTTACCATGTGGATACATGACATTTATATAATTTTTGACATTGTACTGTGGACATGCAACAGTGACCACGGATGCGAGCAGTTGTTGACATAACTTATTTTTTCGGGTTTATTTGGACATATGAACATTGACAAAACATGTGGACATATTTAAGTCTACACATTGCTGTCTAAATAATGTGTCCACACGTTGTGTGTCCATGCATAACTTTTCTGTCGCTATGATGTGGATATGTGAATGTGGCCATGGAGACTACTATTTTTATATTTGTGGGCATTCTCGTCTGTGGGCATGCGAATGTGATCACGGATGCGAACAATTGTTGACATAACTTTTCCACGTGAATGTAGGCATGGAGGGCTATATGTGGCCACATTTTCTGTCCACATTGTTATATCCATTCCATACATTTGTAATACAATGTTTGTGGACATTCGCGTTTGGCCATGATGATGTGGTCATGTCTATCTATGTATTTGTGGCCACATTTGGGTGTCCACGTTAGCGTATCCATTCCATATATGTCCAGTGAATATATGTCCACCGAAAATGTGGGTATGGGTAAAAACCGAATACATTTCCATTTAATATTTTCCATAACTGTGTTGTCATTAGAACGGGTTTATTTGGATATATGAACGTGGACAGAAAATGTGGACATATTAACGTGTACACATTACTGTCAAAATAACGTGTCCACATATTGTGTGTCCATGCAGAACTTTTCTGTCGCTACCATGTGGATATGTGAATGTTGCCATGGAGACTACTATTTCTATTATCTGTGGACATTCGGCTGTGGACATGCGAATGTGACCACGGATGGAAACAATTGTTGACATAACTTTTCCACGTGAATGTAGGCATGATGATGTGGTCATTGATAATTTTAGGTAGATATAGAATTGTGACCACGGAAGGGTTACATTTTGCTAAATAATGGGTGGATGCGACTGTGTGGACATAAAACTTAACAAACATAGAATTGTAATAAGACACCAAATATGACGAAAGTTGCATCACAACTTAGGAATCATAATGTTTACCGAAAGAGGGTACCAAAACAGTAATGCTGAAGCCAAAAGGTAGTATTATTCCTAAATAAAGATAAGCATAATTCCTAAAAAAGAAGACAAGGCATTAGGGAGCTGGAGATTGCTTAGATTGAGGTAGTACAAGTGGTCCTATTGTGGCCTTCTCCACCGCATCTTCCACACTTGTTTGGAACGGCTTTGGTTTTCCTTTGAGCCTGCATTTGACAGTGTATTTTTAGAATCGTGGACACTTTTATATGGACAGACCTGGAGAAAGAAGAGGAACTTACAGGCATTTCTCCAGTGGATGGGATGCGAGTAACCTTTGGACGTCCAGACGGCCTGCAAGTTCTAGGAGACATAAGAAGCATACAAGTGACGGAATGAGGTATGTCGACATCAGCTGGGTTCCCCTCCTGACTGATGAAGCCCTTATATGTGTCAGCCCACGTTATTGGTTTGTAGCAATCACCAACCAAAGTTTGATACGGCAGGCCAAGGGTGTCGGTTAGCAAAAGAGTGTGTCCACAAGATATTTTGTATTTCTGATACAACACACAAGAGCATTATTTCTGGTCCAATATGACGTGATGCTTTTGGTCGAATATGCCGATAACTTCAGAACTCCAGCTTGATACATAATTGATCTTACTGCCTTTTGTGAGTGTAATGTTGTGATCCACAATTTTCTCGACTTGTGGGGTGGCCACACCTTGGTAGCTCAAAGTTTTTTTCCTTCTAGCTGCGAACTACCTGGTCATCATTCTTTGGATGAAAATTAGTAATTCAAGAATAGGAGACGACCTAGCCTTCCTCAGAGCCTGGTTGAGCTGCTCAGCTACGTCATCTTGTTATATCGATCCCCTGGGAAATAAGCCCTGCACCAATGTGCGAAGCCAAGTTTTTCAAAATAAGCTGCACATTTCCAATTAGTTGTTTTGACCTTGTTGAAGGCCTCTCTGAACTCTCCAACAGTGAAAGCGAAAGCAGCCTTCCCAACAATTTTGCCTAGGCCTTTGCTGCTAAACCTCGAAGACACATTTCTCATTAGATGGACTATGCAAGCTCCATGGTTCGTCTGGGGATATACTCTTCTTATCGCAGTGTTTATAGAGATGTGTCTGTCTGAGATGATTGTTAGGTTGGGACTGTCTGCCAAGATCCTCTCGAGCTTCTGAAGGAACCAAGTCCACGAATTATCGTTCTCGCTGTCGACGACACCGAAGGCGGGTGGAAAAACTTGAAAATTAGCATCTTGTCCACTAGCCGTGAGTAAAAGACCTTTAAATTTTCCACCCAAATGAGTTCCATCTTTGACAATTACAGGCCTGAGTTTCCTGAAATCTAATATAGAGGCTCGAAATGATAAGAACAAGTACAAAAACCTCTGCAATCCATTTTCATCGGTTTCTGTTTCTATATCTGCAACTGTTCCTGGATTTGCAAACTTTAACATATGCAGATATTGAGGAAGTTTTGCATAAGAGTCATCTTCCGATCCCCTGAGGTCAGTAACGGCGATCTCCTTGGCTCTGTAACACTTCATGTAAGAAGCAGAGACACGTAAGTCTTCAAGCAGAAGTTGTTGCAAGTCATCAGCTTTTGGCCCCTGAATATGATCACCATATTTTGACTTATATACAGCAGCTATAACACGAGACAACGCCTTTTGTTTGTAATTGTTCCTCGTGTCAATGCTGCAGGTGTGTTCTACCTTTGCTTTTCGTATTTCATAGTATCCAGAGTCCCTTATCTCGGCTGCCATTATTCGCCAATCAATTCGCTGATTTAGACATTGCAGAACAAAATAGTGTCTCTTTGTCCTTGTATGTTTGAAATGGAACCTATTCTTGATGGCTTAAATAGCTAAATAAATCTGGCAATCCACTTTTGTAGCATAAGCCTTGCCGACATAAACAGATTCGTCCCTATCATCAATGTCCAAGTCTGGAATAGCAACATTTTGGTATTGTGTATCGTCAAACATTGTAGGGATATCGAATATCTCATCATCCACCTCTTCTAATTTTCTCTGACGGCGTGGTTTGTGATTCCCTAAAGCTGATGATGTAGGCCTGGCGGCCATGGAACTCTGTCTATGAGATGTTGTCTATGGTGCGTCTTTTGAATTGTAGGCGCAGTTTTCTACATTTGGTCCGATTGGTACATTTGTATCGTTCTGCGTACTAGCACCACCACCGAGAAGCACCATATGATCAAATGCATCATTTGTGGTGCAAAAAACTTAAGTAGGGGTACGATTGAGTCCAGCATCATATGGCTCATCAAATCTTCGTATTATCTCAGCTGTGTTAGAACCTCCATAAGCATTGTCTACCAATGGAGATCAAAACTTGCGTTCATAACCTCGGGGCCTTGAGTCAGCAACATCAACTTGTCTAGGTATATCATCCTCGACAGCTGCATCTTCATCAAGGTCATTGAACCATGGGTCTTGTGGGTCGGAAAACACATTCCTTAACTTCTGTTCCTGCTTCTCAACCTCTGTTATAACTTCTGCATCTTCGAATTCGAAAGGTATTGTATCTCCTTTCTCGACAGACTGAAAGCCATCTCCTTTACCAAAACCGGAACCTTGTCCATCCTTGAAATGTCCTATTCACCAGATGAACTGGAGGCACATCCTCCCTCTGAAAAACAGTGTTTCTTTGTTGGAAGTGGTGTTGTAAAACCAGGGACGTTATCCTCCGGGTCCATTACACTTTTTTTTTTCAAATGTCCGTGAAAATTAGCAAACAAAGTAAGAGAGCTATTAAGGTCGAAATTCCTGAAAAAGAAGGCAATAGCTCCGTCGTTAGTCAACAAAACCGGAGGAGTCGTTAGCCCAGTCATCATTTTGTTTGTGTTCTGTGGCCAGTAGCTAAATGAAACAGACATTCCGAGTCCATCTTCGCCGAAGAACTCGTGGAGGACGTTTCTCTTCAGCTCATCCATGGTTACCCGAGCAGTAACCGGCACAGTCCTCGACATTTTCGAATTCGAAGATGCAGATAAACAGTCTCAATCACAAAATCCCATTTCCCATCAGATAAACAGTCTCAATCCCCTGAAATAACGAGACAGTGAATATTCATTTTGGGGTGTCCACGAAGTCTCATCCACAGAACTTTGAATATGTCCACGCAAATGTTGAAGTGAAGGAAAAGTGTTGATGGATTTTGTTTCTATCGACAGAGCAAATAATATATACAAAGTTAAATGAAATTAAATAAGAATAAAAAAAGAAAAGTTTTTATAAGGCCAATATAGGAAAACTATGTAGGAAGCATAAAATAAAATGCCTCTAATTAACAAAGTGTCATATTCTTTTGGTTGGGAGTGTGTCATCCGCTAGTAAAGGCGTCGTCTTGGAACCTGCAGCAGAAACAGAACGAAAGGTGTCTCCTTTACCAAACCCCATGAACTTGAGCCACCTCCTACCTCTGAAAAACATTGATTCTTTGTTGGGGTTGGTGTTGTGAAGCCATTTCTCGTTCCTGCACGTCGTTTACAAAGCCATCTCATTTACCCAAACCAGAACAACCTCCAATGTCGAAAAAACCACTATTTTTTGTTGTGAGTGTGTCATCGAGCACTAAAGGATGAGTCTTTGAACCTGCACTTGAAGCATACCCAAAGTCGTCTACTTTCCCCAAACCAGATAAACTGGAGGCACATCCTCCCTCTGAAAAACAGTGTTTCTTTGTTAGAAGTGGTGTTGCAAAACCAGGGACGTTATCCTCCGGGTCTTTTACACCTTTTTTTTCAAATCTCCGTGAAACTTAGCAAACAAAGTAACGGAGCTATTAAGGTAGAAATTGATGAAGAAGAAGCCAATAGCTCTGTTGTTAGTCAACAAACCCGGAAGATTTGTTAGCCCCGTCATCATTTCGTTTGTGTTCTGCGGCCAGTAGGTCAATGAAACAGACATTCCGAGTCCATCTTCGCCGAAGAACTCGTGGAGGACGTTTCTCTTCAGCTCATCCATAGTTACCCCAACAGTAACCAGCACAATCCTTGACATTTGCTGTTTGTCAATCACAAAACCCCATTTCCTATCAGAAGAATAGTCCCAACCCCTGAAATAACGGGATAGTGATTATTCATTTTGGCGTGTCCACGAAGTGTCATCCACAGAACTTAGGTTATGTCCACGCAAATGTTAAAGTGAAAGAAAAGTGTCGATAGATTTTGTTTCTATCGACAGAGGAAATAATATATAAAAAGTTAAAAGAAAATAAATAAGAATAAAAAAAGAAGCTTTTCTAAGGGAAATATAGGAAAATTATGTAGGAAACATAAAGTAAAGTGCCTCTAATTAACAAAGTGTCCTCTTCTTTTGGTTGGGAGTGTGTCATCCGCTAGGAAATACGTCGTCTTGGAACCTGCAGCAGAAACAGAACGAAATGTATCTCCTTTCCCAAACCCCATGAACTAGAGCCACCTCCTACTTCTGAAAAAACATTGCTTCATTGTTGGGGTTGGTGTTGTAAAACCAGGGACGTTATTCTCCGGGTCCTTTACACCTGTTTTTTTTTAAATCTCCGTGAAACTTAGCAAACAAAGTAACGGAGTTATTAAGGTCGAAATTCCTGAAGAAGAAGCCAATAGCTCCGTTGTTAGTCAACAAAACCGGAGGAGTCGTTAGCCCCGTCATCATTTCGTTTGTGTTCTGCGGCCAGTAGCTCAATGAAACAGACATTCCGAGTCCATCTTCGCCGAAGAACTCGTGGAGGACGTTTCTCTTCAGCTCATCCATAGTTACCCCAACAGTAACCGGCACAATCCTTGACATTTGCTGTTTATCAATCACAAAATCCCATTTCCCATCAGAAGAACAGTCCCAATCCCCTGAAATAACGAGATAGTGATTATTCATTTTGGCGTGTCCACGAAATGTCATCCACAGAACTTTGGTTATGTCCACGCAAATGTTGAAGTGAAAGAAAAGTGTCGATAGATTTTGTTTCTATCGACAGAAGAAATAATATATAAAAAGTTAAAAGAAAATAAATAAGAATAAAAAAAGAAGCTTTTATAAGGGTAATATAGGAAGACTATGTAGGAAACGTAAAGTAAAGTGCCTCTAATTAACAAAGTGTCCTCTTCTTTTGGTTGGGAGTGTGTCATCCGCTAGGAAATACGTCGTCTTGGAACCTGCAGCAGAAACAGAACGAAATGTATCTCCTTTCCCCAAACCCCATGAACTAGAGACACCTCCTACTTCTAAAAAAACATTGCTTCATTGTTGGGGTTGGGGTTGTAAAACCAGGGACTTTATCCTGCGGGTCCTTTACACCTTTTCTTTTCAAATGTTCGTGAAACTTAGCAAACAAAGTAAGAGAGCTATTAAGGTCGAAATTCGTGAAGAAGAAGCCAACAGCTCCGTCGTTAGTCAACAAAACTGGAGGAGTCGTTAGCCCCGTCCTCATTTTGTTTGTGTTCTGCGGCCAGTAGCTCAATGAAACAGACATTCCGAGTCCATCTTTGCTGAAGAACTCGTGGAGAACATTTTTCTTCAGCTCATCCATAGTTACCCCAACAGTAACCCGCACAATCCTCGACATTTTCTGTTTATCAATCACAAAATCCCATTTCCCATCAGATGAACAGTCCCAATCCTCTGAAATAACGAGACAGTGATTATTCATTTTGGGGTGTCCACGAAGTGTTATCCACAGAAATTTGGTTATGTCCACGCAAATGTTGAAGTGAAAGAAAAGTGTCGATAGATTTTGTTTCTATCGACAGTGCTAATAATATATAAAAAGTTAAAAGAATATAAATAAGAATAAAAAAAGAAAAGCTTTTATAAGGGCAATATAGGAAAACTATGTAGGAAACATAAAGTAAAGTGCCTCTAATTAACAAAGTGTCTTCTTCTTTTGGTTGGGAGTGTGTCATCCGCTAGTAAAGGTGTCTTCTTGGAACCTGCAGCAGAAACATAAAGAAAGGTGTCTCATTTCCCCAAACCCCATGAACTAGAGCCACCTCCTACCTCTGAAAAACATTGCTTCTTTGTTGGGATTGGTGTTGTGATGCCATTTCCCGTTTCCTGCAGGTCGTCTACAAAGCCATCTCCTTTACCAAAATCAGAAAAACCTCCAATGTCGAAAAGACGTCTCTTTTTTTTTTGTGAGTGTGTCTTCCAGCACTAAAGGTTGAGTCTTTGAGCTTTCACTTGAAGCATACCCAAAGTCGTATACTTTCCCCAAACCAGATGAACTGGAGAAACATCCTCCCTCTGAAAAACAATGTTTCTTTATTGGAAGTGGTGTTGCAAAACCAGGGACGTTATCCTCTGGGTCCTTTACACCTTTTCTTTTCAAATGTTCGTGAAACTTAGCAAACAAAGTAAGAGAGCTATTAAGGTCGAAATTCGTGAAGAAGAAGCCAACAGCTCCGTCGTTAGTCAACAAAACTGGAGGAGTCGTTAGCCCCGTCGTCATTTTGTTTGTGTTCTGCGGCCAGTAGCTCAATGAAACAGACATTCCGAGTCCATCTTCGCTGAAGAACTCGTGGAGAACATTTTTCTTCAGCTCATCCATAGTTACCCCAACAGTAACCCGCACAATCCTCGACATTTTCTGTTTATCAATCACAAAATCCCATTTCCCATCAGATGAACAGTCCCAATCCTCTGAAATAACGAGACAGTGATTATTCATTTTGGGGTGTCCACGAAGTGTCATCCACAGAACTTTGGTTATGTCCACGCAAATGTTGAAGGGAAAGAAAATTGTTGATAGATTGTTTCTATCGACAGAGAGAATAATATATAAAATGTTAAAAGAAAATAAATAAGAATAGAAAAAGAAAAGCTTTTACAAGGGCAATATAGGAAAACTATGTAGGAAACATAAAATAAAGTGCCTCTAATTAACAAAGTGTCCTCTTTTTTTTGTTGGGAGTGTGTCATCCACTAGTAAAGGGGTCGTCTTGGAACCTACTGAAGAAACAGAACGAAAGGTGTCTCATTTCCCCAAACCGCATGAACTAGATCCACCTCCTACCTCTGAAAAAAAATTGCTTCTTTGTTGGGATTGGTGTTTTGAAGCCATATCCCGTTTCCTGCATGTCGTTTACAAAGCCATCTCCTTTACCCAAACTAGAACAACCTCCAATGTTGTAAAGACCTCTCTTTTTTGTTGTGAGTGTGTCATCCAGCACTAAAGGTTGAGTCTTTGAACTTGCACTTGAAGCATACCCAAAGTCGTATACTTTCCCCAAACCAGATGAACTGGAGGAACATCCTCCCTCTGAAACACAGTGTTTCTTTATTGGAAGTGGTGTTGTAAAACCAGGGACGTTATCCTCTGGGTCCTTTACACCTTTTCTTTTCAAATGTTCATGAAACTTAGCAAACAAAGTAAGAGAGCTATTAAGGTCGAAATTCGTTAAGAAGAAGCCAACAGCTCCGTCGTTCGTCAACAAAAACGGAGGAGTCGTTAGCCCCCTCGTCATTTTGTTTGTGTTCTGCGGCCAGTAGCTCAATGAAACAGACATTCCGAGTCCATCTTCGCAGAAGAACTCGTGGAGAACGTTTCTCTTCAGCTCATCCATAGTTACCCCAACAGTAACCGGCACAATCCTCGACATTTGCTGTTTATCAATCACAAAATCCCATTTCCCATCAGATGAACAGTCACAACCCCTTCAAATAGCGAGACATTGATTATTCATTTTGGGGTGTCCACGAAGTGTCATCCACAGAACTTTGGTTATGTCCACGCAAATGTTGAAGTGAAAGAAAAGTGTCGATAGATTTTTTTTCTATCGAGAGAGCAAATAATATATAAAAAGTTAAAAGAAAACAAATATGAATAAAAGAAGAAAAGCTTTTATAAGGGCAATATAGAAAAACTATGTAGGAAACATAAAGTAAAGTGCCTCCAATTAACAAAGTGTCCTCTTCTTTTGGTTGGGAGTGTGTCATCCTCTAGTAAAGGTGTCGTCTTGGAACCTGCAGCAGAAACAAAACGAAAGGTGTCTCATTTCCCCAAACCCCATGAACTAGACTAGGGACCTGTCTTTTGCTAGACTCGGTTGACATGTTCCGTAAGAGTGACTGGAGACCTGGCTCTTGCTAGAACAGGTCGCGTTGTTCCATAAGACGTACTGGCGACATGCCTCTTGCTAGACCAGGTTGTTATGTTTCGTAAAACGGGCAGGCGATCCGCCTCTTGCTGAACCAGGTCACCATGTTCCTTACAACGGACTGGCGACCTGCCTCTCGTGTTCTTATGTCTTGAGACTAGTCTTTTGTATAGATACTTAGATTCCTCAGCTTATCAATCCCGAGGGGTGTGTTTTGACCCCAACTTAGAAGTGGCCGCAACATTCACAATAGGTTGCTTGTTGTCCAAAATATCCAAAATATATAGACCATCCTTGGAGGAGTCTTCCCCAATGGTCTTCCCTGACTTAGTGTTCTGAAACCGCACATCATCTGAACTAAATACATCCAAACAATCAAGGTCCTTTGTTGCTTTCTTAACAGACAACATATGAGAGGTAAAGCCAGGCATAAACAGTGCTTTAGTATTCTTCCTAAACAACTCTAAATCTCTTATTCCTCAAATCAACACATTCTGTTCATTTGCAATTGTAACTTTACCAAGGTGTGGTTTCACATTAGTCAACAACTCTTATCACTTATCATGTGATGGGAAGTCCCTGAATCTACTATAATCGTTTTATGAGTAGTAGAGGCAACTTGATAAGAGCATCCAAGTCAGACCTTCTCACTACTTCATAATAAAAAGTTGCAGACAGAGTTGTTGTGTATCCAGTTGATCCCCAAGACTTCTGAGGCATTCCTCTTAAGTTCCTCTGCCTTAAGTGTGGATGAAGAGTCCAGCATATGTCTTTGGTGTGCCCCTTCTTCTTGCAATGATCACAGACCCCCATGTTTATCCTCTCTGTCGATGGAGGAGTCTCATGGCTTACATGAGCCATCTCAGATGTTCCTTGAAAGAGGTCTCTTGATCCTTCTTCCTTTTGAATCATCATGCATACTTCATTCAAAGTTGGTAATTTCTCAAACATGAGAATGTGATGGATAAGACCCTTGACTGATCCATTGTGGGTAAGGAGGAGACCAAAGACTTGGTCCTGCTCACGCCTCTCCATCATCTCCAGCACATTAGTGGTAGGAGGACTCAACATCCCCAGCTCTGCCCACAGAGTTCTGAAGTCACAAAACAAGTTCTTGAATGGTTTCTCCTCTAGTTGGAGATCAATCAAAGCTTTTTTCACCTCAAAGATCCGACTAAGATTAGAGGTGTTACCATACACAATTAATAGTGTGTCCCAAAGTTCCTTAGCAGTTTCAACATATGAGTAAGCTGCAAGGATATATGGCTCCAATGAGCTCTGAAGAACTGCAAGCACCAGCTGGTCCTCCTGGATCCACTTGGAATCCTCATGAAAGGTTTTAGAGCCAGTGGGAGACTCCAATTTCCCCTCGCCAGCTACAGTTTTCCCTTTGTCCTTAGACACGTCTTGAGAGCTCACAACATGCTCCCAAAGCCCACAGCTTCTAAGTGCTGTTTTGTAGTTCTTGACCACAAGATATAGTTATCTCTTTTCATAATAATTGGTAGAGTGATTTGTTTATGGTTTTGATTCTCCATGGATTAGATCTTGAAGAGAGATAAATATATTTTTTTCTGAGAAAAACAAAGAGAAACCAGAGATATGACAAGAGAATATTTGCGGAATTAGTTTTTTTGCGGAGCGAATTGCTTTGATACCATGTGAGAAATAAGAGATCAGTGCTGGATTTGTGCGAGAGTCGAAACTCACACAATCAAATCTTGTAATAAATGGGGGCTCCAAATCCTATTTTATAAGAACTAAAGGACTGAAATCAAAATTTTGTTTTATTAAGTGATCATTTTTTGCCAAAGTACAAGAAAATTCGTAAAAACTTAATGTCTTACAATACAAAAAGTCTAATACAAGCTAGCATATATATAGTAGATAATCTAAAGTGCTGAAGAAGCTTATTAGCGATGTGGGACGTCTTTAACTCTGCCGTCTGCCGACTTAGACGGATTTGAGCCTGATCTGCGGCCAAAATCTTCAACAGATCGCCATTTAGCCCAGTTTCACCTCCGGTTTGGCTCGGTTTGCTTTGATTTTCGTTTTCCGCCTCGTTTGGACTTCTTTCCCGATTTTTTGGTTGGTACATCAACAGTGCTTGTGAACAGTACCCCGTGAACAGTACCACGAGTCCGAGTTACGTTAAACCAAACCTCGGTTTCTTCCAACTTTTATCGGGTTCATGAATAGTGTTCTGTGAATAGTGTTTTTGCGGATACTCCCGGATGAACAGTGTTCCATATCAAACGACATTGGGCTGAGCTTTCGGTTTTCGTAAAAAGTTCGTATAAAACTTCAGCCCGCCCATGGCGGGCTGCTCTCCGAGCTTAAGGGTGGACTGCTCTTAACCAAAGAAGCAAACCGGCGGCCTGGAGAGCATGGACGCCTAAGTGGCGGCCTGGCTAGCAAGGAGAAGCAAACTGGCGGCCTGGAGATCAAGGAGAAGCAACCAGCGGCCTAGAGAGCAAGGAGAAGCAAACCGGCGGCCTGGAGAGCAAGGAGACTCTATGTTGTGGCCTGGCCAGTAAGGAGGCTCTAAGGGGCGGTCTGGAGAGCAAGGAGACTCTTAAGTGGCAGCCTGGCTAGCAAGAAGAAGCAAAATGGCGGCCAAGAGAGCAAGGAGAAGCAAACCGGTGGCCTGGAGAGCAAGGAGAAGCAAACAGGCGACCTGGGGAGCAAGGAGACTCTAAGTGGCGGCCTGGCTAGCAAAGAGGCTCTAAGTGGCGGCCTGGAGATTCCAAGGGCGAGCTAGAGATACCAAGTGGCGGCATGGACAGTCCAAGGGCGAGCTAGACGGCCTAAGCGGCGGCCTGGACAGTCCAAGGGCGGTCTATGCATTGTTTTCGGGTCTCCAAATGAGTTTTTGTTTCTTTGTATGAGTTTCCAGCTAGCCAATCATTCCTAGAGTAAATTGACTAGCTGGTTTGACCCTCAGATAAGCTTTTCGTATAAATATTTACACTTTTTGGTTCGTCAATCTTCGAGGGGTGGGGTTTTGACCCCAACAGTTAGCCCCCCAGCTTGTTACTTTTGTGTGAGGAAGTAATGTTGAAATGTATGCCAAGAGGCGAGCTGATGTTCATATATATATATATATATATATATATATATATATATATATATATATATTTATACGATATGTCTCCGAGAGCCGAAGTCGGGGAGCTGGTTTATGCTAAAAGGAAAGTTTCCATTTCGAACACTGCTTCTCCTCTGAACTTTTCCGAAATCCCTAAAGCTTTGTTTCGATTTTTGCAATCATCGCTGAGTTGACGTTCCGTGAGAAGGAGGAGAAGGAGAGGCATGAGAGGGAGGCGAAAGAAATATTCGAGCAGAAAGACTTGAGCCCTTCTGGTAAGTTGGCGACCTGTTCCTTGGAGGCAAAGTCGCTTGGGGGCGGGGTAGCTATTCCTCTTTTGGAGTGGCCCGTGAATAAGTTAACTTTGTCGATTGTTGTGGTTACTCCTTTGAGGAAAGAGGTGTTCTTAGCGCAAAGTGTCACTAAAAACCCGGGGAATGTAACGAAAGATCCTTCCAAGGGTTGCCCATCAAATCGAGGAACAGAATGCCCTCTGATGCATCAAACACAGCATGGATCCAATGTAAAGATGGGAACAGAATGCCTTGTAGGTTGCGATACCAAGGGGCAAAGGAGTTCTTCCCTTGGAGTGCAGCCTTCTGAGAGTGTGGCGGTAAATCCTCTACGAGGATTTGATCCATCTAAGGCAGTTTGCCGGAACAGTTGTGAGTCAGCAAGGTTTTTTCTCCATGATCACGGATCTGGATTTTAACTTTGCTTCCTGCGAGAGTTTAGAAGAATCCAAGAAGTATATTAACATAGCCCAGATTGGGATGAAGGTTTGACGCTTATGAGCTTTTCTTGAGTCTTTCCTTCTTCCTTCTTACTAATTTTTCTCGTTTTTTGCAGTTAACATCCTCTATGAACAAGTGCGTTAATTCGTAAGATGTTGGAATTTGCGGGATCCGTTAATGTGCCGAGGAGGTGCAGGAGGAGGTCTGGTCAATTAGGAGGAAATTCAATGATCTGGAGAGTTCAAGCTCTCGGCAGATCCAGTTTCTAGAGAAGCAGCTCTCTCAGTTAAAACAGGAAAAAGATCGAGCCGTTCATATGTCTGTTCGCCTAGAGGCAAAAGTGTCGCGCCAGGCTGCTGACTTAAAGGTTATGGAGAATCAGCTGGAAAACTCTAAAGCTTCGCGTGAGGCGAGGGCTCAGCGAGCTTATGCAGACGGTCAGAAGGCTTCTGCCGATAAATACTGCGTTCTCCTGAACGAGTTAAGGTAGTTTCTCGGGTCTTTGTCCGAAGCGAAGACAAAAGAGATCGATCTCGCTAAGGTGGTGAGTAATCTAGAACTCATTGCTTTGCTCCAAGGGAGCAAGCCTCCAAATCGAGGAGAAGAAGACTCTGTCAGTGTGGTAGGAGGAATTAGCTAGAGTGACGGGTCAGTTCGACATGGTGGTCAGTCAATTCCGAGAAAAGATTGAGTCTCAGCCGACTTCCGCATCTTCCCACGGGTGGTGCCGTCTCGACGCTCGAAGATAAATTGCTTGAAGATGAATTTGTGGCGATCAGAATAGCTGATCTCGCTGGATCCAATGATGGAGTTTTCGGGATCTCGGATTTGGCCCTTGCTAAGGCGTTTGGCCCGAGTCCTTCTTAGTCTCTTTGCAAGTTTTTGTTTTTGAGTTTTGAGTATGTAGTGTTGTTGGGATTTTTTTCGTATTTTATCGTTTACGTGTTAGCCTCTGCACCCTTTCTTTTCTTTTATGTTTCGAATTGACTTTTTCTTGGATTTGTCCATGAGGATTTAACGAAAATGCTTTGATTCTTTCGGTTGCCGTTCTATGGCCTGGTTTAGGTCGCCATTTTTTAGGGGCTGGCAACCTGCTTGATTGTTTGTTCGGGTTAGCAATCTTCTCGTGTGAGGAGTGGCGACCTGCTCTGGGTTTCGAGTAGATTTCTGATTTCTTTCAAAGAGAAACCGGCGGCCTGCTTCAAGTCCGTTATATGAAGAATGCTTGTAGCGTGCCGAGAGATGTTTTATTGAATCTGAGTTGGCTTGACGAGAGCACTTTACCGGGCGCTCTGATCTTGGTACCAGCATGCTTAGGAAATATTTCCTTTCTGAGTTTAAATAAATCGTTTTACCAGCGTAAAGTGGCTTGCTGGGTTTAAAGTTCTGTCCGGTTATAGGGTTTGCGGCTTTTCAACTTATGAACCCGTTATAGACGGTGAACGTGTTTTTGATCTCATACTAGAGCCGGTTTGGTATTACGTTCGCGAGAAGTAGTAAGACCAGTGTTCCTTGGATGGCGTTTACTGGGGTTAGCAAGCTTATATCGCTGTTTATGCTCTGCAGTATTTAAAATCTACGAAACACTCCTGAAAATAAGCGAAAAAGAATACCGTTCAGACACTTCTTACATTCCCGATCAAGTCGTACCCTTCAGATATTAATCCAGAAATTTATATAGCACACTCATTTTATCCGTCTATCGATGTTGAAAAACTATGGTTATAATTATGTCTTGTTGTGATCAGAAACTGATGGTAAGACGTGTGCCAAGAGGTAAAGTTTTTCATTATGTCATACTATATGTTTTTCATTATGTCGAGTTTCCTCGGAGTCGGTGGGAGTATACGTGTATACGGACCAATTTCCCCCCCCCCTCCTTAAATATTTAAAGGGAGGTAGCTGCACTTATTGAAAGATAAGTTGCCTTGTACGTAGGGATCAAGCCGATTCGTAGTTCATTTCACAAAGATCAAGAAAATCTAGTGATCGTATTCCATGATCTTGGTACGGGTTTTTCTTCTTTGCTTTCGAGTTCATACGCTCATGGGTGAACCACCTTTGTCACTTTGTATGATCCTTCCCATCTGGCGCCTAGCTTTCCCACATTTGGTTGCTCTGTATTTTGGAAAACTTTTCATATGACGAGATCTCCTTCTTTGAATTTGAGGCTGCGAACGTGGGAGTTGTAGAACTTGGCGGCTGCTTGCTGATAGTTTTAGATACGAACGAGTGGTTGGTCTCGCTTTGTGACTTTCGTCGCTCCGGGGGTGTCATCTTTGGTAATTGCCTTCGTTTTATTTTTGGGGTTGAAACCCCCTTTTCCGGCTTGCGACTTTCCCGACTTCTCGCCTTTGTCAGTCTTGCTGGTTGGTTGTTCATTCCGGTCTTGGCCTTGGGGCCTGATCTCTCAGAGTTCTTGTGTTAAGAGCTTGGCTGTGAGCTTCGTTCTTAAAGCGTGCCTGGTTGCCGTTGATTGGCCGTAGAGGTGATGGTGTTTGCACTAGAGTATCTCGTTGACGTTCCCGGAGTTTCTAGTACATCTGTTCCATGGACATTTGTCACGTCTGGAGACCGTTTGTGCCCGATCGGAGCTGGTGGAAGTTTGTTCCGAACCAACCTAATAGTTGTAGGCTCCTCCCACGTTGACTACTTCAGAGTGTACGTAGCCGCCTTTCTGACTGCTCTCCATGTTGTCCGAGGTTGTTGGAGCAAGAGGTATGGTTTGGTTTTGTTGCTTCGAAGTACGAAACTTCTAGGCCGAAACCTTTTCTTTGTGGACAATGAAATTTGAGACCCTACGGACGGCTTGTTTTATGGTTATGGGCATGTTTAGTGATATTTCCTCTCGGAAAATTGACTCATGCCACAGTGCTTTTCTCAAAGTTGCAAGTGCCGCTTCATTGCCGAGCTCGTTGATCTTTGACACGACTACTTCAAAGCGTCCCATTAAATTTTGTAGACTCTCATTCGGGCCTTGGGATAGAGTCCAAAGATCTGCATCGGAGGCTTCCCGGCTTGCGGAGATCGACGTCTTTCCCATCAGGCCCGTTCTTCCTTGCTCATTGGCTCGTCTTTTCTGCTCGACTCAGAGTACGTTTTCTTCTTCCTCGATGGGGTCTCTTTCCTCGTTATTGGTCTCGACTTCATCTTGCCCAGTTCCATTCTCGATGGTTCTGGTTCATCCTCCGCTCCCGTATTTGGTTACAGTTGAAGCCAGCTGATCGGTGTTTTATCCGGCGGCGTTCTTACTTTTCAAAAGTGGTGGCCCGTACAGGTCCACCCTTGTCCCGAGTGGGGTTTGCTCACTCAAGTTTTGCCCTCTCGGCGCTACCGTTTGTGGCAAGAATCGGAGACGCCTTGCTCTGATGGTCCGGCAGTTGCGCTCCAAGCCTCCTCTCATTGAGCCACCGTTCCGTTCACCTTGTCTTGTCAGACTTGCCTCTCTAGGACCGTGACCAGCATCGTCTTCAACTCGGCCATAGAAGCCACTTCTTTTCCTGGACCGGTTGCTCCGACCGTCTGGTTGTTTTTGTCGTTGATCTCTTCATTTGCAGACATCAATTTCTTTCTCATATCCTCTTACTCTTAGGGTTTAGAATATTCGTCCCCACATACGGCGCCAAACTGTGAGACTCGAAACTCACACAATCAAAACTTTTAATAAATGAGGGCTCGAGAATCCTCTTTTAGAAGAACTAAAGGACCAAAATCGAAAGTTTATTATTAAGTGATCTTTTTTTGCCAAAGTACAAGAAAATTCTTAGAAGCTTAATGTCTTACATTACGAAAAGTCTAATACTTGTAATTTGATGATTTTAAACTAATGCAAGCTAGCATATATATAGTAAGCAATCTAGGGTGCTGAAGAAGCTTATTAGCAATTTGGGTCGTCTTTAACTCTGTCGTCCGTCGATTTAGACGGATTTGGGCCTGATCTGCGGCCCAAATCTTCAACAGGTAGCCATTTAGCCCGGTTTCGAACAGCCCGCCTCCGGTTTGGCTCGGTTCACTTTGATTTTGGTTTTCCGCCTCGTTTGGACTTCTTTCCCGATTTTTGGGCCGGTACATGAACAGTGCTTGTGAACAGTACCCCGTGAACAGTACCACGAGCCAGAGTTACGTTAAACCGAACCTCGGTTTCTTCCGACTTTTATCCAGTTCGTGAATAGTGTTCTGTGAATAATGTTTTCAGATATTCTTGGATGAACAGTGTTCTAAATCGAATGACACTAGGCTGAGCTTTTGGTTTTCGTAAAGAGTTCGTATAAAACTTCAGCCCTCCTGTTTTCTTGTATGAATCTCAGCCCGCCCGTTTTCTCTTATGAATCTCAGCCCGCCCGTTTTCTCGTATGAATCTCAGCCCGCCCATTTTTTCGTACAAATCTCAGCCCGCCACTTTCCTTTGGTAGGAAACAAACCAGCAGTCTGCTGAGTGTGAGGAAGGAACTGGCGGACTGCTATTGGACACGGCGGGATGCTCTTATGAGTTTGAACATGGTGGGCTGCTCTCCGAGCTTAAGGGTGGACTGCTCTTGGTCTTGGACATGGTGGGTTGCTCTTGTGAGCATAGAGGGTGGATTGCTCTTGGAGCTTGAACATGGCGGGCTGCTCTTAGAGGGTGGATTGCTCTTGGAGCTTGAACATGGCGGACTGCTCTTGCAGCTAGAACATGGCGGGCTGCTCTCCGAGCTTAAGGGCGGACTGCTCTTAACCGAAGAAGCAAACTGGCGGCCTGGAGAGCATGGATGCCTAAGTGGCGGCTTGGCTAGGAAGGAGAAGCAAACTGGCGGCGTGGAGAGCAAGGAGAAGTAAACCGGCGGCCTGGAGAGCATGGAGAAGCAAACCAGCGGCCTGGAGAGCAAGGAGACTCTATGTGGCGGTCTGGCCAGCAAGGAGGCTCTAAGTGTCGGCCTGGAGAACAAGTAGACTCTAAGTGGCGGCCTCACTAGCAAGAAGAAGCAAAATGGCGGCCAAGAGAGCATGGAGAAGCAAACCGGCGGCCTGGAGAGCAAGGAGACTCTAAGTGGCGGCCTGGCTAGCAAGGAGGCTCTAAGTTGCGGTCTGGAGAGTCCATGGGTGAGCTAGACAACCTAAGTGGCGGCCTGGACAGTCCAAGGGCGGTCTGTGCATTGTTTTCGGGACTCCAAATGAGTTTTTGTGTCTTCGTATGAGTTTCCAGTTAACCCAATCATTCCTAGAGGAAGTTGACTAACTGGTTTTGTCCTCGGATAAGCTTTTCGTATAAATATTTAGACCTTTTGTTTCGTCAATCTTGGAGGGGTGAGTTTTAACCCTAACAATTTGTGAGATCAAAGCTTGCTTGATCTGAGATTTATGAAGAACAAAGTAGGTGGAGAAGAGAAGAGAGAATAGTAACAATAATTTTCTTAATTAAATTAACTTGTGATTTGCAATAATATATGCACTAAAAGAATGCAACCTAGTTGATAAACAACAAATATCTAATTGTTTGGTTACGAAACTTGTGAACAGTGCATGACACAATAATGGCCGGATTTGTGCAGCAGACTTTTTCTTTACCCAGCCGACTTCTTCATTTTAACACAGCTTACCTCTCCATGACCTGCCGAACTAGACTGACGGGACAAATAGCAAACGACCCAGCAACAGTAAATTACTTTAACAAAGACCCAATACTAACAATATTCAAATCACAGCCGAACTTTGTGACTGTAAAGCAGACTAAATTAAAGTTTCAAATTTTCCATGTAGCCATCGCATATTGACTAACCTAAATGGCATATTATCAACAGGTCCGGCTTTATGTATGTGCTAGAGATGCATTTGCACAGGACCAAACTCAACTTTTCATTTTGTGCTGAGTCCAAATTAGAAAAACGAACAAAAATTACTACTCAAAAGAGCTCAAACTATTTATTATTTCTTCTATATATTAAACTTATAACAATAAAAATGATTTATAAACTCAAAACAATAATAAGGATCCATTTATTTTCTAGCACATGGTCCAATTTAATATTGAGCCAGGATCAAATACCAACAAAGTAACCAGAGGTAGAGAGACCTCGGAAATCAAAGGTAAGGATGAACGGTGCCCTCGAAAATGATTCAGATTAAGCCTGTTGTCCACAGCAATCGACGGAAATCCTAAAGAGCTGGGAAGAAGCAGAGAAGAGTGAGGACGGTTTTGAGTGTTTATGTTCTGTCGCCGGAGAGCTCGATTGCCATCGACAAAATTCGTTGCCAGAATTTGATGGAAGGAGAGAACAAATCGATTTTCCCCTTTAGAAAAAATTAAGATTCGTCAATTTTGCAGACAAATAGAGTTGGATGTGAATAAGAGAGAAATGAGAGAAGATTTCTGTGTGTTTTATTCCAAGTACAATGAGTCCTATAGGGACTTATGCCTAGAGAATATCTAGGATAGATACAAATATACTCAGAATATACTTAGGAATATTCTAGGGATAAACCTCATAATGTACATCCATATCTAGAATATATAGGATATCGAGATTATCCATAACACTCCCCCTTGGATGTCCATTATGAAAAATGGTTTGTAATGCGCTTAAGATGTTGCCTCATTAAAAACCTTATTAGGAAAACCCAATGGAAAAAACCATAGTTAAGGGAAAAAGAGTGCAACACGCATTACTCCCCCTCATAAAGACATCACTCTAAATCTGTGAGACGAAATAATCTAATATGATGAAATAGCTTTTTGAATGTCACGCCTTGGTAAATATGTCTTCAAAATCTTCACTTGAATGAATTTGTAGAGCACTTATATCGCCGTTTTCTGCAGTTTGTTGAACTTGTTGATGATTCATCTAGATCATTCTCTTTTATTCTTTTGATCTCATTAATATGTGAAAACACTTTAGAGGGGTGATAGACATTTATTCTCAAAGTTATAGCATTCTTTTTAGGTGTCTATCATTTGTGTGTTCTTTACTTGCCTCGTTAAAACCTTGTCATGAAAAAACCCAATGGGATAAAAACCATGATAAGGAAAAAGAGTACAGTCACACACATTATCATATTTCTCCCATGGAAGTAACATCTTCAGGATATGCATTCTGATCATAAATATCATCTTTAAAAAATGGAGTATAGCTTTAGTTAATAAACTCGTTTGATTTAAATATATAGTCTCAAAACATTGGACTTTTGGTCCATAATGTCATTTTGACATAGATGATCATTTCTCGATCTATTTGGACTTCAATCCAAATCTCTTCACTGATAATATTTTGTACTTTTGTATTGTGCATACTTGTATATACGAATTATTCATAATTTTCTTATAAAACTTACTATTATGACTTTCTTTCTTGTCATATGAGATCTTATCTTTCAATCATGAAAGATTAATAACTTGCTCAAGTTCTATAAGAATCTTTTGAGATAACATCTCTTTTTCTAAATTTTACATTTGGAATGCATAAAGACAATGTTGTCTTTTCAAGAATGTTTCTTTCAAACTTCAACATGCTATAACTCTTTAGGAATTATATTGAGATCCATGATCCTTTATATTTCCACCATACTAGTTGTGATAACTTTCTAATGGTTTCAACTGTTTTAAAATTAAGGATCATTTGATCCATAATCCTTGTATAAAAATACATGTGAGTATATTGACTCATCTTATAATATTCACTTTTGTGATCATACCCTATAAAACATATTTGCTTTAATTCGATCGAATAACTTGAGTTCCCGAGAACATAAATTTGATATCGTAAATCCTTCAAGGATTTTATCTTTCAGGATTGTTCACATAAGTATCATTATCTAGTGGGTCGTTTCAGTCAAGTCCTTCATGTATTGCCAGACTGATAATGAACTTGAAAATAGTTGCCTCCACCACAAAAGATTATGTCTCTTCATAATCATTGTTCTTTAGCACAAGGCTCAATTATGTTCCACTGGTTCTACACCTTTAGGTGTATGGACTACTAGTCCAAATACTTCTCTCTTTCTACGAGAGTTTAGATCTTTGTCTATTGCTTCATTTGTAATTTGGCCAATTGTGTACACTTTTCAATAGACTTTGTTTCATGATCCTCTTTCTCATTCATTATATCAACTGCTATATTGCAAGCAAAAATATCATCGACGTCGATTTGCTTATTGGTTCTTTTTATTCCATACATGACATAAATTATTGAGATCTCTTCATTGTCTCAGGTACCTGAATTTCTTTCATTGTCATGTTCAATGTCTCTTCTTGAGATCATTCAAAATATTTTTCTCTCGGTTTGACTATTTTCAACTTATGCTCCTTTTCTTTTCCGAGAATTCTTAGAACCAATAGGTCTATCACGCTTCATGCGATCTTTAGACTCACTAGCAGTTTGATATTATCTTTTAAAGACATCAAATCTTATTGGAGCATTTACAGCTGGTATGTGTCACTTTATCACTCTCTTTAGGTCAGTAAATATATCTGGCAACTAAGTTACTCTACTCTATAGATGAATTATCTTTTTGGACTCTTAGTGCATATTCTTTAGTCCGAGGATCAATGATAATTCATTCCAACTCATTTATTTCTCCAGCTGTTTATTTTCTCCCCCGAATGTTGGAAATACTGACTTATTTAAATTTCAGTCTACTACTCGAGCCTTACTTAAATCCTTCTTGGATGGCTCTAAATTCTTAATACTATTCTTAAGTATTAATGGAGATTCGTATCCAACATATATTATCAACCTCATTTGAGGATCCATCTTAAAGCTCTGTGGTGGAGCAATTAGAATGTACATTGTACATCAATATTTCTTAGATGGAATATATTTGGTTCCTGATCCAAAACCAATGATGGGGAAAACTATATATTTCTTGTTGGCTTAATGCGAATTAATGTTGCTGCATTTTCTGTATGAACATATGCTACCGAATGTTCAACATGTATCCCAATGGGTATTACATAGTCATCAAAGACTCACGAATTTTCACCAGTATTATTAAGATGCATGGTAGATGATCAGTCCACCAACATCTTCTTATATCCGTTAATAGATTCCAAATCTATTTTGGTTGGTGAAAACCGTATTGTCAGCTTCTCTTATGAGCAACCAGCATATGAAAAATCATTCAGGAGAATCTTCTAGCTCTTTAATGAATGTTCTCATGAATTATCTTTCACATTTTCATTGAACCGTAATGGTCTAACCGGTTCATGCCAAACAATAGTATATTACGTAAACTTCTAGTTTACCAATATCTTTTATCTTCATTACACGAATCTTTGTGTAGTACAATCTAGTATAAATACAAGTAGTTCTTTTGATTCATTGGAAAATACTTTTCATTTGAAATGTATCTAACATTTCTTTCGCTTATTGTCTCAAAATCTCATGAATTTACTTCATGGAGGATTCATCAATCCCAGTTTTGGTGATAACATAATCTTTTGGATGTTTCACTTATTATAGAATATGAGATTCTTTAACTCTCCCCTTCAAGATGATAATACTGCAAGTTTATCAATCTTGAATTGAATCTCATTTTAGATCAATAACATAACATACCATACTTGGGTCATATATTTTATATTTGATCCTTCTATATTTTGAGACTTAGAGAACATAATGCATCAAGTATTTGAAATACTTTAAAGATGACTTATCAATCTCACTTTGAGCATAAATATCATCTTTTAGATTTTCCACTTACTATGGATGTGAGATTCCTTAATTCTCCCCTCGAGATGATGAGACTACATGTCCATCAATCTCGAACTGACTCTCACTAAATTTCTTTTGAGACTTGGGATAGTACAATGCATTAATGAGTTCAAAATTGTATTTCCATAGGTATTCATATATATGCTCTTCTGGAGCTTTCAATATGCTTTATACTAATTTATATTGTACTCACACTTGTTTCTTTTATCATTAAATGATAGAAATATCACTTACTTATTATCATCTTTAATTTCTCATTTCTGATGAGAATCTGAGTTCTTAAAAGAAACTCATTGGTCTCAATTTTTACTTTGACAATATCCACATTTACATTTACGACCACTTCTATAACAATTTCTTTGTATAGTCTTTTTCTTTTCTAGTATAAGTAATGTCACATTCTTGATGATCATTAATATCTTTAGATTGCTTTAAAGAATTTGTGGATATTTTCAGTCAAATACTTGAACATGAGACTATTAAAAAGACCATGGTAATATAATATATCAAATTATATATTGTAGATATTATCATGATTATTATATTAAACCAAAACAAAATAATATTTCTATAAACTCATCACATTAATTATTATTATTTTTTTATTATTATTATCATACCATTAAACAAGATTCTTAACCAAACAATTATAAATTGGGTGAAAAAAATTCATGTCCTTTAGGCAATGTCTTTTGGTCGAGATTTTATACTTGTACTTTTGAACTCATATTGCCATTTATATAAGCAATAAAACATTCATATTATCAAGCAAGAATCAAACAAGAAAATAGCAATAAAATAAACTCAAAGTACTAAAATGTCAAAGCAAAACATGAAACATAAAAATCAGAATGTCGAGATCCCATTTCTTTAGTCAATGTATAAGCCGGCCTCTCAGTCCATGTGTTTCCACACGACTTCCTCCTTATTATTATTAGCATCATTTGCTTCAGGAGGTCTCATCTCACTGTTACGTTGCTCAATGTATCTTTTCTGCAGTTGATCAATTCTACTGATAGTATCTCTATCTTTCTGCTTTCTTTGCTCAGTTTTCAAAAGGTATGACAATAGGTCATTATAGTTGGTGAAACTTTTGGCCTTATGTGATAACAACAAATCCTTTGGATGGAATGTGGAGTAGGTCTTATATAGTAAGTCCTCATGTGTTACCACTTCACCACATAGTTCAAGATCATAGGCGATTTTTATTAGAACAGAATTATATTCGTCCACGGATTCAAAATCCTGGAAATTGAGGATCCTCCATTCTTTCATGGGCTTTCACCATAATACCATTGAGTATCTTTCATTTAACTTTGTCCAAAGGTCAAAGGGATCCTCAATATTTAGGTACTGATTTCTCAGTTCCTCAGTGAGATGATAGCACATAATTGTTATGGCTCTATGCTTTTGGCTTTCAATTTCATTATTGCCATCAATGATACATCTCCCGAGTCCTCTAGACTTCAGAGCAACTCTAGTATTCATTAGAAATTCTAGAAAATTATCTCCAGAGAGATTTAGGGTAGAATAATCTGAGGGTTCGAATCTCGACATCTGAATCACATTATCAATCAATTCAATAATTTAGAATTCATGCAAACAATTCATATGATTTCAAGACATTCAACCATTTCTTACAATGCTAGGTCTATATGTATCAACATGAGATAATGTGCATAACCACACGGCTTAATTATATGCTTGAGCCACACGGCTATGATGATGCAACAACCTTAGCAAATTGAATTCTATAATGCATCAAGTAATCTATATGTGAATACATCTAAAATATTATTCAAAAATGAACAATGTCACATGGCTATGAGATGAGGATAGGATTTTAAGGTCCTTAACATATTCAGGGTTTCAGTTTATGAATGCATCAAGAGAAACTATCATCTTAGCTCTCATGCAATAATCAATCAAGTACTAATCATTCATAAACCTCAAAATAAAATTCGAATTTAATAAATATGGTAATTAGGGTTTTCAAGGCCCTTTAGGTTTCAAATTCGAATTAGGATTTTAAGAATCAATATACAATGGATCTATCAATGTCTAAGTTATCATGTGATTAACAAGCTGATACAAATAATAAGCTATCATGCGATTTAAACAAATAATTATGTCATCGATTTTATCAAGTAATTATGTGATTCATAAATCAATCCTAGGCAAGTATGATCTATGACAAATAATAAAAGGAAAAGATCATGCAAGGATTAGGGTTTTAATGCGAATTAATGATTCTAGATCAAATTTGAATTTAACAACCTAACAAACAGATTCTAGATCAAAATTGAATTTAACAAACATGTTTCTATTAAGGAAACAATCTTAATATATTTTCAAGGTCGATAGAACAATTAATCAATGAACCAAAATCAAATTTAGGGATTTATAAAATCGATTTGGGGGTTTTCAGATTAGGGTTCTAGTTCCATTAGGTCAGATTCGATCTTATGTTTTAGGGATTCGATTTTGTTTACCTTAAACACCAAATGGGTTGAATGGATTGAACCGGGAGCTAAAAGACCTCGGAAAACAAGCTGACCACGAGCTGCAATGAACACGAGATAGATTGGATATGTTTTCACGGCG
This sequence comes from Iljinskaea planisiliqua, assembly GCA_900108845.1. Classification (NCBI taxonomy): domain Eukaryota; kingdom Viridiplantae; phylum Streptophyta; class Magnoliopsida; order Brassicales; family Brassicaceae; genus Iljinskaea; species Iljinskaea planisiliqua. Next base: position 12,068,051 of record FNXX01000002.1, on the reverse strand, counting down.
GCAGCGGCGGTTAGGGCAGCGGCGACGGCTAGGGTTTTGTGAGCTCAGGGTTTTAGAACAATCGTGCTGATAACGTGTTATGAATAAGAGAGAAAGGAGAGAAGATTTATGTGTGTATTATTCCAAGTACAATGAGTCATTTATATAGGGACTTATGCCTAGAGAATATCTAGGATAGATACTTAGGAAAATTCAAAGAATAAACCTCATAATGTACATCTATATCTAGAATATATAGGATATCGAGATTATCCATAACAGGTCTTGTTTTTTTATTTCTTTCTGTTTGTTTGTTTTTTTTTTCGACATTTTCTTTTGGGTGCAAACTAATTTTTTTTCTTGTAAATTAATGGCATTTGTGTCATTAAATTAAGGTTTGATGGGTTAATTGTCCGTTTATATGTTTTTGATTAAGTGTTTTTTAATGGATGCTAATTTAGTAATATATTGAAAGATTAGTGTTAATTTGAGTAATTTTCTCTAAAAAAAACTTATCGCTTCCATTAGTGACCATTAAAACGCACAATATAATGAACTGAAAAATTAATAAATAATGAACTTTGAGGAATAAAAATGAATTTTTAATAGTTTCTTAGAGTGATTTGTGACTATAAAATGATGTTTATTTAACAAATTAATAAAAAAAGAAATTGAAATATTTTTTAACTAATTTTTATAAAAATGCAAATACTATTAAAATAATTTCAAAATAGTTAAAGATAAAAAAAAAAAAAAAGTATCAATTTTTCCTTATTACTCCTCTTCAATATTGATGAGGAAAAAAAATTGTTATACATTTCTTTTAGACAAATAAATTTGACAGATGAAAAGGAAAAAATATATCTGAATTTAAAATTTATTTCCTCTTAAATGTTGTAAATCTTTAAGAACATCATATTCCTCCTCATTTGTTTCCATTAAATAACCAATTGAAGTTATCTCTTACATGTAATTAACTATAGTTATTAACCATATAATTTATATATAGTTTCATGTATATTTATCAATATCAACTCTATAAATATAGATAACCAATATAATAACTATAGTTAGTTATTTATGTGACTATATGAAAATCTTATAAATAATTAACTATTTGTTATATATGTAGTTAGCTGATAACTACAATAGTCATCATGTTGTGAAATATATATGTTTTAAATAATTATATATCATTTTTCAAACACTATTTTATGTATTATTTATACATAAAATGTAGGAAAAATTTCATATTAATACATCAACTAAACTTGTATTACCAACATACCACCTTTTAACTTGATCTAAACAATACACATACCTTTTTTTTTTTTTTTTGCTATCTTATTTGTATTACACAGACATCGTTAACAGCCATTAACAGCATTGTATACGTCGCTTTAAATTATTATTCATTTAGTTTATTTCTAAGCCCATGGTTAAAAAATTAATTATATACAAGAGAAGCTGGAAAATTCCTAGAAAAAAAACTCTTTTTTTTTATTGAGGAAGTCCACAAGAAAAGATAGAGAGAAAGAGAAAACCTAAAATTGTGAGAAGAGAGAGAAGTGGATCAAATGCCAAAGTTTGGGATGACGATTGGATCGAATGCAAGCAGCGGTGGAAGCCAATATTCGAAAGTGAATTTGACGTATAATAGATGAAGTAAGCTGAGAGAAATCAGAATTGTTGTATGAAATGGAGAAGGAAAACAAGAAATGATGGTTACCAAGGACAAGAAGATGATGCTTCGATAAATTATAATTGTATCTTGGGTGGGTTTTGTAGGTGTTGTTGCTGTGATTGTTCATGCTTTAAACTAAGGTGTTGGCGTTTGTTAATGATATATTTGCTTCATGCTCTTATTGGTTTTTGTTGTTGCTTTTGTTTGGTTTGATGTTTCTCTTATCATTATCGAGTTCCTCTCTATTTTCATCTTCACTCTTTTCTTCATCCTCTCTACTCTTCTCCTCATTCTTACTTCTTTCTGAACAATCTTCACGAAAGTCAATATACAAATCAACTTCTCCAATGGTTTTAGTTTCCTCACACAGCTTCCAAATCCCAATATCAATGTTTTTGTATATCGATCTTGCTGTAGATATATCTTCACTGATTAGCTTATACCAAAACTACTCCATCTTGTTCTTGATTCCTCGTTCTTTGATGAAACCCTAAAAAATTGACCAAGTTAGAATATCTGGATCAATGAGCAACTCTCGAACATAAACTCCACCTGTGTAGGAGAATTTTTTTTTATGCCATTAAACCTCCATAGGTAATGTGCATCTTCAAAGCACCATCGACGTCATTAATGCAATTGTAAACACAAAACAAAACAAATAGCAAAAATAATCAGCTTGTGTACTGTTTATCGTCATGAACACCAACAAAATTCAAACTGAGAATTCTCAAAAATAAAATAGAAAGGGAGAGACGACTCTTACCTCATCTTCTTAATTCGTTCTTCTTCTCACAACGGAATGGATTTGACTGTCACATAAATCATTCTCGATGTCAATTTGAAGATTTTTTTTTCAGATTTGGAGATTTAGGGTTTTTAATTTGAAATTTTATCGACTTGAGTTTGGACATTAACGAAAATGAATATTGATCCACGTTAATTGACCATATTTGAAGTTAAATTTTAACCAGGGTTAATTTTATTGTCATAAATCAAATTATATTTATACCAATGTTAACGTTTGTACTGTATATATTGTAAACTAAATATATGGTCATTAATAGATGTAATAAAATAGCGAAAAAATTAGCTTGTGTATTATTCTGGTCACGTTAAAATGTGGTGTATTAAATTCGTAATATAAATTAAGTTGATATATTAATATGAAATTTCCCCAAAAATGTATTACAAGTAGTTCACTATAGTTTATATATAGTTTACGTATATGATATAGTAGGGGTTAACCCGTCCTATGGGCGGCAGGTAAGCAGATGAATAAGTAATACAAAATTTATTTTTAAAATTGAACTATATTTCAAAATTCGTGTAACGACCCAAATCCTTAGACCCATTTAGGCCCAACTTCTCCAAATAAAACTCTAGGTTTCCCACCCCTGTAAATAGCCACCTCTTATTTTATTTTTTATAAAAATAAATTCTGTCGTGTCGAAACCCCGCCAAAATTTAGCCGTCGATTAGCGACCTTGAAGGAAAAACCACTTGAGCCACCTAAAAAGACCTAGAAGGTAGATCCGACTAGTTCTGGAAAAGAGAGAATCGAACTAGTAAATATAATCCAATCAATCTGAAACTTGGTAGGTTTGCTCTTGACTTGTATATTGCTCTACTTCCGCAAGCAGTTTATCATTCGGATCTGTATACTGAAAATTATAGTTGTTTTTTCGAGCATGTTTGGTGCAGTGCCGGATTCGCATCATCATTCCGCCGTCATCTTCTGATAATATATCCCGGCGAACCGTAAGGATCAACAGGACATTCAACCTATCCTTAGAAAGCCCCAAACGTCTTATTTCCAGAGAAACCTAGTTCGTTCCAATCGGAGGTATGAGTATAAAGTTGTATCCATGTTTCCGAATCGTATGTGTAGTGCTGATCCGCGACTAATCCCTTGAGATGTGAGTTTTGGTTACGCAAACGTGGTCTGTTTGACCTGAATCTTTGCAGGGAGCTTCTTGACTTGTAGATCTAACTTTCTCTTGATGGAAAACTAATCTGGAGGTTTAGAGCATAGGAAATCCTATGGTTCTTCATGGTTATGGCTAAGGTGAGGGTGACTTTTCCACAGAATTCCGTACTTTCGTCGAAAACTTCTGAGATGGGATTAAGAATTATATATGATTTTTTCTCTCTGATCGAGTCTAGGTAGGTTTTTGTTTGTAATGGGAGATAGGAATATAGATGATTCAACCCAATGATTGTGCATGTTAAAAATGATAATTGTTTGTTATTGATAATTAATTATATATATATATATATATATATATATATATATATTATACCAGTATTCGAGCATGCTAAACGTTAGAGATTTTGGGGTACAGAGATGGACTTCTGTACTATATACGCGTTGTGTGAGAGGGGGTGCGGGCAGCCTAGTCGATCGGCTATTGGGTGCCTTATGATCGATAAATCGTCAAACCCGGCAGTGTTGTTGGTGATTCCATGCTGACCTCCTGGTGGGAGGGTGCCGACGGTCACTGGATACATCCGTTGGGGATTTGGTTGTTGTTTGGATGTTTTAGGTGACGTGTTTGCTCATGTTTAGTTTCTTTTTACCGTATTTGGAGTGTTATGACTGGAACTGCGTTTTCTGTGTTTTATCATCCCAACTTCACTGAGTGACTCCCCTGTTACTCACCTCTCTCTCTCTTCCCTTTTTAGGTGAGACAAGCGAGTAAATAGATGCATATCGGATCAGGTGCTACGTTTTGGGACTTTACGGTTTTCACATTTTCTTTTAAACATTCTTTTTACGACTTTATTGCGTTATTTCGGTTAATTTCATTTATTGGATTTGTTAGATTTATTTATTTATGGAAATTAAGTGAAAATTTTATTAATTGGATTTGCTTGAGATTGACGTTATAGTTAGTGGCACGTTGTTCGAGAGAGAGGATGAAACATGTGTTACATTTTGGTATCAGAGCGGGTTTGTAGTTCCGGTTCTGACCCGGGAGACGGTAGTTGAAATTTTTTTTAAAAAAATGATTGCAATTTGGTTTTCAACGAATTTCAAATTTTTTTGGGACAGGGGAGTTTAAAAAGAAAAATAATAATAGCACCCATTATGTATGGTATTGATCTAGTAATCGTTAGTCTCAGTTTCAGCTAAAGTTTATTTTATTCATTTTCTTTCCTTTTCCAGGAGCAGTTTATGAAGAGTGCTAATAGAAGTTCAAAGAAGATTTCCAATGGTGTTTTCCAAGTCCAAGTTTCTAACTCTCTTTCATCGTTTTTCTTTCTCTTTAAGACTGTGATCAGTTCTATCATATTCGTTTTGCCCCTTACCATATTATTTTTTCTGTTTCTTTTTTTAAAGATCATTATCATTTCTTCCGAAGATCATTCCTTCTTTTAGCGTCTAAGACAATTAATCCTTCCTTTCTCTCCCATCTTTTCATTCATTTGGTTATTTCGAAGTTCTTTCAATCGTGCAAGTTTTCCCAGTCATGTGTTCATTCTTCCTTCATGACTGTTGAGTTTTCTCGGGTGCTATTTTGAATTCGGGGACAAATTCCTCGGTAGTGGGGAAGAGTTGTAACGACATAAATCCTTGGGCCCATTTAGGCCTAACTTGTCAAAATAAAACCCTAGGTTTCCCTCCCTTATAAATAGTCTCCTCTTATTTTCTTTTCCTACAAAAATTCTGTCGCGTCAAAACCCTGCCAAAATCTAGCCGTCGATTAGCCACCTTGAAGGAAAATCCACTGAAGCCACCTAAAAAGACTTAGAAGGCAGATCCGATTAGTTTTGGGAAACGGAAGAATCAAACTAGTAAATCTAATACAATCAATCTGAAACTTGGTAGGTATGCTCTTTACTCGTTTATTGATCTACTGCCGCAAGCGGTTTTGTAACATCCTGATTTTTGCTTTATATGGAAACTTATGTGGAGAGGTTAAAAGAATTGATTTGGTCACCAATGTCACCAAATTGCACTTTCTTTTTTGGTTTCACATCCAGAGAGAAATCCAGGGTTAAGTGTACTTGAGTTGGAGTGGTCAAAGGATGGGTGACATACCAGAAAATCATTTGCGGTACAGTGTGAGTGAGGCCAAAACACGGTACACGGTCACGTGGTGATTGTAGGTTCAGTATATCATAACTTTCAAACCTCCCTGTTAACATTCCGACCGTCGGACAGGGATGGACCGGCCCATGGGCCTAGTGAGAAGATATGGGGGCTCACTGGTAGGGGTGGTTGGGGCGTTATAATTCGAGATGACGATTGGATTGAATGCAAGAAGTGGTGGAAGCCAAAATTCGAAAGTGAATTTGATGTATACTAGATGAAGCAAGAGCAGAGAAATCAGAATTGTTGTATGCAATGGAGAAGGAAAACAAGAAGCTGAAACAAGAAATGATGGCTACCAAGGACAAGGAGACGATGCTTCGACAATTTATAATTGTATCTTGGGTTGGTTTTGTAGGTGTTGTTGCTGTGATTGTTCATGCTTTAAAATAAGGTGTTGGCGTTTGTAAAGGGTGTATTTAGTTCATGCTCTTATTGATTTTTGTTGTTGCTTTTGTTTGGTTTAATGCTTCTCTTATCATTATCGAGTTTCTCTCTATTTTCATTTTCACTCTTCTCTTCATTCTCCCACTTCTCCTCATCCTCACTTCATTCCAAACAATCTACACCGTAATCAATATACAAATTAACTTCTCCAATGCTTTAAATTTCATCACACAGGTTCCTAATCTCATCATCTTTGTTTTCGTATATGTTCACTGATTAGCTTAAACCAAAACTTCTCCATCTCGAACAAAAACGCGACCTATGTAGGAGAACCCTTTTTTTATATGCCACTATACTTCCATAGGTAATGTGCATCTTCAAAGCGCCATTAACGTCATCGATGCAACTGTAAACACAAAACAAAAACAAATACGAAATATATATATAGCTTGTGAACTGTTCATCATCATCAACACCATTAAAATTTGAGAATTCTCAAAAATAAAAAAGAAAGAGAGAGACGAGTCTTACCTCATCTTCTTAACTTGCTCTTCTTCTCAGAAAAGAATGGGTTTGACTGTCACAAAAATCATTCTTGATGTCAATTTGAAGATTTTCTCGGATTTGGGGATTTAGAATATTTAATTTGAGATTTTTTCCAAATTGAGTTTGGACGCCAAAGAATACTGCCCCATGTTAATTGGCCATATCTGAAAACAAATTTAAACCATGGTTATTTTCTTTTTTGAGAAATCAAACTCAGTTTATACCGATGTTAACGTTTGTTTTGTATATATTGTAAACTAAATAAGCGGTCATTAGTACATGTAATAATATTGCGAAAAATAGTTTGTGTATTAATTTCTGGTCATAATGTGGTGTATTAAGTTGGTAATAGAAATTAAGTTAATGTATTAAGATGGAATTTTCCCTAAAATGTATTACAAATAGTTCAGCGATAGTTCACTATAGTTTATACATAATTTATATATATGATATATTAGGGGTTTCTGCCCTAAGGGTGGGTAAGCAGATAAATAAGTAATACAAAATTAATTTTTAAAAATAGAATTCTATTTCAAAATTCAGGACGACGATTACGTCGAATACAAGCATTGGGGGAAGCCAAAATTCGAATGTGAATTTGACGTATAATAGATGAAGCAAGAGCAGAGAAAACAAAACTGTTGTATGCAATGGAGAAGTGAAACACGTATCTGAAACAAGAAATGATGGCTACCAAGGAAAAGGAGACGATGCTTCTACACTTTATAATCCTATCTTGGGTAGGTTTTGTAGGTGTTGTTGCTGTGATTGTTCATGCTTTAAAATAAGGTGTTGGCGTTTGTTAATGATGTATGTGCTTCATGCTCGTATAGGTTTTTGTTGTTGCTTTTGTTTGGTTTGATGTTTCGCTTATCATTATCGAGGTTCTCTGTATTTTGATCTTCACTCTTTTCTTCATCTTCACTCTTTTCCTCATCCTTACTTCTTTCCGAACAATCTACAGCATAGTCCATATACAAATCAATTTCTCTAATGCTTTTAGTTTCTTCACACAGCTTCCTAATCCCAGCATCATTGTTTTTGTATATCGATCTTGATGTAGATATATCTTCACTGATTAGCTTATACCAAAACTGCTCCATTTGATTCCTTGGTCTTTGATGAAATCCTAAAAAATTGACCAAGTTAGAAGATGTGGATCAATAAGCAAATCTCGAACAGAAACTTCACCCGTGTAGGAGAATTTTTTATTTATTTTTTATATGCAATTAAACCTCTATAGGCAATATGCATATTCAAAGCACCATCGACGTCATCGACCAAACTGTAAGGACAAAACAAAAACAAATAGCAAAAAAAAATATAACACCTCAACCGCCCCTACCAGTGAGCCTCCATGTCTTCTCACTAGGCCCATGGGCCGCCCACCTCTGTCCGACGGTCGGTGCGTTAACTGGGAGGTTTGAAAGTCATGATATACTGACCCTGCAATCACCACGTGACCGTTCCCCGTGTTTTGGCCTCACTCACACGGTACCACAAATGACTTCCCGGTAGGTCACCCATCCTTTGACTACTCCAGCTCAAGCACGCTTAACCCTGGAGTTTTCTCTGGATGTGCAACCGAAAAGGTAAGTGCACTTTGGTGACATAGGTAGCCAAATCAATTATTTTAACCTCTCCACATACACCAGAAATCGGGATGTTACAATTCACCTCCACTCACAGAGTCCAACGTCCCCGTCGCACACCAAGACCAGTCCCTAAGACGCCTCCCAGGTCAGAACTGGGACGGCTAACCAGCTCTGATACCACTTGTAACGCCCCAACCGCCCCTACCAGTGGGCCCCTTTGTCCTCTCACTAGGCCCATGGGCTGGCCCACCCCTGTCCGACGGTCGGAACGTTAACCGAGAGGTTTGAAAGTTATGATATACTGACCCTGCAATCACCACGTGACCGTTCCCCGTGTTTTGGCCTCACTCACACAGTACTGCGAATTACTTCCTGGTAGGTCACCCATCATTTGACTACTCCGGCTTAAACAAGCTTAACCCTAGAGTTTTCTCTGGATGTGCAACCGAAAAAGTAAGTGCACTTTGATGACATAGGTAACCAAATCAATTATTTTAACCTCTCCACTTACACCAGAAATCTGGATGTTACAAAAAAGATTGTGTATTGTTCATTGTCATCAACACCAATGCAAATTGAGAATTCTCATAAATAAAACATAAAGGAAGAGACAACTCTTTCCTCATCTTCTCAATCCGCACTTCTTCTCACAATAGAATGGGTTTGACAATCACAAAAATCATTCTCGATGTCAATTTGAAGACTTTTTCAGATTTGGGAATTTAGGGTTTTTGTTTTGAGATTTTTGTCGAATTGATTTTGGATGTTAAATGGCAATGAATATTGCTCCAGGTTAATTGACCATACCTGAAATTAAATTTAAACCAAGGTTTATTTATTTGACAGACATCAAACTCTGTTTATACCAATGTTAACATTTGTTTCGTATATATTGTAAATTCAATATACGGTCATTAGTAAATATAATAAAATAGTGAAAAAATTAGCTTGTGTATTATTCTAGTTTATTAATTTAGTAATAGAAGTTAAGTTGATTTATTAATATGGATTTTTCCCTAAAATGTATTACAAATAGTTCACTATCATTTACACATAGTTCACTATAGTATACCTATTTTACATATATGATATACTAGTGGTTAACTTGCCATACTGGCGAGTAAGTAGATGAATAATTAATACACAAATAATTTTTAATCTAAAACTATATCTTAACTTTTTTCATAAGAAATTATAAATTTTCGAAAAATATAGTTCTATATTTTTACTATTAAACTTTATATATCTGTTTTCTAATTTATATATCCATTTTCTAATTTATAATTTTATTATTTTAGGTAAGAAAAATTAATTACCTTAATTTATCATTCGGATGCAAATTTGTTTTTTTAGTATAAATGTTTAATTTATAGATATTAGAATAATAAATGTATGTCCCTATTCCTTTTTAGTGGATTATATATTACAAATGGATTATATTTTATAAATGGGTCAAATGGAGAAATAAAATCTTAGGTGTTAATTTCCTCATAAATTAAAAGATTAATTTTTTGAATTAATTTCTGAAAATATAATTATAAATTTCTACTATAAATTTTATATATTGATTTTTCTATTTTCTTATTTTATAATATTTGGTTAAATAAAATTCAAATATAAATTTTAAAATTTATTTTTGGTGTACAACAAAAATGACTTTTGGAATTCTTATTAAGCCTGATATATTTACGGATGATTGTTATTATGAATATAAAAGTATATATAACACAAATTATAATACATCATGTAAATAGTTTTATTAGGTTAAAATAAATCAAATTAATAATTATAGATTAATAAAATGAGTTAGGGATGTGTCACAATTATAAGATAGGTATTGATGAGGTGTCATCATGAGTAGAGAGACCATTATACTTTTTATATATGATGATGATATATATATAGTACTAGAGATCGAACCCCGCACATTCGCGCGAATGTGTTGCTTATGTTTTTACTTTTTTCCTTTACACTTAGTTATTATATTATTATTTTTTGGTTAGTTTTTATTTTTTAATTTAGGGTTTACGGATTTGTTGTTTCCATTTGATGTTATAGAGAAATTCTTTTCGATCTTATTTTGGAATTTTTATTTCTTTTAGTTGGTTAGGCTAATGTTTTTTTTTCTATTAGCTGGTAGTTGGTCAATTTGGTCGTATTATGCTCAATCTATGTTACATTTTTTTCTTTTAATCCACTATATTTTAAAAATAAATCACAAATCCTTACTTCAACAAATATTTTCTTCCGAGTTTATTGATGACGTTAGAACCAAAAATACATTAAGCAGAGAAAATCGAAAGAAAAAGAGAATCATTAACCAACAACTTAATACAATCCTATTTCAAAACCCATAATCCAAAAATAGAATTAAATATAATAACTCTTATGAAGAAGTCTAAATGATGAAGAGAGATGTGTGTCGTGGTATATGTAATAAGGCAAACTTTGCAATACCAGAATAGTCAGAAATTTTTACAAGCGTTCTTGAGATATAAACTTGTATGTTATCTTTGGCTGATTGAGATATATATTTTTTAGGCATGATCATTCTCATACATTTTCCTTTTGCCTGCTCCGGATATAAAGTTGCATGTTTGTATGCTTAGAATTTAATCTTACACAAGACCTTGTTTAAGTTGCCTAAACTTTTCCTTCTTTTTTGGGTGGATCCTGTCAAGAGACTACAACTAATTAAGAAGTAAATTACAGAGAAGTTGGTAGTGTTCTACAGCCTGAAGGTGGTTATCTTCCGTCATATCTGGATAGATGGTTCAATGACGTGAACACAACATTCCTTGAGGTTTGCAAACAATTTAATTCGACAAAGGAAAGAAAATTGAATACTTTGACTGAAAGGAGGCAATAAGTATGGAAAATTCTTTCTAAAGCTGCTGTTCGGTCACTTGAAGAACAATACTTTTGGAACTTCACAGATTGGCTTTGTCTACAGGATGCTACCATTTCGCCTCCATAAATAAATCTTCTCATACAAAACATTTGTTATTATTTACTATATACTTGTGCCATCTGCACTGCTCTCAACCAAATTGCATTAGAGAAGTTCATCTCAGGATGCTGAGACATGAACTTCTTCATCATATCTTGCTTCTCTATCTCATCACTCGTTGGGAGTCTCATCTGCTTCTGCCTTTGATCAAACATCATCTTCTCAACGGTACTGCAAGTTTAACAAACAGCAAACTAACAGTTCTAAATGAATTTTTAAAATTGTTGTGTAGTCATTAAGGTTATATTAAAAAATGAAACAAAAGAATGAATCTGATTAAATTCATAATCCTATTAATCATAGAAAGGTTTGTTTCAGCTCCTACTCTCTCCTATATCCAAAATTCTCTTTACTTAGAAATGACTCAAGAGGTCTAAATCTGTTATCCCTTCTCTTATTTAATATTTCATTGTGCATATCAAAATTAAACCCATAATGATATATAGATGGTTTTGATTTTTCGATTCTTTAAGCGCATGCAACACCATCAATAGTAGAGTAAATGAAAAACATAACACACCTCAGTTAACGAATATTGCGTCTTTCTCATTCATAAGATGCGTCACCAGCCAAAACATCCCCCACAGAGCTGGTAGTATCGCCCTCAATTTCGACTGTTTGTGTCGTAGTTGCCTTGTTTTCCTAAGGTGAAGTAAATATTTTCAAGCGAGTTTGACGGTGTAATGTAAAAGACATGTGAGTTGGGGTTTTTTCTTTAAACATACCTCTGTAGGATCTTCAGATGTTGGCTGCTCCATATTTTCCGAAACAATGAAATTTTTGTGTCTGGATGGGCAATTGAATTGGCTTTCCTCCATCTTCGCCTTCTCCCTTTTTAGATAACTTAGTGAATTAGTAAGAGTTTTCTTTTATGTTTTGATTTCTTTGTTTGATAGTCTAGTAGTATTAGGGAGAATGAGAGTTGTTGCAGAAGTGAGACTCATCATTTCACTATAAAACGCCACAAATGTCGTGCAATCTGCATTTGATGGCGGCCATTTTTAGAGTGGGATGAGGGGTTTTTTTTTTTTGCTTACAAATGATTAATAGAGGGATGAGGAGGCAAAGGTTTGTGGGATATTGGGAGTTGTTGGATCTGCTTTATTTATAGGGGAAGCACACGAAATGGTGTTGCAAAGGTTTACCATGGGGTCGTAATGAATATTGATGTCAGGAGACGACATTAATGAAGGGAAAGCGAATGAGTCACCCACGGTTACAAATAGGAGGAGTCGTTCCATGCCGCGAAAGAGGAAGTGAAGCAGCTAGGGTTCATCGACTGTGAGAAGAAGAAAGAACGAATGGGATTACGAACCGTAAGGAGAAAGAAATAATTGGGCCACTTGAGATTTTTCTATTCACAATGTGGGTTTGGCTTTGTATTTCAAGTGGGCATGAAAGGCAAACATATGTATAAAATTCTAGTGAGTTATGGGCCTTGAATACGGGAAGGTGGAAGAAAACAGGAAGTTTGAATTATACGTCTTTAAAAAAATTAAATGGTAATATAATAAGTTAGAATTTCAGGATGGGCCATCTTAGCATCAATAGTGTAAGTTGGATGATGGAGACACATGGCAGAAAATATAAGGTGATGTGGCAGAAATTATAGGAGGTTTGTTGTTTTATTTGTTTTTCTTTCTTTTTTTGTTTTTTTTATCATCACTTTTTCTTTTGTTTTTCGTTATAATATTTTTGTATTATATTATTTTTAGTTGTAATACAATTTATTTTCTTTGCTTTCTCTTTATTTTATTTTTATCTTCGCTTCATATATTTTTTCTTATTTATTTAACGTGTGATTATTTGATGTACTCTTCTTTTCATTATTTATTAATTATTATTGGTCAACTTTAAATAGTAAATATTCGGTATTGCTTTTTTATATATTTTGTCAGTTTTCTAAATGTGGGTTTATTTGATTTTCGGCCAATGTTATTTTTCATTTTTTGTTTTGATTTTATTACCTTTCAATCACTGTCGTTATATTGATTTCAATTTTTTCCCAATATTTTTTTGTCTATTTGTCTTTCCCCGTGTTTCTTTTTTTATTAATCTAAATGTCAAAATCAAAATTTGGTATGCTGGTGGCTTTATAATATATCATCTAGTGTGAATTTATTATGAGACTGAATTTCTTATTTTCTTAATTTTTCGATGTGATCGTGTTTTTGATTTTTCAATGTGGCCGTGTTTATAATTGATAGCTGAATTATTCAATGTATTTTTATTATTTTAAAAAATTATTGGAGTTTAACCAATTATAAGAATTCTTATTTTTTAGTTCATCATAAAAACAGAAAAGTGTATAAAATTTTACTCAAGTTATTTATTTATTTTTTATGTAAATTGATATCAAATTATATTTCATATTGTTTATTTACAATACATATTTCTTTAATTTTGAATAACAATTCATTCTAAATGTTTTTTGTTTATGGAAAGTCGATGCAACATTGTATCTATCATCAAATCATCATAATTTCAAATATTTAGAAAATGGTAATAAATAAACTTTTTCTTAAATAAGATTTTTTATATTACATTATATTGAAATTTATTGATTTTGAATTATAAACACATCAAATTGAAATAATGTTTACTTTATAATTGTACTCTAAATATTTTTTTTACAAAAATACAAAATAAAAAATAAAATATTTTTTTTTTAAATTATGATTTAAAATAGAATTTTACAATCAGTTATTATAAAATAATAATAATATATCTCATCCTTTGCAAAACACAGGTTACTCTTTTATTAATTTTGACTCATACATACATTAAATTTTAAAAATGGCTACTATATAAGGGGGAATTGCTGATTTTAACCCATTACTTAGTTTTGAATGCAAATCTAGACCCTTTATTGGACATTCGACAAAAGTAACCCATAGGAGTAGTGCAAGTATCATTTTCTCTCTAACGACCAAACAAAAAATCCAAAAGAAAAATAACCCTTATAACCCTAAGAAGTATACTCACGAAGTCTACTGGTTAAATTGTAGACTTCAATATGAAGTTTACTCCGTGATTAGATCTTAGATTTTAATTACAAAAATTATAAAAATTAATTTGACAAAAAATTTGTATACATAAATATCACATACGTAATTATCACTTATACAAAATAAAATTACAAAAAACTCAGTCATTTTAAACAAATAAAGTTTCCATATCATGTAAAAATATAATAGTATACTTCATAACTTCTATATGAAGTCTACTCCGTGATTAGATCTTAGATTTTAATTACGAAAATTATAAAAATAAATTTGATAACAAATTTTTATGCATAAATATCACATACTTAATTATCACCTATATAAAATAAAATTCATATAACTCAGTCATTTTAAACAAATAAAGTTTTCATATCATGTAAAAGCATAATAGTAGACTTCATAACTTCTATATGAAGTCTACTCCGTGATAAGATCTTAGATTTTAATTATAAAATTTTAAGAAATTAATTTGATAAAAGAATTGTATAGATAAATAACACATACATATTTTTCACCTATATAAAATAAAATTTTATAAAAATCAGTTAATTTAAGCGAACGAAGATAAATGAGGGTAGAAAAACCAAATATATGTAAGGTTGGAGTATAGGGTTTGATATGGATAGATAGTATGGTTATGGTTTTGATAAAAAGAAATCTATATAAATCAGAGTTTAATATTACATTTAAGTTTATTTTAAAAGCAAAATTAAGAATATAATAATGAGTGAATTGTTTAATGTTAGATTTTATGTAACTTATCAATTTAGCGGTTATGATTGTACTGTTCATTCGAGGTTTATGGTGAGGAAGACTTCGTCATGAAGTCGTCTTGAAGTCTCCTTAACTATCTCCTGAACCGTCTCCTTAACCAAACTTTTAACTTAACCGGAAATTGACCTCCTTATATAAATTAGAGTCGCCGACACTCTAACCCTAATTTCTTAATACGGCGTGTATCTCTCTCTCACTATACGGTGATTGTCTCTTTCTCTCCCTCTCTAACAGATCTGAATCTCTAGTAAGCCTTGAAATCAACTTGTTATAGATTTGTTTCAAGTATATTGATGATTTAGATGTCTAATACGTTTTGCAATGATTTGTTGTTTGATTTGTACACAGGGATGAGTCGATACAGCTACAGTCAACCATCAAGTAGTTTGAGGAATCTTTGGAGTGTCGGAGAACCAGAAGTGATCTCCCCCACTCCTATGCGCAGATCTCGTAAATGTGGTTTTACCGACCGATGTTTCTGCGGTTTGGTGCCTGTCATTAAATCATTCACTATAGATGAAAATCCGGGTCGCGTATTCTATGAATGCAAGAACTATAAGGTAATAAGGTTGTCGTTGTGTTTTTTGTTTTCCATTTGAGTGTTAACTATATTAATATGATGGTGAATGTCTATGTGCTTGTTTAGGATGGTGGCCATCATATATTCAAGTGATGGGATGAAGCTGTGACGCAGGAAATTTAAGATCTCAGAGTCGCCCTGGAAAAGAAAGAGGAATGTAGGGACCGAGTAGGAGAAGAGACTTCAGCTTTTATGCCTTGGATTGATGCAGAGTTAGCTCGACTTTGCTATCTAATTGACGAGCATTATCCCGACATCGTTATGAATAAGCAGATGGTAGCTGGTGTAATCCTCACAGTCATAGGTCTCACAGTCATAGGTCTGACCATCTACCTTTGTATTCCCCTTTTTAGATCTTAGTTTAGGATTAGAGTAGACTTCTTGAGTAGATTTTGTGAGTAGACTTTGTGAGTAGACTTCTTGAGTAGACTTCTTGAGTAGAATTCTTGAGTAGACTTCTTGAGTATACTTCTTGAGTAGACTTCTTTAGTAGATAGTATACTTCTTGAGTAGAGAGTAGACTTCTTGAGTAGACTTCTCGATCCAGTAGACTTCTATAGTAGAGAGTAGACTTATTGAGTAGACTTCTCGATCCAGTAGACTTCTATAGTAGAGAATAGACTTCTTGAGTTGACTTCTTTTTCTGCCTTCCTTTCCTGATTGTGGCTTAAGTTTTTCAGAATGGCAACGACAGTGTTTCCCCGAAGGCAATTCAGCAAAGGTGATGAACCACAGGCACTAAAGAGCATAACATACTACAACAATGACTCTAAGATATTCCCCGCCTTGGAATAAGCACTTCTTCCAGATGAGTGGAATGAGTTAAAAGAGTTGAGACTGGGTGTCTTTTTGAAGTTCTACAAATTGGATTTTGGATGGGCATCGCGGGTGGTGCATTATATGCTCGGGTTCCAGCTCGTGTGCCAGAAGAAGTACGAAATTTGGAGCCTAGTTTGAAATAACCTATTGAGGCTCTATTTCAATGAGTTCGAGTATCTCACGGGACTCAATTCCAAGCACGTTCCAAAATCGGAGGAGCCTGACGTAGACGTAAACCCCAAGGTGCAAGAATTCTGGGGAAGGCTGGGTGTCCATGTCGATGTCGGTCCAAGTATTGATGATCTGACACGTGCGTGTATGTATGCCCCTAACTGGAGTAGGGAGGATCGTATCCGGTTAGGGTACCTAGCCATATATGCTGGCTTTATTGAAGCAAGGAAATCAAGTTCAGCCACAAGGATTAAGCTTGCCCGCCTACAACGGACAGAGGGGTCGGAAGTATATGAAAGAGAACTTGCTTAAGCAGATAACTTATCAAGTACATTTCCTTGGTATACTTCTCGACTATACTATAGTGACTGTTTAGTAACGTGGGTGATGTATTTTTTCCCCGTAGACCCACTTTAACCACTGCGTGATGAAGACACCGTCAGAAATGTTCCCATTGTGGGATGATGATGATGAAGAGGATGCTGAGATTGACAACGTCGTCAAGGCAGTGGTGGGTCAGTTCTCTGACAATGTCACATGGGTGTGGAAGAAAAATGATTGGCTTCTTGATGGTGTTAATGTCTCAAACAACAACTTAAGCGAAGCGAAGGTTGCCGTCGTGGACAACAAGCAGAAGCAGAAAAGAGAAGTCGAATCAGATTCAGAAAGCAGAAAGAGGTCTCGTGTAGACACCTCTTCTCGGCTAGACGACACCGGGCTGAATGTCGTGGAGGCATTGAAGACTTACTTGGATAAATGTGTCGCATCATTCTCTTTGGATGTCGTGGAGGCATTGAGGGAAGGCTTCGCCAACGGCATGGGAAAGATAGAGGTCTTGTCCGAGAGAGTGGAAGCTGTTGAGCATTCCATTGTGAAGATGTCGGAGCAGGTGAAAACTGCGAGGACTGACGAGCATGTCAAGTCCAATGACAAAGAGCAGCATGGTCGGGTTAGTTCCGATCCCTCTCCCCTAGAACAGAATGATGTGAGAAAACATCGCAGAAAACCGAGAAAATATGGCTTAGTTTATAAACATGGGCATTTCAGTTATGTTGGAATGTTGCAAATCGTGTTCTTCTTGTTCAAATAATTTTTTGTGTTCGTGTTTATTAAATTTTTTATGCCAATAAAATAAATTTATTGAAGTTTCGTGTTTCTCTTATTCAAGTTGTTCCTTAAGCGTTTTGATTTATGGTATACTATTAATATGCAGAAAATTCAAGCAGAAGAAAGCATCAACGACGACAGAGACCAAAGACCACCACCTAATGTTGATTTTCTTGGGAATTTTGAACTCACGCAGGAGGAAATTTCGGCTAGATTAGAGAAACAAAACACTAGAAGAAAGGCCGCTCAGATTACCACAGCCGCGAAATTGGATAGCCTGACGAGGGAAAAAGCACAACAGAAAGAGGAAGAGATTCCCCCTTTGTTCCAGCGGCCAAAAGAAAGAACCCTCAATTGCGGTGGGTATGACTCATTTGCACCTGTTGACAAAGAGAAGACGAAACAAGTTATTGAGTGGCTTAAGACACAGCCGTAAGTACTAAATTTGTTAAGATTGTAGTTACTAGTTTGAAGATTGACATGAAATGTAATTTGTTGGTTGCAGTGATTACCCGAAAAGAAAGAAGGGTGGTACCGTTAAATGGTGGTACATTCTCCGCACTCGACAACAATGGCTTAAAGACACGGTACATTCTTTTGATAATTTTCGTATGTAGACTTTTTGAGTAGACTTGTGGAGTAGACTTCCTTGGTAGACTTCTTGAGTAGACATCGTTAACTTATTTGCTACATTGGTGCACTTGGATACTGTGATTAATCTCCTCCAGAAGTGCATGTCCGAACATCCTGAATGGTTCCGGTTGGATAGAATTTGCATGTTGGATACCCTTTTTGGTACGATGTGGTCGAAAAAATATCAACCCTTTAAAGACTGCCCAGTAAACCCCAATGGACTAGGGTGAATACTACCAGCGGGAGCATATGAACTCCATTGGGATTGGTGATGTGAAGCCATTTCTCGTTTCGTGCACGTTGTTTACAAAGCCATCTCCTTTACACAAACCAGAACAACCTCCAATGTCAAAAGACCTCTCTTTTTTGTTGTGAGTGTGTCATCCAGCACTAAAGGTTGAGTGTTTGAACCTGCACTTGCAGCATACCCAAAGTCGTGTACTTTCCCCAAACAAGATGAACTGGAGGAACATCCTCCCTCTGAAAAACAGTGTTTCTTTGTTGGAAGTGGTGTTGTAAAACCAGGGATGTTGTCCTCCGGGTCCTTTACACCTGTTTTTTTCAAATGTCCGTGAAAATTAGCAAACAAAGTAAGAGAGCTATTAAGGTCGAAATTCCTGAAGAAGAAGCCAATAGCTCCGTTGTTAGTCAACAAAATCGGAGGAGTCGTTAGCCCCGTCATCATTTCGTTTGTGTTCTGCGGCCAGTAGCTCAATGAAACAGACATTCCGAGTCCATATTCGCCGAAGAACTCGTGGAAGAAATTTCTCTTCAGCTCATCCATAGTTACCCGAACAGTAACCGGCATAATACTCGACATTTTTATCAATCACAAAATCTCATCTCCCATCAGAAGAACAGTCCCAATCCCCTGAAATAACAAGACAATGATTATTCATTTTGGGGTGTCCAAGAAGTGTCATCCACAGAACTTTGGTTATGTCCATGCAAATGTTGAAGTGAAAGAAAAGTGTCGATAGATTTTGTTTATATCGCCAGAGCTAATAATATATAAAAAGTTAAAAGAAAATAAATAAAAATAAAAAAAAGAAAAGCTTTTATAAGGGCAATATAGGAAACTATGTAGGAAAGATAAAGTAAAGTGCCTCTAATTAACAAAGTGTCTTCTTCTTTTGGTTGGGAGTGTGTCATCCACTAGTAAATGCGTCGTCTTGGAACCTGCAGCAGAAACATAACGAAAGGTGTCTCATTTCCCCAAACCCCATGAACTAGAGCCACCTCCTACCTCTGAAAAACATTGCTTCTTTGTTGGGATTGGTGTTGTGAAGCCATTTCCCGTTTCCTGCAAGTCGTCTACATAGCCATCTCCTTTACCAAAACCAGAACAACCACCAATGTCGAAAAGACGTCTCTTTTTTTTTTTTTTGTGAGTGTGTCTTCCAGCACTAAAGGTTGAGTCTTTGAACTTGCAGTTGAAGCATACCCAAAGTCGTATAATTTCCCCAAACCAGATGAACTGGAGGAACATCCTCCCTCTGAAAAACAGTGTTTCTTTATTGGAAGTGGTGTTGTAAAACCAGGGACGTTATCCTCTGGGTCCTTTACACCTTTTCTTTTCAAATGTTCGTGAAACTTAGGAAACAAAGTAAGAGAGCTATTAAGGTCGAAATTCGTGAAGAAGAAGCCAACAGCTCCGTCGTTAGTCAACAAAAACGGAGGAGTCGTTAGCCCCGTCATCATTTTGTTTGTGTTCTGCTGCCAGTAGCTCAATGAAACAGACATTCCGAGTCCATCTTCGCTGAAGAACTCGTGGAGAACATTTTTCTTCAGCTCATCCATAGTTGCCCTAACAGTAACCCGCACAGTCCTCGACATTTGCTGTTTATCAATCACAAAATCCCATTTCCCATCAGATGAACAGTCTCAATCCTCTGAAATAACGAGACAGTGATTATTCATTTTGGGGTGTCCACGAAATGTCATCCACAGAACTTTGGTTATGTCCACGCAAATGTTGAAGTGAAAGAAAAGTGTTGATAGATTGTTTCTATCGACAGAGAGAATAATATATAAAAAGTTAAAAGAAAATAAATAAGAATAGAAAAAGAAAAGCTTTTACAAGGGCAATATAGGAAAACTATGTAGGAAACATAAAATAAAGTGCCTCTAATTAACAAAGTATCCTCTTCTTTTTGTTGGGAGTGTGTCATCTAGTAGTAAAGGCGTCGTCTTGGAACCTGCAGAAGAAACAGAACGAAAGGTTTCTCATTTCCCCAAACCGCATGAACTAGATCCACCTCTGAAAAAAAATTGCTTCTTTGTTGGGATTGGTGTTTTGAAGCCATTTCCCGTTTCCTGCACGTCGTTTACAAAGCCATCTCCTTTACCCAAACCAGAACAACCTCCAATGTCATAAAGACCTCTCTTTTTTGTTGTGAGTGTGTCATCCAGCACTAAAGGTTGAGTCTTTGAACCTGCACTTGAAGCATACCGAAAGTCGTGTACTTTCCCCAAACAAGATGAACTGGAGGCACATCCTCCCTCTGAAAAACAATGTTTTTTTGTTGGAAATTGTGTTGTAAAACAGGGACATTATCCTCCGGGTCCTTCAACATTTTTTTTTTCAAATGTCCGTGAAACTTAGCAAACAAAGTAAGAGAGTTATTAAGGTCGAAATTCCTGAAGAAGAAGCCAATAGCTCCGTCGGTAGTCAACAAAACCAGAGGAGTCGTTAGCCCCGTCGTCATTTCATTTGTGTTCTGCGGCCAGTAGCTCAATGAAACAGACATTCCGAGTCCATCTTTGCAGAAGAACTCGTGGAGAACGTTTCTCTTCAGCTCATCCATAGTTACCCCAACAGTAACCGGCACAATCCTCGACATTTGCTGTTTATCAATCACAAAATCCCATTTCCCATCAGATGAACAGTCACAATCCCTTCAAATAGTGAGACACTGATTATTCATTTTGGGGTGTCCACGAAGTATCATCCACAGAACATTGGTTATGTCCACGCAAATGTTGAAGTGAAAGAAAAGTGTCGATAGATTTTGTTTCTATCGAGAGAGCAAATAATATATAAAAAGTTAAAAGAAAATAAATATGAATAAAAAAAGAAAAGCTTTTATAAGGGCAATATAGGAAAACTATGTAGGAAACATAAAGTAAAGTGCCTCCAATTAACAAAGTGTCCTCTTCTTTTGGTTGGGAGTGTGTCATCCACTAGTAAAGGTGTCGTCTTGGAACCTGCAGCAGAAACAAAACGAATGGTGTCTCATTTCCCCAAACCCCATGAACTAGACTAGGGACCTGTCTCTTGCTAGACTAGGTTGACATGTTCCGTAAGACGGACTGGCGACCGGGCTCTTGCTAGAACAGGTCGCGTTGTTCCATAAGACGTACTGGCGACATGCCTCTTGCTAGACCAGGTTGTCATGTTTCGTAAAACGGGCAGGCGATCTGCCTCTTGCTGAACCAGGTCACCATGTTCCTTACAACGGACTGGCGACCTGCCTCTCGTGTTCTTATGTCTTGAGACTAGTCTTTCGTATAGATACTTAGATTCCTCAGCTTATCAATCCCGAGGGGTGTGTTTTGACCCCAACTTAGAAGTAGCCGCAACATTCACAATAGGTTGCTTGTTGTACAAAATTTCCAAAATATATAGACCATCCTTGGAGGAGCCTTCCCCAATGGTCTTCCCTGACTTAGTTTTCTGAAACCGCACATCATCAGAACTAAATACAGCCAAACAATCAAGGTCCTTTGTCGCTTTCTTAACAGACAACATATGAGAGCTAAAGCCAGGCATAAACAGTGCTTTGGTATTCTTCCTAAACAACTCTAAATCTCTTATTCCTCAAATCAACACATTCTGTTCATTTGCAATTGTAACTTTTCCAAGGTGTGGTTTCACATTAGTCAACAACTCTTATCACTTCTCATGTGATGGGAAGCCCCTGAATCTACTATAATCGTTTTATGAGTAGTAGAGGCAACTTGATAAGAGCATCCAAGTCAGACCTTCTCACTACTTCATAATAAAAAGTTGCAGACAGAGTTGTTGTGTATCCAGTTGATCCCCAAGACTTCTGAGGCATTCCTCTTAAGTTCCTCTGCCTTAAGTGTGGATGAAGAGTCCAGCATATGTCTTTGGTGTGCCCCTTCTTCTTGCAATGATCACAGACCCCCATGTTTCTCCTCTCTGTCGATGGAGGAGTCTGATGGCTTACATGAGCCATCTCAGATGTTCCTTGAAAGAGGTCTCTTGATCCTTCTTCCTTTTGAATCATCATGCATACTTCATTCAAAGTTGGTAATTTCTCAAACATGAGAATGTGATGGATAAGACCCTTGAATGATCCATTGAGGGTAAGGAGGAGACCAAAGACTTGGTCCTGCTCACGCCTCTCCATCATCTCCAACACATTAGTGGTAGGAGGACTCAACATCCCCAGCTCTGCCCACAGAGTTCTGAAGTCACAAAACAAGTTCTTGAATGGTTTCTCCTCTAGTTGGAGATCAATCAAAGCTTTTTTCACCTCAAAGATCCGACTAAGATTAGAGGTGTTACCATACACAGTTAATAGTGCGTCCCAAAGTTCCCTAGCAGTTTCAACATATGAGTAAGCTGCAAGGATATATGGCTCCAATGAGCTCTGAAGAACCGCAAGAACCAGCTGGTCCTCCTGGATCCACTTGGAATCCTCATGAAAGGTTTTAGAGCCAGTGGGAGACTCCAATTTCCCCTCGCCAGCTACAGCCTTCCCTTTGTCCTTAGACACGTCTTGAGAGCTCACAACATGCTCCCAAAGCACACAGCTTCTAAGTGCTGTTTTGTAGTTCTTGACCACAAGATATAGTTATCTCTTTTCATAATAATTGGTAGAGTGATTTGTTTATGGTTTTGATTCTCCATGGATTAGATCTTGAAGAGAGATAAATATATTTTTTTCTGAGAAAAACAAAGAGAAACCAGAGATATGACAAGAGAATATTTGCGGAATTAGTTTTTTTACGGAGCGAATTGCTTTGATACCATGTGAGAAATAAGAGATCAGTGCTTGATTTGTGCGAGAGTCGAAACTCACATAATCAAATCTTGTAATAAATGGGGGCTCCAAATCCTATTTTATAAGAACTAAAGGACTGAAATCAAAATTTTGTTTTATTAAGTGATCATTTTTTGCCAAAGTACAAGAAAATTCGTAAAAACTTAATGTCTTACAATACGAAAAGTCTAAAACTTGAAATTGGATGATTTTAACCTGATACAAGCTAGCATATATATAGTAGATAATCTAGAGTGCTGAAGAAGCTTATTATCGATGTGGGACGTCTTTAACTCTGCCGTCTGCCGACTTAGACGGATTTGAGCCTGATCTGCGGCCAAAATCTTCAACAGATCGCCATTTAGCCCAGTTTCAATCCAGCCCGCCTCCGGTTTGGCTCGGTTTGCTTTGATTTTCGTTTTCCGCCTCGTTTGGACTTCTTTCCCGATTTTTTGGTCGGTACATCAACAGTGCTTGTGAACAGTATCCCGTGAACAGTACCACGAGTCCGAGTTACGTTAAACCAAACCTCGGTTTCTTCAAACTTTTATCGGGTTCATGAATAATGTTCTGTGAATAGTGTTTTTGCGGATACTCCCGGATGAACAGTGTTCCAAATCAAATGACATTGAGCTTTCGGTTTTCGTAAAGAGTTCGTATAAAACTTCAGCCCGCCCGTTTTCTCGTATGATTCACAGCCCGCCCGTTTCTTTGTACTAATCTCAGCCCGCCACTTTCCTTTGGTAGGAAACAAACCGGCGGCTTGCTGAGCATTAGGAAGAAACTGGCGGACTGCTCTTGGACACGGCAGGCTGCGCTTTTGAGTTTGAACATGGCGGGCTGCTCTCCGAGCTTAAGGGCGGACTACTCTTGATCTTGGACATGGCGGGCTGCTCTTGTTAGCTTAGAGGGCGGACGTCTCTTGGGGCTTGAATATGGCGGGCTGCTCTTGTGAGCTTAGAGGGCGGACTGCTCTTGGAGCTTGAACATGGCGGGCTGCACTCCGAGCTTAAGGGTGGACTGCTCTTAACCAAAGAAGCAAACCGGCGGCCTGGAGAGCATGGACGCCTAAGTGGCGGCCTGGCTAGCAAGGAGAAGCAAACTGGCGGCCTGGAGATCAAGGAGAAGCAACCAGCGGCCTAGAGAGCAAGGAGAAGCAAAAAGGCGGCCTGGAGAGCAAGGAGACTCTATGTTGTGGCCTGGTCAGTAAGGAGGCTCTAAGGGGCGGCCTGGAGAGCAAGGAGACTCTTAAGTGGCAGCCTGGCTAGCAAGAAGAAGCAAAATGGCGGCCAAGAGAGCAAGGAGAAGCAAACCGGTGGCCTGGAGAGCAAGGAGAAGCAAACAGGCGACCTGGCTAGCAAGGAGGCTCTAAGTGGCGGCCTGGAGAGTCCAAGGGCGAGCTAGAGATACCAAGTGGCGGCATGGACAGTCCAAGGGCGAGCTAGACGGCCTAAGCGGCGGCCTGGACAGTCCAAGGGCGGTCTATGCATTGTTTTCGGGTCTCCAAATGAGTTTTTGCCTTTGTATGACTTTCCAGCTAGCCAATCATTCCTAGAGTAAATTGACTAGCTGGTTTGACCCTCAGATAAGCTTTTCGTATAAATATTTAGACTTTTTGGTTCGTCAATCTTGGAGGGGTGGGGTTTTGACCCCAACAGTTAGCCCCCCCAGCTTGTTACTTTTATGTGAGGAAGTAATGAGTTTTACTGAAGTGTTGATCGAGATTTATGAATATGGACGTTGAAATGTATGCCAAGAGGCGAGCTGATGTTCATATATATATATATTTATACGATATGTCTCCGAGAGCCGAAGTCGGCGAGCTGGTTTATGCTAAAAAGAAACTTTCCATTTCGAACACTGCTTCTCCTCTGAACTTTTCCGAAAACCCTAAAGCTTTTTTTCGATTTTTGCAATCATCGCTGAGTTGACGTTCCGTGAGAAGGAGGAGAAGGAGGGGCATAAGAGGGAGGCGAAAGAAATATTCGAGCAGAAAGACTTGAGTCCTTCTGGTAAGTTGGCGACCTGTTCCTTGGAGGCAAAGTCGCTTGGGGGCGGGGTAGCTATTCCTCTTTTTGAGTGGCCCGTGAATAAGTAAACTTTGTCGATTGTTGTGGTTACTCCTTTGAGGAAAGAGGTGTTCTTAGCGCAAAATGTCGCTAAAAACCCGGGGAATGTAACGAAAGATCCTCCCAAGGGTTGCCCATCAAATCGAGGAACAGAATGCCCTCTGATGCATCAAACACAGCATGGATCCAATGTAAAGATGGGAACAGAATGCCTTATAGGTTGCGATACCAAGGGGAAAAGGAGTTCTTCCCTTGGAGTGCAGCCTTCAGAGAGTGTGGCGGTAAATCCTCTACGAGGATTTGATCAGTCTAAGGCAGTTTGCCGGGACAGTTGTGAGTCAGCAAGGTTTTTTCTCCATGATCACGGATCTGGATTTTAACTTTCCTTCCTGCGAGAGTTTGGAAGAATCGAAGAAGTATATTAACATGGCCCAGATTGGGATGAAGGTTTGACTCTTCTGAGCTTTTCTTGAGTCTTTCCTTCTTCCTTCTTACTAATTTTTCTCGTTTTTTGCAGTTAACATCCTCTATGAACAAGTGCGTTAATTCGTAAGATGTTGGAATTTGCGGGATCCGTTAATGTGCCGAGGAGGTGCGGGAGGAGGTCTGGTCAATTAGGAGGAAATTCAATGATCTGGAGAGTTCAAGCTCTCGGCAGATCCAGTTTCTAGAGAAGCAGCTCTCTCAGTTAAAACAGGAAAAAGATCGAGCCGTTCATATGTCTGTTCGCCTAGAGGCAAAAGTGTCGCACCAGGCTGCTGACTTAAAGGTTATGGAGAATCAGCTGGAAAAGTCTAAAGCTTCGCGTGAGGCGAGGGCTCAGCGAGCTTATGCAGACGGTCAGAAGGCTTCTGCCGATAAATACTGCGTTCTCCTGAACCAGTTAAGGTAGTTTCTCGGGTCTTTGTCCGAAGCGAAGACAAAAGAGATCGATCTCGCTAAGGTGGTGAGTAATCTCGAACTCATTGCTTTGCTCCAAGGGAGCGAGCCTCCAAATCGAGGAGAAGAAGACTCTGTCAGTGTGGTAGGAGGAATTAGCTAGAGTGACGGGTCAGTTCGACATGGTGGTCAGTCAATTTCGAGAAAAGATTGAGTCTCAGCCGACTTCCGCATCTTCCCGGGGCGGTGCCGTCTCGACGCTCGAAGATAAATTGCTTGAAGATGAAGTTGTGGCGATCAGAATAGCTGATCTCGCTGGATCCAACGATGGAGTTTTCGGGATCTCGGACTTGGCCCTTGCTAAGGCGTTTGGCCCGAGTCCTTCTTAGTCACTTTGCAAGTTTTTGTTTTTGAGTTTTGAGTATGTAGTGTTGTTGGGATTTTTTCGTATTTTATCGTTTACGTGTTAGCCTCTGCGCCCTTTCTTTTCTTTTATGTTTCGAATTGACTTTTTCTTGGATTTGTCCATGAGGATTTAATGAAAATGCTTTGATTCTTTTGGTTGCAGTTCTATGGCCTGGTTTAGGTTGCCATTTTTTAGGGGCTGGCAACCTGCTTGATTGTTTGTTCGGGTTAGCAATCTTCTCGTGTGAGGAGTGGCGACCTGCTCTGGGTTTCGAGTAGATTTCTGATTTCTTTCAAAGAGAAACCGGCGGCCTGCTTCAAGTCTGTTATATGAAGAATGCTTGTAGCGTGCCGAGAGACGTATTATTGAATCTGAGTTGGCTTGACGAGAGCACTTTACCGGGCGCTCTGATCTTGGTACCAGCATGCTTAGGAAATATTTCCTTTCTGAGTTTAAATAAATCGTTTTACCAGCGTAAAGTGGCTTGCTGGGTTTAAAGTTCTGTCCGATTATAGGGTTTGCGGCTTTTCAACTTATGAACCCGTTTTAGACGGTGAACGTGTTTTTCATCTCATACTAGGGCCGGTTTGGTATTACGTTCGCGAGAAGTAGTAAGACCAGTGTTCCTTGGATGGCGTTTACTGGGGTTAGCAAGCTTATATCGCTGTTTATGCTCCGCAGTATTTACAATCTACGAAACGCTCCTGAAAATAAGCAAAAAAGAATATCGTTCAGACACTTCTTACATTCCCGATCAAGTCGTACCCTTCAGATATTAATCCGGAAATTTATATAGCACGCTCATTTTATCCGTCTATCGATGTTAAAAAACTATGGTTATAATTATGTTTTGTTGTGATCAGAAACTGATGGTAAGACGTGTGCCAAGAGGTAAAGTTTTTCATTATGTCATAGTATATGTTTTTCATTATGTCGAGTTTCCTCGGAGTCGGTGGGAGTATACGGACCAATTCCCCCCCCCTCCTTAAATATTTAAAGGGAGGTAGCTGCACTTATTGAAAGATAAGTTTCCTACGTACCCTGGACTTGGTACTTGGTACAGGTCAAGCCGATTGGTAGTTCATTTCACAAAGATCAAGAAAATCTAGTGATCGTATTTCATGATCTTGGTACGGGTTTTTCTTCTTTGCTTTCGAGTTCATACGCTCATGGGTGAACCACCTTTGTCACTTTGTATGATCCTTCCCATCTGGCGCCTAGCTTTCCCGCATTTGGTTGCTCTGTATTTTGGAAAACTTTTCATATGACGAGATCTCCTTCTTTGAATTTGAGGCTGCGAACATTGGAGTTGTAGAACTTGGCGGCTGCTTGCTGATAGTTTTGGATACGAACGAGTGGTTGGTCTCGCTTTTCGTTGATCAGGTCCAGCTCGTCGAGTAGCATCTGATGGTTCATGCCTTCTTGTCTGGAGAGGAGTCTACGTCTGACTCTGGGGAACTCGACCTCCGACGGAATGATGCATTCGGTGCCGTAGACAAGAGTAAACAGTATTTCTCCCATGGCTAGGCTTGGATTTGTCCGATGAGACCATAAGACCCCTTCGAGCTCGTCTTCCCACGATGATGGTCTTGTTGGCTGCTTTGGCCTGGCCATTTCCTTGCGGATAGCGCGGTGTTGACTAACTTAGCTGTATCTTCAACTTCTCGCAGAATCCTTCGAATTGGGCCGAGATGAACTGGGAGCCGTTACCGGTAACGATTTCGTATGGCAGTCCGTGTCGGCAAATGATCTTTGTCATTCTTCGGGTGAACCCAGTTGATGGTTTTGGATGGGTTGTGAGATTCCAAGTCCCAGTGTTCATCCTCCGAACTGCTTCTCGAAATATGATTATCGTCGTTCTTCCGGTGATCAGTTAGCGGTTTGGGATGCGTTGTGAGATGGCAAGTCCCAGTGTTCATCCTCCGAAATGCTTCTCGGAATATGATTACCGTCTTTCTTCCGGTGAACAGTTAGCGGTTTTAGATGGATTGTGAGATGTCAAGTCCCAGTGTTCATCCTCTGAAACCTGTTTCTCGGAATATGATATTCGCCATACTCTTTGTGTTGCTTAATAAAAAACTCGAAAGAGTTGCGGGAGTACGTATATATACGGACCCCCCCCCTCCTTATTAGGAAGGTGGGGGGGGGGGGGCGGGCAGCTGAACTCGTTTTTTTAGGCGAGCTGCGTACGTACCCGTTTGAAAGAGGGATCAAGCCACCCGTAGTTCCATTTTTTTTAAGACTATCTTTGACTAGTCTTTTGAAACGGATCCACCTTTATGACTTTCGTTGCTCCGGGGGTGTCATCTTTGGTAATTGCCTTCGTTTTATTTTTGGGGTTGAAACCCCTTTTTCCGGGTTGCGACTTTCCCGACTTCTCGCCTTTGTCAGTCTTGCTGGTTGGTTGTTCATTCCGGTCTTGGTCTTGGGGCTTGATCTCTCAGAGTTCTTGTGTTAAGAGCTTGGCCGTGAGCTTCGTTCTTAAAGCGTGGCTGGTTGCCGTTGATTGGCCGTAGAGGTGATGGTGTTTGCACTAGAGTATCTCGTTGACGTTCCCGGAATTTCTAGTACATCTGTTCCATGGACATTTGTCACGTCTGGAGACCGTTTGTGCCCGATCGGAGCTGGTGGAAGTTTGTTCCGAACCAACCTGATAGTTGTAGGCTCCTCCCACGTTGACTACTTCCAAGTGTACGTAGCCGCCTTTCTGACTGCTCTCCATGTTGTCCGAGGTTGTTGGAGCAAGAGGTATGGTTTGGTTTTGTTGCTTCGAAGTACGAAACTTCTAGGCCGAAACCTTTTCTTTGTGGACAATGAAATTTGAGACCCTACGGACGGCTTCTTTTATGGTCATGGGCATGTTTAGTGATATTTCCTCTCGGAAAATTGACTCATGCCACAGTGCTTTTCTCAAAGTTGCAAGTGCCGCTTCATTGCCGAGCTCGTTGATCTTTGACGCGACTACTTCAAAGCGTCCCATGAAATTTTGCAGACTCTCATTCGGGCCTTGGGATAGAGTCCAAAGATCTGCATCGGAGGCTTCCCGGCTTGCGGAGATCGACGTCTTTCCCATCAGGCCCGTTCTTCCTTGCTCATTGGCTTGTCTTTTCTGCTCGACTCAGAGTACGTTTTCTTCTTCCTCGATGGGGTCTCTTTCCTCGTTATTGGTCTCGACTTCGTCTTGCCCAGTTCCATTCTCGATGGTTCTAGTTCATCCTCCGCTCCCGTATTTGGTTACGGTTGAAGCCAGGTGATCGGTGTTTTATCCGGCGGCGTTCTTACTTTTCAAAAGTGGTGGCCCGTACAGGTCCACCCTTGTCCCGAGTGGGGTTTGCTCACTCAAGTTTTGCCCTCTCGGCGCTACCGTTTGTGGCAAGAATCGGAGACGCCTTGCTCTGATGGTCCGGCAGTTGCGCTCCAAGCCTCCTCTCATTGAGCCATCGTTCCGTTCACCTTGTCTTGTCAGACTTGCCTCTCTAGGACCGTGACCAGCATCGTCTTCAACTCGGCCATAGAAGCCACTTCTTTTCCTGGACCGGTTGCTCCGGCCGTCTGGTTGTTTTTGTCGTTGATCTCTTCATTTGCAGACATCACTTTCTTTCTCATATCCTCTTACTCTTAGGGTTTAGAATATTCGTCCCCACATACGGCGCCAAACTGTGAGAGTCGAAACTCACACAATCAAAACTTTTAATAAATGAGGGCTCGAGAATCCTCTTTTAGAAGAACTAAAGGACCAAAATAAATCCTCTTTTAGAAGAACTAAAGGACCAAAATCGAAAGTTTATTATTAAGTGATCTTTTTTTGCCAAAGTACAAGAAAATTCTTATAAGCTTAATGTCTTACAATACGAAAAGTCTAATACTTGGAATTTGATGATTTTAAACTAATGCAAGCTAACATATATATAGTAAGCAATCTAGGGTGCTGAAGAAGCTTATTAGCAATTTGGGTCGTCTTTAACTCTGTCGTCCATCGATTTAGACGGATTTGGGCCTGATCTGCGGCCCAAATCTTCAACAGATAGCCATTTAGCCCGGTTTCGAACCAGCCCGCCTCCGGTTTGGCTCGGTTCACTTTGATTTTGGTTTTTCGCCTCGTTTGGACTTCTTTCCCAATTTTTGGGCCGGTACATGAACAGTGCTTGTGAACAGTACCCCGTGAACAGTGAACAGTACCACGAGCCCGTTAAACCGAACCTCGGTTTCTTCCGACTTTTATCCGGTTCGTGAATAGTGTTCTGTGAATAATGTTTTCGGATATTCTCGGATGAACAGTGTTCTAAATCGAATTACACTAGGCTGAGCTTTTGGTTTTCGTAAAGAGTTCATATAAAACTTCAGCCCTCCCGTTTTCTTGTATGAATCTCAGCCCGCCCGTTTTCTCTTATGAATCTCAGCCCGCCCGTTTTCTCGTATGAATCTCAGCCCGCCCGTTTTTTCGTACAAATCTCAGCCCGCCACTTTCCTTTGGTAGGAAACAAACCAGCGGCCTGCTGAGCGTGAGGAAGGAACTGGCGGACTGCTATTAGACACGGCGGGATGCTCTTGTGAGTTTGAACATGGTGGGCTGCTCTCCAAGCTTAAGGGCGGACTGCTCTTGGTCTTGGACATGGTGGGTTGCTCTTGTGAGCATAGAGGGTGGATTGCTCTTGGAGCTTGAACATGGCGGGCTGCTCTTAGAGGGTGGATTGCTCTTGGAGCTTGAACATGGCGGACTGCTCTTGCAGCTAGAACATGGCGGACTGCTCTTGCAGCTAGAACAAGGGTGGACTGCTCTTAACCGAAGAAGCAAACCGGCGGCCTGGAGAGCATGGATGCCTAAGTGGTGGCCTGGCTAGCAAGGAGAAGCAAACTGGCGGCGTGGAGAGCAAGGAGAAGTAAACCGGCGGCCTGGAGAGCATGGAGAAGCAAACCAGCGGCCTGGAGAGCAAGGAGACTCTATGTGGCGGCCTGGCCAGCAAGGAGGCTCTAAGTGTCGGCCTGGAGAACAAGTAGACTCTAAGTGGCGGCCTCGCTAGCAAGAAGAAGCAAAATGGCGGCCAAGAGAGCAAGGAGAAGCAAACCAGCGGCCTGGAGAGCAAGGAGACTCTAAGTGGCGGCCTGGCTAGCAAGGAGGCTCTAAGTTGCGGCCTGGAGAACAAGTAGACTCTAAGTGGTGGCCTCGCTAGCAAGAAGAAGCAAAATGGCGGCCAAGAGAGCAAGGAGAAGCAAACCAGCGGCCTGGAGGGCAAGGAGACTCTAAGTGGCGGCCTGGCTAGCAAGGAGGCTCTAAGTTGCGGCCTGGAGAGTCCATGGGTGAGCTAGACAACCTAAGTGGCGGCCTGGACAGTCCAAGGGCGGTATGTGCATTGTTTTCAGGACTCCAAATGAGTTTTTGTGTCTTCGTATGAGTTTCCAGTTAACCCAATCATTCCTAGAGGAAGTTGACTAACTGGTTTTGTCTTCGGATAAGCTTTTCATATAAATATTTAGATTTTTTGTTTCGTCAATCTTCGAGGGGTGAGTTTTAACTCTAACAATTTGTGAGATCAAAGCTTGCTTGATCTGAGATTTATGAAGAACAAAGTAGGTGGAGAAGAGAAGAGAGAATAGTAACAATAATTTTCTTAATTAAATTAACTTGTGATTTGCAATAATATATGCACTAAAAGAAGGCAACCTAGTTGATAAACAACAAATATCTAATTGTTTGGTTACGAAACTTCTGAACAGTGCATGACACAATAATGGCCGGATTTGTGCAGCAGACTTTTTCTTTACCCAGCTGACTTCTTCATTTTAACACAGCTTACCTCTCCATGACCTGCCGAACTAGACTGACGGGACAAATAGCAAACGACCCAGCAACAGTAAATTACTTTAACAAAGACCCAATACTAACAATATTCAAATCACAGCCGAACTTTGTGACTGTAAAGCAGACTAAATTAAAGTTTCAAATTTTCCATGTAGCCATCGGATATTGACTAACCTAAATGGCATATTATCAACAGGTCCGGCTTTATATATGTGCTAGAGAGGCATTTGCACAGGACCAAACTCAACTTTTCATTTTGTGCTGAGTCCAAATTAGAAAAAAGAACAAAAATTACTACTCAAAAGAGCTCAAACTATTTATTATTTCTTCTATATATTAAACTTATAACATTAAAAATGATTTATAAACTCAAAACAATAATAAGGGTCCATTTATTTTCTAGCACATGGTCCAATTAAATATTGAGCCAGGATCAAATACCAACAAAGTAACCAGAGGTAGAGAGACCTCGAAAATCAAAGGTAAGGATGAACAGTGCCCTCGAAAATGATTCAGATTAAGCACGTTGTCCTATAGCGCTCCAACCGCCCTTACCAGTGAGCCCCTATGTCCTCTCACTAGGCCCATGGGCCGTCCCACCCCTGTCCGACGGTTGGAACGTTAACCAAGAGGTTTGAAAGTCATGATATAATGACCCTACAATCACCACGTGACCGTTCCCCGTGTTTTGGCCTCACTCACACGGTACCGCGAAGGACTTCCCGGTAGGTAACCCATCCTTTGACTACTCCAGCTCAAGCACGCTTAACCCTGGAGTTTTCTCTGGATGTGCAACCGAAAAGGTAAGTGCACTTTGGTGACATAGCTAGCCATATCAATTCTTTTAATTTTCTCCACATATACCAGAAATCGGGATGTTACAATTCGCCCTCACTCACAGAGTGCAACGTCCTCGTTGCGCACCACGACAGGTCCTAACACGCCTCTCAGGTCAGAACTGGGATGGCTAACCAGCTCTGATACGATTTATAACGCCCCAACCGCCCCTACCAGTGAGCCCCCATGTCCTCTCACTAGGCCCATGGGCCGGCCCACCCCTGTCCGACGGTCGGAACGTTAACCAAGAGGTTTGAAAGTTCATGATATACTGACCCTGCAATCACCACGTGACCGTTCCCCGTGTTTTGTCCTCACTCACACGGTACCGCGAAGGACTTCCCGGTAGGTCACCCATCCTTTGACTACTCCAGCTCAAGCACGCTTAACTCTGGAGTTTTCTCTGGATGTGCAACCGAAAAGGTAAGTGCACTTTGGTGACATAGGTAGCCATATCAATTCTTTTAACCTCTCCACATATACCAGAAATCGGGATGTTACAATTCACCCCCACTCACAGAGTGCAACGTCCTCATTGCGCACCACGACAGGTCCTAAGACGCCTCTCAGGTCAGAACTGGGACGGCTAACCAGCTCTGATACCACTTATAACGCCCCAACCGCCTCTACCAGTGAGCCCCCATGTCCTCTCACTAGGCCCATGGGCCGGCGCACCCCTGTCCGACGGTCGGAACGTTAACCAAGAGGTTTGAAAGTCATGATATACTGACCCTGCAATCACCACGAGACCGTTCCCCGTGTTTTGGCCTCACTCACACGGTACCGCGAAGGACTTCCCGGTGGGTCACCCATCCTTTGACTACTCTAACTCAAGCACGCTTAACCCTGGAGTTTTCTCTGGATGTGCAACCGAAAAGGTAAGTCCACTTTGGTGACATAGGTAGCCATATCAATTCTTTTAACCTCTCCACATATACCAGAAATCAGGATGTTACAATTCACCCACACTCACAGAGTGCAACGTCCTCGTTGCGCACCACGACAGGTTCTAAGACGCCTCTCAGGTCAGAACTGGGACGACTAACCAGCTCTGATACCATTTATAACGCCCCAACCGCCCCTACCAGTGAGCCCCATGTCCTCTCACTAGGCCCATGGGCCGGCCCACCCCTGTCTGACGGTCGGAACGTTAACCAAGAGGTTTGAAAGTCATGATATACTGACCCTGCAATCACCACGTGACCGTTCCCCGTGTTTTGGCCTCACTCACACGGTACCGCGAAGGACTTCCCGGTAGGTAACCCATCCTTTGACTACTCCAGCTCAAGCACGCTTAACCCTGGAGTTTTCTCTAGATGTGCAACCGAAAAGGTAAGTGCACTTTGGTGACATAGCTAGCCATATCAATTCTTTTAACCTCTCCACATATACCAGAAATCGGGATGTTACAATTCGCCCCCACTCACAGTGTGCAACGTCCTCGTTGCGCACCACGACAGATCCTAAGACGCCTCTCAGGTCAGAACTGGGATGGCTAACAAGCTCTGATACCATTTATAACGCCCCAACCGCCCCTACCAGTGAGCCCCCATGTCCTCTCACTAGGCCCATGGGCCGGCCCACCCCTGTCCGACGGTCGGAACGTTAACCAAGAGGTTTGAAAGTCATGATATACTGACCCTGCAATCACCACGTGACCGTTCCCCGTGTTTTGGCCTCACTCACACGGTACCGCGAAGGACTTCCCGGTAGGTAACCCATCCTTTGACTACTCCAGCTCAAGCACGCTTAACCCTGGAGTTTTCTCTGGATGTGCAACCGAAAAGGTAAGTGCACTTTGGTGACATAGCTAGCCATATCAATTCTTTTAACCTCTCCACATATACCAGAAATCGGGATGTTACAATTCGCCCCCACTCACAGTGTGCAACGTCCTCGTTGCGCACCACGACAGATCCTAAGACGCCTCTCAGGTCAGAACTGGGATGGCTAACAAGCTCTGATACCATTTATAACGCCCCAACCGCCCCTACCAGTGAGCCCCCATGTCCTCTCACTAGGCCCATGGGCCGGCCCACCCCTGTCCGACGGTCGGAACGTTAACCAAGAGGTTTGAAAGTCATGATATACTGACCCTGCAATCACCACGTGACCGTTCCCTGTGTTTTGGCCTCACTCACACGGTACCGCGAAGGACTTCCCGGTAGGTCACCCATCCTTTGACTACTCCAGCTCAAGCACGCTTAACCCTGGAGTTTTCTCTGGATGTTCAACCGACAAGGTAAGTGCACTTTGGTGACATAGGTAGCCATATAATTCTTTTAACCTCTCCACATATACAAGAAATTGGGATGTTACAATTCACCCCCACTCATAGAGTGCAACGTCCTCGTTACGCACCACGACAGGTCCTAAGACGCCTCTCAGGTCAGAACTGGGACGGCTAACCAGCTCTGATACCACTTATAACGCCCCAACCGCCCCTACCAGTGAGCCCCCATGTCCTCTCACTAGGCCCATGGGCCGGCCCACCCCTGTCCGACGGTCGGAACGTTAACCAAGAGGTTTGAAAGTCATGATATACTGACCCTGCAATCACCACGTGACCGTTCCCCGTGTTTTGGCCTCACTCACACGGTACCGCGAAGGACTTCCCGGTAGGTAACCCATCCTTTGACTACTCCAGATCAAGCACGCTTGATGTGACCCTCAGAACCAGTACCAGGCTATCCAACCCGGAGCCACCCATGGAGGAGAGAAACATGAGGCTGAGGAGAGCTAAGGAGACCAATGAGCTGGGTTCATCTCAAATGGAGACCAAGACCAAAATTTTCAGCCCAACAAGCACTTGGATCATACACTCAACCCATCTAGGAGATACCACGAAGAAGAATCAGCCCAAAAACGTTTCCCAAGAAAAGGTTATTGGGGATTCAATCCAAAAGATCATCAATGGGCCCGAAGAAGACCAACGAGCACTAAATGGAGCGGCCCAACCAAACCAAGATGAGTTAAGAAACAAACCCAATTGTTTTAATTTCGCAACTCAAAAAGGAAGCCAGGAAAACTGGATTCACATCAAACCGAATTCAGACATAGAAGTTATGGATTTTACAAGTTGGCAAACCGGATTCGGACTGCACTGCGCGACCAGCCCAAAGATCGATCTGCACAGCCCAACTCACTCACAATTTCGACCTCAGACCACTTGGAGAATGTTAATGGACTTCTCATGGTTCCAGAAAGCCCACGAACAGACGAAACAACCAATGGAGGCCCAATTTATCATCCATTCTCCAAACCCGGACAGCTTGGTTCCATTTGAGGAAATGTCTAGACCAATTCGGTTTAGGAGCTCCCAGAATTATTTATGGCTACCAGGAGACATTAATACTCTTCTAGACGAACTCTACAACACCATAGGAAGCATCAGTCCACACAGGATCAGGCAGAGAAGCATATGGTTCAACTTGCCTTATTTGGACTCAAGAGCATTCAACATGAAATTATTTGACAAAGACCAACAGCTATATTTTGGAGACAGCTACGAATTGAGGCTATATTCCATGAACCTGGACACTCCAAAAGATCATCATTACCTTCCCAAGCTATCAAGATTCAAAGGAGTCAACAAATCCCCCTCATTCAGCCTATTTCCCACATTATCTCCAACAGCTAGTTTTCTATTAAGTGCAGAATATTTTTGTGTTTAAATTATTTGTAACCTGAGCACTATATAAGCTCATAGTTAGCCATTGTAAAAGACACCTTTCAATCAACCAAGTAAAACATAAAGTTGTTTCAGTTTACTTCAAAGAGAATCTTTGTTTAAACAATTGTCTTTAGTTTCATTTGAGAGATTCATTTGATTTTATAGATTATAGGATTAGGATTGCTTGTGTGACTCAAGCAAGGCTAGTTCTCCAAGGATTGAGAGAGTCAATCATACCCAAGGATTGAGAGAATCAATCACATTTATCCATCATCCATCCAACCGGCTTGAAAGAGAGTGACCTTAGTCCAGCTTTCAACCACCATCTTCCATCCTATGTGAAACTCAGTTTTGAGGATCACATCATCTGGTATCAGAGCCTAAAAGGCTCCTAAATCAGGTTTTATCTATCCATTTATCCCTTTTCTTTGTTGTTCTTAACTTTCTGCATTTTGTTTTTGTTCTTGCAATCATTTAATTAAAAAAAAATAAAAATATTTTCTTTGTTTATTTATTTTCTGATTTGTTTTGTTTTCTCAAAAATCTATAAATAATAAAAAAAATAAAATCATTTGTTCAATTGTGTTTTGAATTTATTTGTTTCTGTTATTTCTCATTAATAAAAAAAAAATCTTTATTATTCCCATATGTGTTTGTGTCTCATTTGAATTTTAAGAAAAAAAAAAATCCATAAAAGAGCCAATCCTTATTTATTGCATTTATCATTTCATTTTAGCATAACTCTTATTACCCTATTTAGCAAACCATGTACATTATCATTTAGTTTTGGAATTTTGATTTCTGTCCAGCAATTGTTTCCTAGTTTAGATTTCTGTCATAGCAATTATTTGCATTCATTTGAAAAAAAAAAAAAAAAAAGGAGAAAGAAAACATAAAAAAAAAAAAAAGTCTGTCCAAATTTGCTTAATACTTATTTCTTTGAAGCCATTCATACACTTTGTGTTTAATTAAGGTACAAGCTACAATGGAAGAAGAAGAAGATTGGGAGCAAGATGATGCTTTTGAAGAAGACACTTGGTCTGAGGCACATTCAAATGCCAGCTATGAAGAAAATCTAAATGATGGAGATCTTGAACCAGAACCACCAGATTGTAGTCAAGATGACACAAGCCAATATGAGTGGCCCGGAGAAGAAACCAATGAAGAAGAAGGCCATGGAGACTCGTGGCATGAAGAGACTGAATCTCAATTCAGTGTAGGAGAAGGAGACCACGAAATTGAAGCTGAACATGGAGAGCTCAATCATGAAGACAAGTCTGTGGAGCCTTACACACATGAAGAAGAAACTGATTCACAAATCAGTTTAGAAGAAACTGAGCAGTATGGTGAAGAATTAGAATACCAAGAGGAATATGCTCATGGGAGTGAAGACATCAATGAGGCTGAGAGATGGGAAGAAGATGAGCCAGGACGTGGTGACATGGAGCCAGCACCACCAGACCATACTTCACATAATTACACCCACCAAACCAAAAACAACCATGGTAATAGTTGTGAACAATTTGATTTTCAACTCCTAACCTTTTCAGGTCATAAGGAAGGACCAGAAGCTTATATGAATTGGGAAAGGGAACTTGAGTATTGGTTTCGGTTCCACAACATCCCAAAGGAGGAGAGACTAGCCCATGCTGTTAACTCACTTTTTGGAGAAGCATCTTCATGGTGGATAAGTGAAGAACTAATGTCCCACTACCTTAAACCAATTCTAACTTGGGGAGACCTGA
The DNA here is from genome assembly GCA_900108845.1 of Iljinskaea planisiliqua. Taxonomy (NCBI): domain Eukaryota; kingdom Viridiplantae; phylum Streptophyta; class Magnoliopsida; order Brassicales; family Brassicaceae; genus Iljinskaea; species Iljinskaea planisiliqua. The sequence continues at coordinate 12,029,247 of FNXX01000002.1, read as the reverse complement.
AGCAACGAATGTACAGGGAGTTTGTACTGAGATTCCACAACCAGGACTACACTTCTAAGAGGCTTATGTTTCAGAAAATTACAAGAGAGGCTAAGAAACCAATTCTGGTGAAGGAAGTTCAACAAAGTTCAATTTTTGTACCCTCACTTGAACTTCAAGGAAAATCACTTCAAGGTAAGTCCCCTAACTCTAAATCTGTTAAGTTAAAAGAACCAACTTGTTACAGATGTCATAAGAGAGGTCACTTTGCTACAATTTGTCCATCTAGAAAATTGCTAAAAGATCAACCATCAATAGAATTAAAATCAGAAATACCTAAAGAGAGTGATAGTTTAGTTCAGGTTGATCCTTTAAATTCCAATTCTAGACTTATGCACTTGTCTTTGCCAAAGAGTTTTGATCCAGGTATAGGACGTGGCATGGAGCAAGAATATACAGAGATCAACACATTCCAGCATGCTCCTGAGAAGAATGAAGTTGTCACCAACTTCATATCAATCCAAGAAGATCCACCAGATCACATGAACAAGTCATGTACCATGGCATCTACAAACAGAGGACTTAACACAAGTTCTGATCAGGTAAGTATTGCTCTGCCCACGTGTGCTGCTAATGATTTTAATGCTGAGATGCTGAGTTTGATATGTCCAGAAGAGCCTGAAGGAAACTTAGTTCAGGTAGAAACATCATTAGAAATGAAAGCAGAATTACCTAAAATCAGTGATAGTTTAGTTCAATATGATTTGTTGCATTCCACTTCTAGTATCACGCCCTTGTCTTTGTTAGAAGGCCTTGATGCAGGATTTAAAAGGGTGAAGAAAGAAGAGACAGCCCAAATCCTTGTGCAACTTGTTGAAGCTAACAATGTAAGAACAAACATCACACAAATCATTCTTACTATTTCAAGGTCAAATATCATGCACTTGTTCTTGCCATCAGGATTGTTTGCAGGCACGAATTCAGAGATAGAATGCAAGGCACAAGAGTTCTTGATGAGCAGAAAAGATCTGGCCTTATTTAAGAAACAAGAAAGGAAAGAACATGAAGTAGTACCAGCTACAGCTATCACATTCCGATCCAAGGCTGAACAAGGTACCAGAAGAAATGAAGACATCCAAGAGAAACCACCAGACCAAGCTAAGAACACTGAAAGTGTTAGACAGGTAAGTATTGCTTTGACTCAATTTGTTATTCATGATGAAACAGCTGTATTAAAGGAATTGTTAAACATAGAATAGCCTGAGAAAAGGAATTGTTTAAGTTCACAAGTTGGAAATGGCTTTGCTAAAACTAGTGTTCTGGAATTAGATACATCAAGTTTATATTCTGATAAAGAACCCATAACACACTTGCTTCTAGCCCAGAAGGTCGTTTTAGATACAGGAACTAAAGAAGTGAAGCACAAGAAGGTTGCAACAAAAGAGAACTTGCTACTAGGTCAAGTTCCTGACCAAGGAGCAAAAGAGCAAATGGTGACCACTACAGAGTCCACCAAAGGAGAAAGTGTTACACTAGGCCAGAGCAGAGGCGTGCTCTTGTCCTATCTTCTCAAAGGAGAGCCACCAGATGTCCAACAACAATCCCAACTCAGCACAACCCAAAACCACCTCCAAGGTAAGCCCCTAAACCCTCATACATTTCAGTGTACTAACTTGACTTATCTATGTGTAGGTAAATCAGTTCTGAGGACAGAACTTTTAAAAGGGGGAGAGGATGATGTGACCCTCAGAACCAGTACCAGGCTATCCAACCCGGAGCCACCCATAGAGGAGAGAAACATGAGGCTGAGGAGAGCTAAGGAGACAAATGAGCTGGGTTCAGCTCAAATGGAGACCAAGACCAAACTTTTCAGCCCAACAAGCACTTGGATCATACACTCAACCCATCTAGGAGATACCACGAAGAAGAATCAGCCCAAAAACGTTTCCCAAGAAAAAGTTATTGGGGATTCAATCCAGAAGATCATCAATGGGCCCGAAGAAGACCAACGAGCACTAAATGGAGCGGTCCAACCAAACCAAGATGAGTTAAGCAACAAACCCAATTGTTTTGGATTCTCAACTCAAAACGAAAGCCAGGAAAACTGGATTCACATCAAACCGAATTCAGACATAGAAGTTATGGATTTTACAAGTTGGCAAACCGGATTCGGACTGCACTGCGCGACCAGCCCAAAGATCGATCTGCACAGCCCAACTCACTCACAATTTCGACCTCAGACCACTTGGAGAATGTTAATAGACTTCTCATGGTTCTAGAAAGCCCACAAACAGACGAAACAACCAATGGAGGCCCAATTTATCATCCATTCTCCAAACCCGGACAGCTTGGTTCCATTTGAGGAAATGTCTAGACCAATTCGGTTTAGGAGCTCCCAGAATTATTTATGGCTACCAGGAGACATTAATACTCTTCTAGAAGAACTCTACAACACCTTAGGAAGCATCAGTCCACACAGGATCAGGCAGAGAAGCATATGGTTCAACTTGCCTTATTTGGACTCAAGAGCATTCAACATGAAATTATTTGACAAAGACCAACAGCTATATTTTGGAGACAGCTACGAATTGAGGCTATATTCCATGAACCTGGACACTCCAAAAGATCATCATCACCTTCCCAAGCTATCAAGATTCAAAGGAGTCAACAAATCCCCCTCATTCAGCCTATTTCCCACATTATCTCCAACAGCTAGTTTTCTATTAAGTGCAGAATATTTTTGTGTTTAAATTATTTGTAACCTGAGCACTATATAAGCTCATAGTTAGCCATTGTAAAAGACACCTTTCAATCAACCAAGTAAAACATAAAGTTGTTTCAGTTTACTTCAAAGAGAATCTTTGTTTAAACAATTGTCTTTAGTTTCATTTGAGAGATTCATTTGATTCTATAGATTATAGGATTAGGATTGCTTGTGTGACTCAAGCAAGGCTAGTTCTCCAAGGATTGAGAGAGTCAATCATACCCAAGGATTGAGAGAATCAATCACATTTATCCATCATCCATCCAACCGGCTTGAAAGAGGGTGACCTTAGTCCAGCTTTCAACCACCATCTTCCATCCTATGAGAAACTCAGTTTTGAGGATCACATCAACGCTTAACCCTGGAGTTTTCTCTGGATGTGCAACCGAAAAGGTAAGTGCACTTTGGTGACATAGGTAGCCATATCAATTCTTTTAACCTCTCCACATATACCAGAAATCGGGATGTTACAATTCACCCCCACTCACAGAGTGCAACGTCATCGTTGCACACTACGACAGGTCCTAAGACGCCTCTCAGGTCAGAACTGGGACGGCTAACCAGCTCTGATACCATTTATAACGCCCCAACCACCCCTACCAGTGAGCCCCCATGTCCTCTCACTAGGCCCATGGGCCGGCCCACCCCTGTCCGACGGTCGGAACGTTAACCAAGAGGTTTGAAAGTCATGATATACTGACCCTGCAATCACCACGTGACCGTTCCCCGTGTTTTGGCCTCACTCACACGGTACCGCGAAGGACTTCCCGGTGGGTCACCCATCCTTTGACTACTCTAGCTCAAGCACGCTTAACCCTGGAGTTTTCTCTGGATGTCCAACCGAAAAGGTAAGTGAACTTTGGGGACATAGGTAGCCATATCAATTCTTTTAACCTCTCCACATATACCAGAAATCAGGATGTTACAATTCACCCCCACTCACAGAGTGCAACGTCCTCGTTGCGCACCACGACAGGTTCTAAGACGCCTCTCAGGTCAGAACTGGGACGGCTAACCAGCTTTGATACCATTTATAACGCCCCAACCACCCCTACCAGTGAGCCCCATGTCCTCTCACTAGGCCCATGGGCCGGCCCACCCCTGTCTGACGGTCGGAACGTTAACCAAGAGGTTTGAAAGTCATGATATACTGACCCTGCAATCACCACGTGACCGTTCCCCGTGTTTTGGCCTCACTCACACAGTACCGCGAAGGACTTCCCGGTAGGTCACCCATCCTTTGACTACTCTAGCTCAAGCACGCTTAACCCTGGAGTTTTCTCTGGATGTCCAACCGAAAAGGTAAGTGCACTTTGGTGACATAGGTAGCCATATCAATTCTTTTAACCTCTCCACATATACCAGAAATCGGGATGTTATAATTCACCCCCACTCACAGAGTGCAACGTCCTCGTTGCGCACCACGACAGGTCCTAAGACGCATCTCAGGTCAGAACTGGGACGGCTAACCATCTCTGATACCATTTATAACGCCCCAACCGCCCTACCAGTGAGCCCCCATTTCCTCTCACTAGGCCCATGGGCCGGCCCACCCCTGTCCGACGGTCGGAACGTTAACCAAGAGGTTTTGAAAGTCATGATATACTGACCCTGCAATCACCACGTGACCATTCCCCGTGTTTTGGCCTCACTCACACGGTACCGCGAAGGACTTCCCGGTAGGTCACCCATCCTTTGACTACTCCAGCTCAAGCACGCTTAACCCTGGAGTTTTCTCTGGATGTGCAACCGAAAAGGTAAGTGCACTTTGGTGACATAGGTAGCCATATCAATTCTTTTAACCTCTCCACATATACCAGAAATCGGGATTTTACAATTCACCCCCACTCACAGAGTGCCACGTCCTCGTTGCGCACCACGACAAGTCCTAAGACGCCTCTCAGGTCAGAACTGGGACGGCTAACCAGCTCTGATACCATTTATAACGCCCCAACCGCCCCTACCAGTGAGCCCTTATGTCCTCTCACTAGGCCCATGGGCCGGCCCCCCTGTCCGACGGTCGGAACGTTAACCAAGAGGTTTGAAAGTCATGATATACTGACCCTGCAATCACCACGTGACCGTTCCCCGTGTTTTGGCCTCACTCACACGGTACCGCGAAGGACTTCCCGGTAGGTCACCCATCATTTGACTACTCCAGCTCAAGCACGCTTAACCCTGGAGTTTTCTCTGGATGTGCAACCGAAAAGGTAAGTGCACTTTGGTGACATAGGTAGTCATATCAATTCTTTTAACCTCTCCACATATACCAAAAATCGGGATGTTACATGTCCTCAGCAATCGACGAAAATCCTAAACAGCTGGGAAGAAGCAGAGAAGAGTGAGGACGGTTTTGAGTGTTTATGTTCTGTCGCCGGAGAGCTCGATTGCCATCGACAAAATTCGTTGCCAGAATTTGATGGAAGAAGAGAACAAATCGATTTTCCCCTTTAGATAAAATTAAGATTCGTCAATTTTGCAGACAAATAGAGTTGGATGTTAAAGAGGGTCTTGTTTTTTTATTTCTTTCTGTTTGTTTGTTTTTTTTCTCGACATTTTCTTTTGAGCGCAAACTAATTTTTTTTCTTGTAAATTAATGGCATTTGTGTCATTAAATTAAGGTTTGATGGGTTAATTGTTCGTTTATATGTTTTTGATTAAGTGTTTTTTAATGGATGCTAATTTAGTAATATATTGAAAGATTAGTGTTAATTTGAGTAATTTTCTCTAAAAAAAACTTATGGCTTCCATTAGTGACCATTAAAACACACAATATAATGAACTGAAAAATTAATAAATAATGAATTTTGAAGAATAAAAATGAATTTTTAATAGTTTTTTAGAGTGACTTGTAACTATAAAATGATGTTTATTTAACAAACTAATAAAAAAAAGAAATTGAAATATTTTTTTAACTAATTTTTATAAAAATGTAAATACTATTAATATAATTTTAAAATAGTTAAAAATAAAAAAAATAAAGTATCAATTTTTCCTTATTACTCCTCTTGAATATTGATGAGGAAAAAAAATTGTTATACATTTCTTTTAGACAAATAAATTTAACGGATGAAAAGGAAAAAATATATCTGAATTTAAAATTTATTTCCTCTTAAATGTTGTAAATCTTTTAAGAACATCATATTCCTCCTCATTTTTTTTCATTAAATAACCAATTGAAGTTATCTCTTACATGTAATTAACTATAGTTATTAACCCTATAATTTACATATAGTTTCATGTATATTTATCAGTATCAACTCTATAAATATAGATAACCAATATAATAACTATAGTTAGCTATTTATGTGACTATATGAAAATCTTATAAATAATTAACTATTTTTTATATATGTAGTTAGCTGATTACTACAATAGTCATCGTGTTGTGAAATATATATGTTTTAAATAATTATATATCATTTTTCAAACACTATTTTATGTATTATTTATACATAAAATGTAGGAAAATTTTCATATTAATACATCAACTTAATTTGTATTACCAACTTAGTATACCACCTTTTAACTTGATCTAAACAATACCCATACCTTTTTTTTTTTTCTATCTTATTTGTATTACACAGACATCGTTAACAGCCATTAACAGCATTGTATACGTCGCTTTAAATTATTATTCATTTAGTTTATTTCGAAGCCCATGGTTAAAAAATTAATTATATACAAGAGAAGCTGGAAAATTCCTAGAAAAAAAACTAATTTTTTTATTCAGGAAGTCCACAAGAAAAGATAGAGAGAAAGAGAAAACCTAAAATTGTGAGAAGAGAGAGAAGTGGATCAAATGCCAAAGTTTGGGACGACGATTGGATCGAATGCAAGCAGCGGTGGAAGCCAATATTCGAAAGTGAATTTGACGTATAATAGATGAAGTAAGCTGTAGAGAAATCAGAATTGTTGTATGAAATGGAGAAGGAAAACAAGAAACTGAAACAAGAAATGATGGTTACCAAGGACAAGAAGATGATGCTTCGATAAATTATAATTGTATCTTGGGTGGGTTTTGTAGGTGTTGTTGCTGTGATTGTTCATGCTTTAAAGGTGTTGGCGTTTGTCAATGACATATTTGCTTCATGCTTTTATTGGTTTTTGTTATTGCTTTTGTTTGGTTTGATGTTTCTCTTATCATTATCGAGTTCCTCTCTATTTTCATCTTCATTCTCTTCTTCATCCTCCCTACTCTTCTCCTCATTCTTACTTCTTTCTGAATAATCTACATGAAAGTCAATATACAAATCAACTTCTCCAATGCTTTTAGTTTCTTCACACAGCTTCCAGATCCCAGTATCACTGTTTTTGTATATCGATGTTGCTGTAGATATATCTTCACTGATTAGCTTATATCAAAACTGCTCCATCTTGTTCTTGATTCCTCGGTCTTTGATGAAACCCTAAAAAATTGACCAAGTTAGAATATCTGGATCAATGAGTAACTCTCGAACATAAACTCCACCCGTGTAGGAGAATTTTTTTTTATATGCCATTAAACCTCCATAGGTAATGTGCATCTTCAAAGTACTATCGACGACATTGATGCAATTGTAAACACAAATCAAAACAAATAGCAAAAATAATCAGCTTGTGTACTGTTTCTCGTCATGAACACCAACAAAATTCAAACTGAGAATTCTCAAAAATAAAATAGAAAGGGAGAGACGACTCTTACCTCATCTTCTTAATTCGTTCTTCTTCTCACAACGGAATGGATTTGACTGTCACATAAATCATTCTCGATGTCAATTTGAAGATTTTTTCTGATTTGGAGATTTAGGGTTTTTAATTTGAGATTTTGTCGACTTGAGTTTGGACGTTAACGAAAATGAATATTGATCCACGTTAATTGACCATATTTGAAGTTAAATTTTAACCAGGGTTAATTTTTATTGTCATAAATCAAATTATATTTATATCAATGTTAATGTTTGTACTGTATATATTGTAAACTAAATATATGGTCATTAATAGATGTAATAAAATAGCGAAAAAATTAGCTTGTGTATTATTCTGGTCACGTTAAAATGTGGTGTATTAAGTTAGTAATATAAATTAAGTTGATATATTAATATGGAATTTTCCCAAAAATGTATTACAAATAGTTCATTATAGTTTATATATAGTTTACGTATATGATATAGTAGGGGTTAACCCGCCCTATAGGCGGCGGGTAAGCAGATGAATAAGTAATACAAAAATTATTTTTAAAATTGAACTATATTTCAAAATTCGTGTAACGACCCAAATCCTTAGACCCATTTAGGCCCAACTTCTCCAAATAAAACTTTAGGTTTCCCACCCCTGTAAATAGCCACCTCTTATTTTATTTTTTCTAAAAAAAAATTCTGTCGTGTCGAAACCCCGCCAAAATTTAGCTGTCGATTAGCCACTTTGAAGGAAAAACCACTTGAGCTACCTAAAAACACCTAGAAGGTAGATCCGACTAGTTCTGGAAAAGAGATAATCGAACTAGTAAATCTAATCCAATCAATCTGAAACTTGGTAGGTATGCTCTTGACTCGTATATTACTCTACTTCCGCAAGCAGTTTATCATTCGGATCTGTATACTGAAAATTATAGTTGTTTTTTCGAGCATGTTTGGTGCAGTGCCGGATTCGCATCATCATTCCGCCGTCATCTTCTGATAATATTTCCCGGCGAACCGTAAAGATCCACAGGACAATCAACCTGTCCTTAGAAAGCCCCAAACGTCTTATTTCCAGAGAAACCTAGTTCGTTCCAATCGGAGGTATGAGTATAAAGTTGTATCCATGTTTCCGAATCGTATATGTGTAGTGCTGATCCGCGACTAATCCCTTGAGATGTGAGTTTTGGTTACGCAAACGTGGTCTGTTTGACCTGAATCTTTGCAGGGAGCTTCTTGACTTGTAGATCTAACTTTCTCTTGATGGAAAACTAATCTGGAGGTTTATAGCATAGGAAATCCTATGGTTCTTCATGGTTATGGCTAAGGTGAGGGTGGCTTTTCCACAGAATTCCGTACTTTCGTCAAAAACTTCTGAGATGGGATTAAGAACTATATATGATTTTTTTTCTCTGATCGAGTCTAGGTTGTCTTTTTTTTTGTAAATGGGAGATAGGAATATAGATGATTCAACCCAATGATTGTGCATGTTAAAAATGATAATTGTTTGTTATAGATAATTAATTATATATATATATATATTATACCAGTAGTAGAGCATGTTAGACGTTAGAGATTGTGGGGTACAGAGATTGACTTCTGTACTATCTACGCCTTGTGTGAGAGAGGGTGCGGGCAGCCTAGTCGATCGGCTATTGGGTGCCTTATGATCGATAAATCATCAAACCCGGCGGTGCTGTTGGACACTATTCCACGCTGACCTCCTAGTGGGAGGGTGCCGGCGGTCACTGGATACATCCGTTGGGGATTTGGTTGTTGTTTGGATGTTGTAGGTGACGTGTTTGCTCATGTTTAGTTTCTTTTTACTGTATTTGGAGTGTTATGACTGGAACTGCGTTTTCTGTGTTTTATCATCCCAACTTCACTGAGTGACTCCCCTGTTACTCACCTCTCTCTCTTCCCTTTTCAGGTGAGACAAGCGAGTAGATAGATGCATATCGGATCAGGTGCTACGTTTTGGGACTTTACGGTTTTCGCATTTTCTTCTAAGCATTCTTTTTACGACTTTATTGCGTTATTTCGGTTAATTTCATTTATTGGATTTGTTAGATTTATTTATTTATGGAAATTAAGTGAAGATTTTATTAATTGGATTTGCTTGAGATAGACGTTATAGTTAGTGGCACGTTTTTCGAGAGAGAGGATGAAACATGTGTTACATTTTGGTATCAGAGCGGGTTTGTCGTTCCGGTTCTGACCCGGGAGACGGTAGTAGAAATTTTGTTTTTAAAAATGATTGCGATTCGGTTTTCAACGAATTTCAAATTTTTTTAGGACAGGGGATTTTAAAAAAGAAAAATAATAATAGCACCCATTATGTATGGTATTGATCTAGTAATCGTTAGTCTCAGTTTCAGCTTAAGTTTATTTTATTCATTTTCTTTCCTTTTCCAAGAGCAGTTTATGAAGAGTGCTAATAGAAGTTCAAAGAAGATTTCCAATGGTGTTTTCCAAGTCCAAGTTTCTAACTCTCTTTCATCGTTTTTCTTTCTCTTTAAGACTGTGATCAGTTCTATCATATTCGTTTTGCCCCTTACCATATTATTTTTTCTGTTTCTTTTTTTTAAAGATCATTATCATTTCTTCCGAAGATCATTCCTTCTTTTAGCGTCTAAGACAATAAATCCTTCCTTTCTCTCCCATCTTTTCATTCATTTGGTTATTTCGAAGTTCTTTCAATCGTGCAAGTTTTCCCAGTCATGTGTTCATTCTTCCTTCATGACTGTTGAGTTTTCTTGGGTGCTGTTTTGAATTCGGGGACAAATTCCTCGGTAGTGGGGAAGAGTTGTAACGACCTAAATCCTTGGACCCATTTAGGCTCAACTTGTCCAAATAAAACCCTAGGTTTCCCTCCCTTATAAATAGTCTCCTCTTATTTTCTTTTCCTACAAAAATTCTGTCGCGTCGAAATCCTGCCAAAATCTAGTCGTCGATTAGCCACCTTGAAGGAAAAACCACTGAAGCCACCTAAAAAGACGTAGAAGGCAGATCCGATTAGTTTTGGGAAACGGAAGAATCAAACTAGTAAATATAATACAATCAATCTGAAACTTGGTAGGTATGCTCTTTACTCGTTTATTGATCTACTGCCGCAAGCGGTTTTGTAACATCTTGATTTCTGCTATATATGGAAACTTATGTGGAGAGGTTAAAAGAATTGATTTGGCCACCAATCTCACCAAAGTGCACTTTCGTTTTCGGTTGCACATCCAGAGAGAAATCCAGGGTTAAGTGTACTTGAGCTGGAGTGGTCAAAGGATGGGTGACCTACCGGAAAGTCATTTGCGGTACAGTGTGAGTGAGGCCAAAACACGGTAAACGGTCACGTGGTGATTGTAGGTTCAGTATATCATAACTTTCAAACCTCCCGGTTAAAATTCCGACCGTCGGAAAGGGATGACCGGCCCATGGACCTAGTGAGAAGATATGGGGGCTCACTGGTAGGGGTGGTTGGGGCGTTATAATTCAAGATGACGATTGGATTGAATGCAAGAAGTGGTGGAAGCCAAAATTCGAAAGTGAATTTGATGTATACTAGATGAAGCAAGAGCAGAGAAATCAGAATTGTTGTATGCAATGGAGAAGGAAAACAAGAAGCTGAAACAAGAAATGATGGCTACCAAGGACAAGGAGACGATGCTTCGACAATTTATAATTGTATCTTGGGTTGGTTTTGTAGGTGTTGTTGCTGTGATTGTTCATGCTTTAAAATAAGGTGTTGGCGTTTGTAAAGGATGTATTTAGTTCATGCTCTTATTGGTTTTTGTTGTTGCTTTTGTTTGGTTTAATGCTTCTCTTATCATTATCGAGTTTCTCTCTATTTTCATTTTCACTCTTCTCTTCATCCTCCCTCTTCTCCTCATCCTCACTTCATTCCGAACAATCTACACCGTAATCAATATACAAATTAACTTTTCCAATGCTTGAAATTTCATCACACAGGTTCCTAATCTCATCATCTTTGTTTTCGTATATGTTCACTGATTAGTTTAAACCAAAACTTCTCCACCTTGTTCTGGATTCCTCAATCTTTCATGAAATCCTCAAAAATTGACCAAGTTAGAAGATTTAGATCAATGAGCAAATCTCGAATAAAAACTCTACCTGTGTAGGAGAACCCCTTTTTTATATGACACTAAACCTCCATAGGTAATGTGCATCTTCAAAGCGCCATTAACGTCATCGACGCAACTGTAAACACACAACAAAAACAAATACGAAATATATATATATATATATATATATATATATATATATATATATATATATATATATATATATAGCTTGTGAACTGTTCATCATCATCAACACCATTAAAAATTGAGAATTCTCAAAAATAAAAAATAAAGGGAGAGACGAGTCTTACCTCATCTTCTTAAGTTGCTCTTCTTCTCAGAAAAGAATGGGTTTGACTGTCACAAAAATCATTGTTGATATCAATTTGAAGATTTTCTCCGATTTGGGGATTTAGAGTATTTAATTTGAGATTTTTGTCAAATTGAGTTTGGACGCCAAAAAATGCTGCCCCATGTTAATTGGTCATATCTGAAGACAAATTTAAACCATGGTTATTTTTTTTTATTAGAAATCAAACTCAGTTTATACCGATGTTAAAGTTTGTTTTGTATATATTGTAAACTAAGTAAGGGTCATTAGTACATGTAATAAAATTCCGAAAAATAGTTTCTGTATTAATTTCTGGTCATGTTAAAATGTGGTGTATTAAATTAGTAATAGAAATTAAGTTAATGTATTAATATAGAATTTTCCCTAAAATGTATTACAAATAGTTCACTATCACATAGTTCATTATAGTTTATACATAATTTACATATATGATATGTTAGGGGTTCCCGCCCTAAGGGTGGGTAAGCAGAAGAATAAGTAATACAAAATTAATTTTTGAAAATAGAATTATATTTCAAAATTCAGGACGACGATTACGTCGAATACAAGCATTGGGGGAAGCCAAAATTCGAATGTGAATTTGACGTATAATAGATGAAGCAAGAGCAGAGAAAACAAAACTGTTGTATGCAATGGAGAAGTGAAACACGTATCTGAAACAAGAAATGATGGCTACCAAGGAAAAGGAGACGATGCTTCTACACTTTATAATCCTATCTTGGGTAGGTTTTGTAGGTGTTGTTGCTGTGATTGTTCATGCTTTAAAATAAGGTGTTGGCGTTTGTTAATGATGTATGTGCTTCATGCTCGTATAGGTTTTTGTTGTTGCTTTTGTTTGGTTTGATGTTTCGCTTCTCATTATCGAGGTTCTCTCTATTTTGATCTTCACTCTTTTCTTCATCTTCACTCTTCTCCTCATCCTTACTTCTTTCAGAACAATCTACAGCATAGTCCATATACAAATCAATTTCTCTAATGCTTTTAGTTTCTTCACACAGCTTCCTAATCCCAGCATCATTGTTTTTGTATATCGATCTTGATGTAGATATATCTTCACTGATTAGCTTATACCAAAACTGCTCCATCTTGTTTTTGATTCCTTGGTCTTTGATGAAATCCTAAAAAATTGACCAAGTTAGAAGATGTGGGATCAATGAGCAAATCTCGAACAGAAACTTCACCTGTGTAGGAGAATTTTTTTTTATTTTTTATATGCAATTAAACCTCTATAGGCAATATGCATCATCAAAGCACTATCGACGTCATCGACCATCGACCAACTGTAAGGACAAAACAAAAACAAATAGCAAAAAGAAAAATATAACGCCTCAACCGCTCCTACCAGTGAGCCCTCTACGCGTTAACTTGGAGGTTTGAAAGTCATGATATACTGACCCTGCAATCACCACGTGACCGTTCCCCGTATTTTGGTCTCACTCACACGGTACCACGAATGACTTCCCGGTAGGTCACCCATCCTTTGACTACTCCAGCTCAAGCACGCTTAACCCTGGAGTTTTCTCTAGATGTGCAACCGAAAAGGTAATTGCACTTTGGTGACATAGGTAGCCAAATCAATTATTTTAACCTCTCCACATACACCAGAAATCGGGATGTTACAATTCACCTCCACTCACAGAGTCCAACGTCTTCGTTGCACACCAAGACCAGTCCCTAAGACGCCTCCCAGGTCAGAACTGGGACGGCTAACCAGCTCTGATACCACTTGTAACGCCCCAACCACCCCTACCAGTGGGCCCCCATGTCCTCTCACTAGGCCCATGGGCCGGCACACCCCTGTCTGACAGTCGGAACGTTAACCGAGAGGTTTGAAAGTCATGATATACTGACCCTGCAATCACCACGTGACCGTTCCTCGTATTTTGGCCTCACTCACACGGTACCGCGAATTACTTCCTGGTAGGTCACCCATCCTTTGACTACTCCGGCTTAAACAAGCTTAACCCTAGAGTTTTCTCTAGATGTGCAACCGAAAAGGTAAGTGCACTTTGGTGACATAAGTAACGAAATCAATTATTTTAACCTCTCCACATACACCAGAAATCTGGATGTTACAAAAAAGCTTGTGTATTGTTCATTTTCATCAACACCAATGCAAATTGAGAATTCTCATAAATAAAACATAAAGGAAGAGACAACTCTTTCCTCATCTTCTCAATCCACACTTCTTCTCACAATAGAATGGGTTTGACAATCACAAAAATCATTCTCGATGTCAATTTAAAGACTTTTTCAGATTTGGGAATTTAGGATTTTTATTTTGAGATTTTTGTCGAATCGATTTTGGATGTTAAATGGCAATAAATACTGCTCCAGGTTAATTGACCATACCTGAAATTAAATTTAAACCAAGGTTTATTTATTTGACAGACATCAAACTCTGTTTATACCAATGTTAACATTTGTTTCGTATATATTGTAAATTCAATATACGGTCATTAGTAAATATAATAAAATAGTGAAAAAGTTAGCTTGTGTATTATTCTAGTTCATTAAGTTAGTAATAGAAGTTAAGTTGATTTATTAATATGGATTTTTCCCTAAAATGTATTACAAATAGTTCACTATCGTTTACACATAGTTCACTATAGCTTATACCTATTTTACATATATGATATACTAGTGGTTAACTCGCCATACTGGCGAGTAAGTAGATGAATAATTAATACACAAATAATTTTTAATCTAAAACTATATCTTAAATTTTTTCATAAGAAATTATAAATTTTCGAAAAAGATAGTTCTATATTTTTACTATTAAACTTTATATATCTGTTTTCTAATTTATATATCCGTTTTCTAATTTATATATCTGTTTTCTAATTTATAATTTTATTATTTTAGGTAAGAAAAAATTAATTACCTTAATTTATCATTCGGATGCAAATTTTTTTTTTTAGTATAAATTTTTAATTTATAGATATTAGAATAATAAATATCTGTCCATATTCCTTTTTAGTGGATTATATATTACAAATAGATTATATTTTATAAATGGGTCTAATGGAGAAATAAAATCTTGGGAGTTAATTTCCTCATAAACTAAAAGATTAATTTTTTGAATTAATTTCTGAAAATATAATTATAAATTTCTACTATTAATTTTATATATTGATTTTTCTATTTTCTTATTTTATAATATTTGGTTAAATAAAATTCAAATATAAATTTTAAATTTTATTTTTGGTGTACAACAAAAATGACTTTTGGAATTCTTATTAAGCCTGATATATTTACGGATGATTGTTATTATGAATATTAAAGTATAGATAACACAAATTATAATACATCATGTAAATAGTTTTATTAGGTTAAAATAAATCAAGTTAATAATTATAGATTAATAAAATGAGTTAGGGATGTGTCACAATTATAAGATAGGTATTGATAAGGTGTCATCATGAGTAGAGAAACCATTATACTTTTTATATATGATATATATATAGTACTAGAGATCGAACCCCGCACATTCGCGCGAATGTGTTGCTTATGTTTTCACTTTTTTCCTTTACACTTAGTTATTATATTATTAATTTTTGGTTAGTTTTTATTTTTTAATTTAGGATTTACGGATTTGTTGCTTCCATTTGATGTTATAGAGAAATTCTTTTCGATCTTATTTTGAGATTTTTATTTCGTTTAGTTGGTTAGGCTAATGTTTTTTTTCTATTAGCTGGTAGTTGGTCAATTTGGTCGTATTATGCTTAATCTATGTTACCTTTTTTTCTTTTAATCCACTATATTTTAAAAATAAATCACAAATCCTTACTTCAACAAATATTTTCTTTCGAGTTTATTGATGACGTTAGAACCAAAAATACATTAAGCAGAGAAAATCGAAAGAAAAAAAGAATCATTAACCAACAACTTAATACAATCCTATTTCAAAACCCATAACCCAAAAATAGAATTAAATATAAGAACTCTTATGAAGAAGTCTAAATGATGAAGAGAGATGTGTGTCGTGGTATATGTAATAAGGCAAACTTTGCAATACCAGAATAGTCAGAAATTTTTACAAGCGTTCTTGAGATATAAACTTGTATGTTATCTTCGGCTGATTGAGATATATACTTTTTTAGGCATGATCATTCTCATACATTTTCCTTTTGCCTGCTCTGGATATAAAGTTGCATGTTTGTATGCTTAGAATTTAATCTTACACAAGACCTTGTTTAAGTTGCCTAAACTTTTCCTTCTTTTTTGGGTGGATCCTGTCAAGAGACCTTGGTAGTGTTCTACAGCCTGAAGGTGGTTATCTTCCGTCATATCTGGATAGATGGATCAATGACCTGAACACAACATTCCTTGAGGTATGCAAACAATTTAATTCGACAAAGGAAAGAAAATTGAATACTTTGACTGAAAGGAGGCAATAAGTATGGGAAATTCTTTCTAAAGCTGCTGTTCGGTCACTTGAAGAACAATACTTTTGGAACTTCACAGATTGGCTTTGTCTACAGGCTGCTACCATTTCGCCTCCGTAAGTAAATCTCCTCATACAAAACATTTGTTATTATTTACTATATACTTGTGCCATCTGCACTGCTCTCAACCAAATTGCATTAGAGAAGTTCATCTCAGGATGCTGAGACATGAACTTCTTCATCATATCTTGCTTCTCTATCTCATCACTCGTTGGGAGTCTCATCTGCTTCTGCCTTTGATCAAACATCATCTTCTCAACGGTACTGCAAGTTTAACAAACAGCAAACTAACAGTTCTAAATGAATTTTTAAAATTGTCGTGTAGTCATTAAGGTTATATTAAAAAATGAAACAAAAGAATGAATCTGATTAAATTCATAATCCTATTAATCATAGGAAGGTTTGTTTCAGCTCCTACTCTCTCCTATATCCAAAATTCTCTTTACTTTGAAATGACTCAAGAGGTCTAAATCTGTTATCCCTTCACTTATTTAATATTTCATTGTGCCTATCAAAATTAAACCCATAATGATATATAGATGGTTTTGATTTTTTGATTCTTTAAGCGCATGCAACATATTTCTTTAATTTTGAATAACAATTCATTCTAAATGTTTTTTTGTTTATGGAAAGTCGATGCAACATTGTATCTATCATCAAATCATCGCAATTTCAAATATTTAGAAAATGATAATAAATAATTTTTTTCTTAAATAAGTTTTTTCATATTACATTATATGAAAATTTATTGATTCTGAATCAGAAACACACCAAATTGAAATAATGTTTACTTTATAATTGTACTCTAAATATTTTTTTTACAAAAATACAAAATAAAAAATAAAATATTTTTTTTTTTAAATTATGATTTAAAATATAATTTTACAATCAGTTATTATAAAATAATAATAATATATCTGATCCTTTGCAAAACGCACATTACTCTTTTATTAATTTTGACTCATACATACATTAAATTTTAAAAATGGCTACTATATAAGGGGGAATTGCTGATTTTAACCCATTACTTAGTTTTGAATGCAAATCTAGACCCCTTATTGGACATTCGACAAAAGTAACCCATAGGAGTAGTGAAAGTACTATTTTCTCCCTAACGACCAAACAAAAAAGTCAAAAGAAAAATGACCCTTATAACCCTAAGAAGTATACTCACGAAGTCTACTGGTTAAATTGTATACTTCTATATGAAGTCTACTATGTGATTAGATCTTAGATTTTAATTACAAAAATTAGAAAAATTAATTTGACAAAAGATTTGTATACATAAATATCACATACGTATTTATCACCTATACAAAATAAAATTACAAAAAATTCAGTCATTTTAAACAAATAAAGTTTTCATATCATGTAAAAGTATAATAGTAGACTTCATAACTTCTATATGAAGTCTACTCTGTGATTAGATCTTAGATTTTAATTACGAAAATTATAAAAATTAATTTGATAACAAATTTGTATGCATAAATATCACATACTTAATTATCACCTATATAAAATAAAATTTCATATAACTCAGTCATTTTAAACAAATAAAGTTTCCATATCATGTAAAAGTATAATAGTGGACTTCATAACTTCTATATGAAGTCTACTCCGTGATAGTCCTGGGCGTTTTATACTGCACCCGAAATCCGCACCTCAACTCGAACCAAAAAAACGGATTCGGACCGGTTGTGGATGTGGTCGAAAATCCGATTGGATCTTCCCAGCAGGTTGCCTTGGACTACGGTTCGGTTCAGGGGTAAACCGATATCCATTTTAAAACCCGAAGAAAACCACTATTATTAATAACCTCGTTATATCCGTTCAGCCGTACACTAATGTCGAGTCGCCGACCTTGGAACCAAGAAAAGAGAGAGCTTTACTCTTCACCTCCTCCTGCCTGTTGCGATTCCATACTCGAAAGTCGAAACTAGAGTAACTGAAATCACGCTTCGTATTGTGCCCAGGACTAGAAAACCCTTATCCTCTTCTCTATTTAAAGAACCAACCCGAACCCACAATGGCTCCACTCTACAGCAAACCATTTTCATTCGATCTTTATAGTAATCAATCAGAGGTTAGCTTTCTTTCTCATGTATTTCTTCAAATACAACTAATTTGAAGAATATTAGCATGTTTAGTAATCGTTATCAGGTTCGTAATTGTTTGAAAATGTTTTGTAATTGGTTATATTTAGTTCGTAATTAGTTGGATTTGGGTTATGATTTTTTTGATCGAGTGTGTCTTCTTTGATAATGATTGTTCGATACTTCTATTTTGTGTATACTTATGTCATAGAGTTTAGTGATTCATAGAGTTTCATCAAGTTTGTCTTCTTTGATAGTGATAGTTGATTGTTGATGTTTCAGATGGGTTCAACATCGACTCCAAACAATGAAAACACAGACAAAGACAATACAACAGAAGTGGAAGATGAAGATTGTGTTCAAACACAGCAACCTCAACCAGATTGTGAAGGAGGAAAACGTAAAGAGAGCGAAGGAGGAAGTGGAGGTACTTCTCAGCCAAGTAAAATGAAGCGGCTACTCCCAACAAGATCTCCCGTTTGGCAGCACTTCACGAGAACTAAGGGTAGCCGAGATCGATGCATTTGCAACTATTGCCAGAACTCTTTCTCTTGTCTGACTAAGTCAGGGACTTCAAACCTGAAAAATCACCTTCTAGTCTGCAAACAACACCAGGCCTGGATAAGTGGTCAAGCTGAGAAACAGCCAGTTATCAATGACAAAGGAGCTATGGAGACTGCAAAAGTGAGTGAGCATGTAGTCAGAGAAGCGGCTAATGAAATGCTTGTACTAGGGGAGTTGCCATTGTCTTTTATTGAGAGTGTTGCGTGGAAACACTTCTGCAATAAGGTTAGTTTTCTTCTGTGTTCATTCTTTGTTTTTTAAAAAAGTTTTGTCTACTTTTTATATCTATAACTCTTGTTTACATGTTCATGTTTCAAGATTAAGTTGTACAAACCTGTTTCAAGAAGGACATCAACGAAAGACATCATTGAAATGTATGTGCAGAGAAAGGCAACACTCAAAAGATGGTTCTTATCTAACAAACAAAGAGTGTCTTGCACCACAGATATTTGGGTGTCTCAAACTACAGGTAATTCATGTGCATTACATATTTTAGTATCATGTAATTGTTTTTAGTTTTTTTTATAAGCTAACAAACTTATCTTTCATTTTTTTTTCTTTGTAGGTGCGAGTTATATGGTTGTGACTGTGCATTACATTGATCAAACTTGGCGTTTGAAGAAGCTTATCATTGGATTCAAGCACATAACAGATCATAAAGGTCAGACTATTGCAACTGTCTTGCTAGAATGTCTTGCTGATTGGGGAATAGAGAAGGTTTTTTGTGTAACAGTAGACAATGCTACAGCCAATACTTCAGCTTTGAGGAAGTTCCAAAGTAGTTTTTCCTTAGTCTCGGATCAGGCTCTAGTTTTAGGTGGGGAACATATGCACATGAGGTGTAGTGCTCATATCATTAACTTGATAGTCAAAAAGGGAATGGCTGAAATTGATGAGAATGTTGTTGCTGTCCGGAATGCTGTTGCCTATGTTCGATCACATACGAATAGGTTAAGGTCTTTTGAGCTGAAAGTAGATGCAGGCAAGCTTAGCAGAGGAAGTTTGCCACTTGATGTTAAGACGAGGTGGAATTCAATGTATTTGATGTTGACCACGGCTCAGAAGTTTAAGGTGGCTTTCAACAAGATGGAAGCAGAGGATAAACTCTACAACGACTATTTTTTAGAGGTTGATAATGGAGTCAAAAGGATTGGACCGCCTCAGTTTTTAGATTGGAAGGCAATAGAAAAACTTTGCCAGTTTCTTGTCATCTTCTACAACTCAACGTTGGTGGTCTCAGCTTCTACAAAGGTCAATGCACACAAGTGTTATGAGGAGATCGTGACAATAGCAACAAACTTGGTGGCACTCAGCAACAGCTTTGATCCTCAGTTGAAGTCTAAGGCTGAAGAAATGTACAAGACATTCGATAAGTACTGGGATGGCTTAAAGAATATCAACATTATGTTGATTGTTGCAACTTTCTTTGATCCCACCAAGAAGATGGAGCTTGCGAAGATGTGCTTTGATGAACTATATGGGACGGATTCTATTGAGTCCATGGAGATCTATGATTTGGTGCTTTGTGTGTTGAGAAGCTTGTTTAAAGAGTATAGTGCAAGATATGAGAATGGACCGAATGGTGATGGCCCAGATGACCAAGCCGGAGCAGGTCAACCCACACAGTCATCGCAGTCTTCTCAGTCTTCTCAGTCTGAAGCGTTTCAGGGAATGGAATTAGTTGATGATGGGGTAGGTTATCAAAGGATGGATGTGAGGTACAAACAGAAGCTTAATGAAATAGGAGTCAAGGACAAAAGAGATGAGTTGGAAAGGTATATTAAGGAAAGTGTGGAGAATCCTGATTTGATGCTTGGGGTTGAGCATGATGTTTTATCTTGGTGGAAGAAAAACAGTGGCAAGTATCCTATCTTATCTGAGATAGCCCGTGATGTGCTTGCAATGCAAGTTTCATCTGTTGCTTCTGAGAGTGCGTTTAGCACAAGTGGAAGGATCCTAGATCCACATAGAAGTTATCTCAGTCATTACATGGTCGAGGTGTTAATGTGCACAGAGCAATGGCTGCATCAAGACATTCGAATGGAGTCAGGAGTGCTTACAAATGCACAAGTACTTGCTGATCTTGAAGAAGTGGATAGGCTTGAGAGAGGTAACAATTCCTTCTCTTGTTTACATTGTTTACTGCTTTACTTTAATGACTAATAAGTAGTTATGCATATTAACAAATCAGTTGCACCTTTTTTTTAGAAAATGAAGCCGCACAAGAAGTCTAAGTCACTATGATTTTCACTCGTCCAAAAGGTTATGATTTGTTTGTGAATTTGTGACTTTTTGTCTAACACTAAAAAGCATTTACTAACAAATATCTTATAGTTTATGTTTCGTTGCAGGATATCAAACAAAAAACCTTCAATTTGATTTGGATTTTGGAGTTTCTACAGGACTAGGATGAGACTACATTTCTTGGTGTCTTGGAATTTTTAGTATTTTGTGTTATTTTGTTATAAGTATGAACTTTGAGTCTTTGTTTGGTGTTATTTTGTTTAAGTTTGAATTTGATTTCCGTTGGTGTATGTTCTTTTTTGTATGAACTTATGAGTTTATGATTAATATCTAAGGTTTTACTTCATTTTAATCTGTTAAATTCATCAAGTTGTTCGGATATTTTTAGTAATGTTTGGTTGGAATACAGGTACTTTCGGATTCAAAACAGGTATTTTCGGGTTTTTTTTTTGTTTGAAAGCAGTTAGTTCGGATTAAAAAAATCCGAACCGATCCGGACCGATCGTAAATTCGGTTTAAGACGGATTTTTTATTGGCAATCCGTACCGATCCGAACCCGAGTAGTTCCGAACCGATCCCGATCCGAATAGTTGCAAAAACCGAATGGATCTTCAAAGCTCATATCCGAAAATCGAAAAATCCGATACACCCGAACCGAACCGAACCGAAGTCTGAACGCCCAGGACTACTCCGTGATTAGATCTTAGTTTTTAATTACGAAAATTATAAAAATTAATTTGATAACAAATTTGTATGCATAAATATCACATACTTAATTATCACCTATATAAAATAAAATTTCATATAACTCAGTCATTTTAAACAAATAAAGTTTTCATATCATGTAAAAGTATAATAGTAGACTTCATAACTTCTATATGAAGTCTACTCCGTGATAAGATCTTAGATTTTAATTATAAAATTTTTAAAAATTAATTTGATAAAAGAATTGTATAGATAAATAACACATACATAATTTTCACCTATATAAAATAAAATTTCATAAAAATCAGTTAATTTAAGCGAACGAAGATAAATGAGGGTAGAAAAACCAAGTATATGTAAGGTTGAAGTATAGGGTTTGATATGGATAGATAGTATGGTTATGGTTTTGATAAAAAGAAATCTATACAAATCAGAGTTTAATATTACATTTAAGTTTATTGGAAAAGCAAAATTAAGAATATAATAATGAGTGAATTGTTTAATGTTAGATTTTATGTAACTTATCAATTTAGGGGTTATGATTGTACTGTTCATTCGAGGTTTATGGTGAGGAAGACTTCGTCATGAAGTCGTCTTGAAGTCTCTTTAACAATCTCCTGAACCGGCTCCTTAACCAAACTTTTAACTTAACCGGAAATTGATCTCCTTATATAAATTAGAGTCGCCGACACTTTAACCCTAATTTCTTAATACGGTGTGTATCTCTCACTCACTGTATGGTGATTGTCTCTTTCTCTCCCTCTCTAACAGATCTGAATCTCTAGTAAGCCTTGAAATCAACTTGTTATAGATTTGTTTCAAGTATATTGATGATTTAGATGTCTAATACGTTATGCAATTATTTGTTGTTTGATTTGTACACAGGGATGGGTCGATACAGCTACAGTCAACCATCAAGTAGTTCGAGGAACCTTTGGAGTGTCGGAGAACCAGAAGTGACCTCCCCCACTCCTATGCGTAGATCTCGTAAATATGGTTTTCCCGACCGATGTTTCTGCGGTTTGGTGTCTGTCATTAAATCATTCACTACAGATGAAAATCCGGGTCGCGTATTCTATGAATGCAAGAACTATAAGGTAATAAGGTTGTCGTTGTGTTTTTTGTTTTCCATTTGAGTGTTGACTATATTAATATGATGGTGAATGTCTATGTGCTTGTTTAGGATGGTGGCCATCATATATTCAAGTGATGGGATGAGGCTGTGACACAGGAAATTTAAGATCTCAGAGTCGCCCTGGAAAAGAAAGAGGAATGTAGGGACCGAGTAGGAGAAGAGACTTCTGCTTTTATGCCTTGGATTGATGCAGAGTTAGCTCAACTTTGCTATCTAATTGATGAGCATTATCCCAACATCGTTATGAATAAGCAGATGGTAGCTGGTGTAATCCTCACAGTCATAGGTCTGACCATCTACCTTTGTATTCCCCTTTTTATATCTTAGTTTATGATTAGAGTGGACTTCTTGAGTAGACTTCGTGAGTAGACTTTGTGAGTAGACTTCTTGAGTAGACTTCTTGAGTAGACTTCTTGAGTAGACTTCGTGAGTAGACTTTGTGAGTAGACTTCTTGAGTAGACTTCTTAAGTAGACTTCTTGAGTAGACTTCTTGAGTATACTTCTTGAGTAGACTTCTTTAGTAGATAGTATACTTCTTGAGTAGAGAGTAGACTTCTTGAGTAGACTTCTCGATCCAGTAGACTTCTATAGTAGAGTGTAGACTTATTGAGTAGACTTCTCGATCCAGTAGACTTCTATAGTAGAGAATAGACTTTTTGAGTTGACTTCTTTTTCTGCCTTCCTTTCCAGATTGTGGCTTAAGTTTTTCAGAATGGCAACGCTAGTGTTTCCCCGAAGGCAATTCAGCAAAGGTGATGAACCACAGCCACTAAAGAGCATAGCCTACTACAGCAATGACTCTAAGATATTCCCCGCCTTGGAACAAGCACTTCTTCCAGATGAGTGGAATGAGTTAAAAGAGTTGAGACTGGGTGTCTTTTTGAAGTTCTACAAATTGGATTTTTGATGGGCATCACGGGTGGTGCATTATATGCTCGGGTTCCAGCTCGTGTGCCAGAAGAAGTACGAAATTTGGAGCCTAGTTTGAAATAACCTATTGAAGTTCTATTTCAATGAGTTCGAGTATCTCACGGGACTCAATTGCAAGCACGTTCCAAATTTGGAGGAGCCTGACATAGACGTAACCCCCGAGATGCAAGAATTCTGGGGAAGGTTGGGTGTCCATGTCGATGTCGGTCCAAGTATTGATGATCTGACACGTGCGTGTACGTATGCCCCTACCTGGAGTAGGGAGGATCATATCCGGTTAGGGTACCTAGCCATATATGCTGGCTTTATTGAAGCAAGGAAATCAAGTTCAGCCACAGGGATTAAGCTTGCCCGCCTAATAATGGACATAGATGAGTTTGAGGAATACCCTTGGGGAAAGGTAGCATACAAGAACCTCATCGAGTCGGTCAAGGAGCAAGACTTGACCAGATCCTACACCATCGATGGGTTTGTGGAAGTGCTTCAGGTATGGGCGTACCAGGCCATGCCGGACTTTGGACACCAATACAGATGTCCCATTGTACACAGAGGCTCAGTTAAACCGATTATGGCCTACAACGGACAGCGGGGTCGGAAGTATATGAAAGAGAACATGCTTAAGGAGATAACTTAACAAGTACATTTCCTTGGTATACTTCTCGACTATACTATAGTGACTGTTTAGTAACGTGGGCGATGTATTTTTTTTCCCGTATACCCACTTTAACCACTACGTGATGAAGACACCGTCAGAAATGTTCCCATTGTGGGATGATAATGATGAAGAGGATGCTGAGATTGACAACGTCGTCAAGGCAGTGGTGGGTCAGTTCTCTGACAGTGTCACATGGGTGTGGAAGAAAAATGATTGGCTTCTTGATGGTGTTAATGTCTCAAACAACAACTTAAGCGAAGAGAAGGTTGCCGTCGTGGACAACAAGCAGAAGCAGAAAAGAGAAGTCGACTCAGATTCAGAAAGTAGAAAGAGGTCTCGTGTAGACACCTCTTCTCGGCTAGACGACACCGGGCTGAATGTCGTGTTGGCATTGAAGACTTACTTGGATAAATGTGTCGCATCATTCTCTTCGGATGTCGTGGAGGCATTGAGGGAAGGCTTCGCCAACGGCGCGGGAAAGATAGAGGTCTTGTCCGAGAGAGTGGAAGCTGTCGAGCATTCCATTGTGAAAATGTCGGAGCAGGTGAAAACTGCAAGGACTGACGAGCATGTCAAGTCCAATAACAAAGAGCAGCATGGTCGGGTTAGTTCCGATCCCTCTCCCCTAGAACAGAATGATGTGAGAAAACATCGCAGAAAACCGAGAAAATATGGCTTAGTTTAAAAACATGAGCATTTCAGTTATGTTGGAATGTTGCAAATCGTGTTCTTCTTGTTCAAGTAATTTTTTGTGTTCGTGTTTATTAAATTTTTTTATGCCAATAAAATAAATTTATTGAAGTTTCGTGTTTCTCTTGTTCAAGTTGTTCCTTAAGCGTTTTGATTTATGGTATACTATTAATATGCAGAAAACTCAAGCAGAAAAAAGCATCAACGACGGCAGAGACCAAAAACCACCACCTAATGTTGATTTTCTTGGGAATTATGAACTCACGCAGGAGGAAATTGCGGCTAGATTAGAGAAACAAAACACTAGAAGAAAGGCCGCTCAGATTACCACAGCCGCAAAATTGGATAGGCTGACTAGGGAAAAAGCACAACAGAAATAGAAAGAGATTCCCCCTTTGTTCCAGCGGCCAAAAGAAAGAACCCTCAATTGTGGTGGGTATGACCCATTTTCACCTGTTGACAAAGAGAAGACGAAACAAGTTATTGAGTGGCTTAAGACACAGCCGTAAGTACTAATTTTGTTAAGATTGTAGTTACTAGTTTGAAGATTGACATGAAATGTTATTTGTTAGTTGCAGTGATTACCCGAAAAGAAAGAAGGGTGGTACCGTTGAATAGTGGTACATTCTCCGCACTCGACAACAATGGCTTAAAGACACGGTACATTCTTTTGATAATTTTCGTATGTAGACTTTTTGAGTAGACTTGTGGAGTAGACTTCTTTGGTAGACTTCTTAAGTAGACATCGTTAACTTATTTGCTACATTGGTGCACTTGGATACTGTGATTAATCTCCTCTGGAAGTGCATGTCTGAACATCCTGAATGATTCCGGTCGGATAGAATTTGCATGTTGGATACCCTTTTTGGGACGATGTGGTCAAAAAAATATCACGCCTTTAAAGACTGCCCACTAAACCCCAATGGACTAGGGTGAATACTACCAGCGGGAGCGTATGAACTCCATTCAGGAGATAGCCCACAATACTGCCGGTCAAAGAAGATGTGGCGGGTTGAGATCGACGACATATATGCTCCCATGCACATAGGGACCGACCATTGGATAGCTCTCTGGATATATATCCCAAAGAGACACATCACCATATGAGACAATGCAGAATCAATGTACAGAGATGACCAAGTAGCTGAGACGGTGGAGCCGATCGCGGTGATGCTGCCATACCTTCTTCGGGAGCTGGCCCCCGGTGACAAAGAAGATTGGCCATTAGATGCTTACACACATGAGCGGGTCCTAGGAATGCCTCAGAACATCCAGAGTGGTGATTGTAGAGTGTTCTGCTTCAAGTATATGGAATTGCATGCTTTGGGAATCCCTGTACCTGCGACCTTGTGCGACGCCAACATCAAAGGCATTCGTGAAAAGTTAGCCGGGGAGATATTTGCGGAGACAGCATCAAGAGGTCTGGACAACCGCGACTGGACAGGCTTGGACTTGTATGAACCGGTATAAGACATCTCACAGGTTCATACTAATTTTATAATAAGTAGTAGACGTCGCGTGAACTCTACTATTTAAATGATATTATTGGTCAATGTTTTGATGTTTTCGTCAACCCCAAAAGTAACCTCAGTAGACGTCACCCGAAGTCTACTATAAAAGTCAAAATCTGGTCAATGTAATATTAACCTCGCTTTAACGTAGATTTCTCGAGTAGATTTCTCCGAAAAGCCATCCTCTTGGTTAAATGCAAAACTAACCTGGCCACTACGAGTTGGATGTGTCCTCTATTTTTTTCTTACCAAAGCAAAATAGTATACTGCAAATGAAGTTTACGAGCCAAAATGGTCAAATGCAAAACTAACATATGCTTTGACTAGTAGACTTCTGTCTACTTCCGCGAAACAGATGGAAAAACCCAGAAAATCATGTTTGAATTACCTGAATCTGGTTTTTAGCTTCGTCGACTGTCAAAAACTGTGAGGCTGACCACCACCAAAGAAACCTAGACTCTATGTATGCAAGAATCACATACTATGCACATATAAAATGGTTTGAAATTTGGAAAATTGAATTTAGGAGTTTTAGAGATGAAAATCAAGAGAAAATGGCGAAAAAAGAGTTGGCGAACCCAAATGGTGAGTTTTAAAAGGTTAAATGCGGTGGATTGAGCATTAAGAGCTTCAGATCTGGTTGTTAATGGTAGTTGGAAGAATTGATGTCGATGGCATTTTCGTGAATAATTGAAAAAGATGAGGATGTATTTGTCTTTGTCATTTAAATCAAATATATTCTTAAGTAATGGCATTTTCGTGAATTATCAGATCTACCAAAGTTAGAAAGGAGATAATGTGGCATTTGTTGGAGAGAGAAAAATGGAGGGTTACATTTGCAATTGACTTCAATTTATAGGTCAATTCTGCAGGCGCCCTAATTTACACCTAATCAAAATATATGTTGGATTTGCTTTGATATTTTATCCTTTTTTTATAAAAAATTCAAATAAATGTGACTCCACAAAGAAAAATAATAAAAATCAATGTCCATTAAAGAGAAAAAAATAAATATTAATATTGTATTGTTATTATGTCTATATGCAAGTTTTCTTCAATTTTCACTTATCAACTTTTTATTAAGATAGTGAAGTAGTTTCATAAATAAATAAAGATAGGTGTTTTTACAAAAATAATATGCGGTCATTTCTAGAAAAAAATTTGAATTTTGAATTTTTTATTTTATTTTATAATTCTATGAAGATAATCAGATATCAGACTAAATATTAAGATTTTAATGGATATATACCCGATTAATTTCATAGCACATAATTGTTTTTAAAAAACTGATGTAGATGAAAGAAAGCAGATCATAAAAACAAATTAAATATATGATAATGGCCACTACATAACATAATCATTTTTCTCAAGGTTGCTAATCGACGGCTAAATTTCGCCAGAGTTTTGATGTGGTTAGGTTTTACAGGGGAAATAAAGGAGGAAGGGGGCTATTTATAGGGAAAGGAACTTAGGGTTTTATTTAGACAAGTTGGAGCTTAATGGGTCTTAGGGTTAGGGTCGTTACAGTATCCAAATAATCTAATTAATAAAAAACGAAAACTACAAAAACATCTATACTATTAAAGCAGGAAACATTATAGAAAAACCCTTTTGTACCGTGTTATATTACGATTTTTGCCATTAATCCTATTTGATATTTTAAGAGTCTCATTAAGGGTAAAATTGTCATTTGCAAATGTGAAGAAATATGCAAGATATTAAAAAATACAAGTGATATTAAAACAAATCTATCAATAAAGGTACCTAATTTCAAAAACCAAAAATATATTCTTAAATTTAATTTTAATCTAGATACTAACCATATATACAATCAAAATCTTTCAATAAAGATATTCTCTTGATTTCAAATCTTAAAATATATAATAAATCTAGAAATCTTAACAAAAAAATTGTAAAAAAATTAAATAAAAAAAAATATTTTTTCATGATATTTTGGAGTTTGCATTTTTTTAAAAAAATTGTAATTAAAATTAATTATCAATTAATATTAATATATTTTAACAAATTAATGATTTAATTTTGATCTTCTAAATTTACAAATATAAATTATTAAAAAAATAGAAAATATATAATAACAAGTCTCGTCCAGAATCTAGTAGCAAGTAAATGGTAATAATATTGTACAACTTTTGAAAGTTTTTAATATTTAGTTCAACTATAACAGAATGAGTTCTTCTTTTGAAATATGTTATATTTTTATTTGAACGTCTTATTGTTTAGGTTTGATATTAGAGTACATTGTGGTATTTGAGAGACTCGTATAATAAAATAATTTGCTAAAGAAAATCATCTCATTTCAACTACGATCAGAAAGAATTCCAACTCTAATCAAATTTTACCTTTTAGGAAAATTATACTCCACTAAATTTATTAAACTCTGATATCATATGAAAATTATGATTTTTTAACTTCATATCAATTATTTAAAAATTTGATATAAAAAGAAGTAAAAACACTTGTTTTACACAAATAAAGCCTAAACAAATTGTAAGTCGTTAGTTTTTTTATCGGAACTATTAACGGAAGCTTATTAAACTTTATATTTAAGCATTAACTTAAGCATGAACAAAATATTTGTTAGATTGGCTTCAGTCTTTGATCCATTTTGACTTGATAAATTCTAAGAAAATTCTAAATTATGAAAAAAAAATGAAAAAAAAATTCTCACAGATAAACCTTCGAAAGTCTAGTTGCTCTAGAGAACCTTTAATAGAAGTTTGTTGAACTTTATAAATTATGATATTTTATAGATTAGCTCGATCCTTTATACATTTTAATTTGATAAAAAGTCTGATATTTGTAACTCTAGAAAGCAAATTGATCATCAGAACCATACTAAATCAAGAGCTTTCCAAACCTATGAAGAAAATTAATTTAATGGGATAGTCTATTTGAAATTGCATTTATATAAAACAAAATAATAATATAAAATAAAATACACAATATATAATATATTAAAAGCCACAAGATCTACAGTTATATATGCAATCATGCTATAAAAAAAAATAATTACAAATTATATAATATTATCATCTACAAAAAAAATAAAATCATGAACAGATCTTAAATTCTGACTCGTACAAAGTAAAAACATAATAACAGAAAAAAACTGAAAAGAGAAGAAATCAGGAAAATTCAAACCAAACCAATGCCTGATCAAGAAGAAATCCTAGTATTGAATACCTACCAACAAATCAATTTTTAGGAGATGAAAAGAACCTGTGGAATCATAAACCATATAGGAATTTGTTCAAGAATCTTTATACTAGGTTCTGAGTCATCGGAATAAGAATCCACATGATTTTGCATATCCGAAAGCAACCCTGAAGAAGCAGCAACTTCATCATTACTTGAATAGTAGTTAAGGATTTGAGGAACGTCACTCACCTCCACAACATGGTCATGATTATTTCTTTGCAACAAAAATTACATGAAATAATAGTAAAATCACGAATGGATAAAAGAAAGATGAAACCTTGAGATAAATATAATCTTAATAAAAAATGAATATTAATATTGTATATTTATTATGTCTATATGTAAAAAATTTCATGAACTTATACTTATCAACTTACTATTTAAATATTTCAATTGCAGAAATAAGGGTAGATGTTACAAAATAAAATGTAGTAATTTCTAGATTAAATTTGATTTTGTTTTAATTTTATAATTTTATGGAGTTAATCAGATATCATATTAAATATCAATATATTAACGAACATATAACTGATTAGTTGCAGAGAACATAATATTCAACTTTTTTTCATGTAGACGAAGTAAAGCAAATCATAAAAATAACATAAACACATGATAGGGGCCAGTATATAACTGAATCATTTTTTCACAAATATATCTAATTTTTTAAAAAGTATTTAAGGGATGGAAAAATTTTGAAGAATAATAACTAAATAGTATTAGTGTTGTACAACTACTTCTGAATGATTTTAATTTTTTGTTAACTATTAAAGAATAAATTCTTCTTTGGAAACAGTGATATTTTTATTTGAACACCCAATTTATCAAATATAAATTATTGGGCTTACTTTTATAAGATCACATTCTGGTGTTTTAGATGCTTGTATAATAGAATAATGTTTAAACGAAGTTATTTGAACTTTATATTTTAGCCATAATTTGGGAGAAAATATTTTCTTGATTAGCTCAATCTTTTATACGTTTTGATTTAATAAAAAAATCTAATATTTTAAACTCTAGAAAGCAGATTGGAGGATATTAGAACCATATTAAATCAAGAGCTTTGCAAACCGATTGGTACACCACCTGATGAAAAGCAATCAGGAAAATTAAAGCCAAACCAAAGCCTGATCAAGCACAAAGCCTAGTATTGATTACCTACCAGCAAATCAGTTTTTAGGAGATGAAAAGAACATGTGGAATCATAAATCATATAGGAATTTGTTCAAGAATCTTTGTACTAGCTCCTGAGTCATCTTCATAAGAATCCACATGATTTTGCATATCCGAGAGCAACCCCGAAGAAGCAGCAACTTCATCATTACTTGAATAGTAGTTAATAATTTGAGGAATGTCACTGACCTCAGCAACATGATCATGATTTTTTCTCTGCAACAAAACATTACATGAAACAATAGTAAAAACACGACTGGATAAAATAAAGACAAAACTTTAAGATAAATATAATATATTAGGTAACAAATATATTTTTTGATGGTATATCAAAAAAGATAAAATGAAACATGAAACAATAGTCAAAAACACTCCACATTAAAATTAAGTTAATGGACAAGAGTGTCAGACTGTTTTCTAGTCATAAGTGAAAGAGATTGTATTGCCCTCCATCGCATCATCTATACAGCTCTCAATATATAGTACGAGCGTATCAATCAATTACAATAAATTAGGGATATCAAATATATACAAAGGGAAACTAAATATGTGATGGTGTGATTCGTTCCTTAACACCCTCCCTCAGTTGCAGCGTGGGAGACGCCTAAACTGGTTTTGAAGTCGTGAAACAGAGAGGAATGAATGCTTTTTGTTAATATATCCGCTAGTTGGAGTGCTGAGGGGATGTGAAAGACTCGGACATGGCCCATGGATATCCGTTCTCGAACAAAATGAATGTCTATTTCAACATGCTTGGTGCGTTGATGTTGCACCGGATTAGATGAGAGATATACGGCACTGATGTTATCGCAATAGACAAGTGATGCCTGAGACAGAGGAATGTGGAGCTCCAGTAGTAGATTTCGTAGCCAGCAGGTTTCAGAAACGGCGTTTGCCACTGCTTTGTATTCCGCTTCGGCACTGGAGCGAGAAACGGTTGGTTGTCGTTTGGAGGACCAGGAAATCAGGTTGTCTCCTAAGAAGATTGCGTAACCAGATGTTGATCGGCGCGTGTCTGGACAGCCTGCCCAATCGGCATCCGAGTAAGCAGTGAGTTTTAGCGATTGGTTTCTCAAAATTTGAAGTCCTTGCTGTTTGGTACCTTGAACGTAACACAATATTCTTCTCAACGCCTTGAGGTGAGTTTCTTTGGGATCGTGCATATGGAGACACACCTGTTGGACTGCGTAGGAGATGTCCGGTCTGGTGAAGGTGAGGTACTGAAGTGCCCCTGCTAAGCTTCGATATTCTGTTGGATTAGACACTTTAGCACCATCAGAAGCACTAAGTTTGGAGCTCAGATCAGCCGGTGTATTGCAGGGTTTGCAATCCGCCATTCCAGCTCGTTTGATAAGTTCTGCTGCATATTTGGACTGGGTGAGAAAAAGACCTTTGTCATTAAATTGAGCAGCAATGCCAAGGAAGTATTGTAGCTTTCCCGTGTCTGTCATTTCAAACTCAGATTTGAGCGAAGAGATTACATATTGCAGAAAGGTTGGAGATGATGCTGTGATGATAATGTCGTCTACATATAGCAAGAGGTAAGCGAGAGCATCTTTTTGGTTGTAGACAAACAGAGAGACGTCAGACTTGCTTTGGGTGAAGCCTCGACTGGTTATGAATCGAGTAAAACGAGCATTCCACGCCCGAGGTGCTTGCTTAAGCCCGTAGAGCGACTTCTCCAATTTGCAGACATGACCAGGCTTAGAGGTGTCAGCAAGACCTGGTGGCTGAAACATATAAATTGTTTCGTCAAGGTGGCCGTGCAGAAATGCGTTTTTGACGTCTAACTGATTAATCTTCCAATTTCGAGCAACTGCAACGTTCAACACTGTTCTTATGGTTGCCGGCTTAACGACCGGACTGAATGTCTCCTCGAAATCAATCCCATGCTCCTGAGATTTGCCATTAGCAACGAGTCTTGCTTTATAGCGAGCTAGAGATCAATCTGCATTATACTTATGTTTGAACAACCACATAGAGCGAATGACATTAACATTAGGAGGACGAGGCACAAGATTCCAAGTTCTGGTTTTAATTAAGGCATTGTACTCGTCATACACTGCAGGATTCCAATTAGGATCCTTGAGAGCATCAATGTGACTTTTGGGAAGAGGAAATATAGATTGAGTGTGTAGTGAAAGAATCTGTTTTTGTTTTCGAATTTCATGTTTGGATCGAGTTGTCATGGAATGAGTTGTGGCAGTGGGAGCAACAGGAGGAAGTGTTGCAGGAATGGAAGGATGAGGCTCATTTAGGGGTTGTGTCTCCGGAGTATTAACAGGAGTAGATGACTGAAGTATATGTCGAAACACGGGAGAGGGGTCCATGGTATCATCCAAGAAATTGTAATCAATTTCTGTTGAAGACACATTGATTAAATAGGGAAAGGAAGATTCATCAAAAGTGACGTGTCTGGAGATTATAATTTTTTTGGTTTTGAGATCGAGATAACGGTATCCGGAATGTTGGATTGGATAACCAAGGAAGGCAGGGAACAGATCGTGGGGATAGTTTGTTGAGATTGCAATGATTGATATTTGGGTAGCAAAGACACCCAAAGACCTGAAGATGAGAGTAAGATGGTTGTTTTTGAAACAAAATCGAGAATGGTGTTTTGTTGGCAATGGTAGATGAGGGTAAGATATTAAGAATGTGGACGGCTGTATGTAATGCTTCTACCCAGAATGAGGAAGGGAGATGAGCTTGAAAGAGGAGAGTTCGAATGGCATTGTTTATAGTTCGGATCATACGTTCTGATTTGCCATTTTGTTGAGATGTGTGAGGGCAGGAAAACCGAACTGTGATGCCGTGAGATGAAAAGAAATCATGAAATTGAGAGTTATTGTATTCACCCCCCATTATCACACTGAAAGGATTTAATGTCTTTGTGGAATTGGGTTTTGACATATGTGGCAAAATGGAGGAATTTTGAGAAGACGTCACTTTTGTTTCTTAAAGGATAGACCCATAAGAAGTGTGAGTGGTGGTCTAAGAAAAGAACATAGTATCGAATTCCACTAAGACTGGCAACAGGAGATGACCAAAGATCGGAGTGAATTAAATCAAAGGGAGCAGTAACAGTTTTATTTGAAGCAACAAATGGAAATTTTATTTGTTTGCCAAGTTGACAAACAGTACATGTAGACAAAGTACTTTTATTGCAGGGAAGAACAGAATGAGAGATTAAAGAATTAAGAGTGTTGTTGCTTGGATGAGCGAGACGATGGTGCCAATCATTTGAGGTGGTGGTGATGAAAGCGGAGTGGGGTGGAGACTTATCGGAGGATGGGTAGATGGGGTATAGGTCTCCTGTGCTGTCACTGCGGAGAATGATTCTCCGAGTCTGAAGATCCTTCACAGAAAAGCCGAAAGGGTCAAACTCAATGGAGCAAGCATTATCTTTAGTGAAGCGTCTAACAGAAATGAGATTTTTGATGATAGAAAGAGTGACAAGAACATTTTTTAGAGCAAGAGGGCGAGATTTTGAAGGAAAAAAAACAGAGCCAGAGGAAGTAATTGGAATAGAGGAGCCATTACCAACAATGACAGATTTTCCAATGCCAGATTTAAAAACAGATTTTAGAATACCTGCGTTGGCCGTGAGGTGTGCAGTGGCTCCAGAGTCCATGTACCATTGGGTGTCAGATGGGTCTGTGAGAGTCATTGTGTTGAAAGCCTGAGCAAAGTCAACTTTTGGCTGAAATTGTTGATTGTCAACAACGTGAGCTTGATTTGGAGTACCCAATGACGGATGCGCACCCAAGATTCCTGAACCATTGTATGAAGGCTGTTTGATATGCTCAAATATACCCTAGAGCTACTCTCTCAAATTAAGAGATCGATGTAATACTTAGGGGTCGAATTCCACAAAGACTCAAGATTCACACAATAGATTATTAGTTATTGAATTAAGCTAAACAAGAATGATTGTAATTAAAAGACAGAATGCAGTAAATCAGTTTGTAAGATCAATAAGAGAAAACGTCAAGCTCAGAGAATTCTCAGGAAATCAAGAATGCAAGCATATCAGTCAATCAGGATTCTTCTAATGTTCTAGAACTTGAAACACAATGATAAAGTAAACTAGTCGTCGCTGCGAAAACTATCTATGTCTAAAACCTAGAAAACCAAATTTCTTTGCGAGTTCTAAAGTGTAAACATGCAATAATCTCAGGTTCAATCTGTTCACAAAATTCCTAAATCAAATTTCTTTGCAGATAGGTATTTTGCTCATCTAGGGTTCTTTTCTAGCTAATTAACCAATTTTCGTTGCGAGAATCAACCTATGATCAATAATCTAACCTTTCAGTTCAGATCAAGCATTAATCACAACCTAGATGAAGAACTAGTGTTTAGAATCCTTAATTAACCAATCAACTTAGCAATCCATGAGATCCCTAATGAGAAACCCTAAACCTAACTAGCAAACTACTCAGACATGGAGATTGAAACAATAAACATGATTGAATAGAATTGCATAAAAGAAATAAGAATAGAATTAATGGAGTTCTGAATCTCTCTTAAGGAGTCTGAATTCTTCTCTCCAAAAGCTCTCTCTCTAGAATACTTGATAGGATAAAAGATAGGTCTAAACAATGACCTGAAAATAATATAAATATCCTAAAAACTTGAATAGGGACTTATTTGCAAATAAGGAAAAGTCTGGGCAAATTTCCTTTTCTTCAAAAATCTTCAAAACTGGCGCAGAAAATTGTCTGTCTGATGGGTGTCTACCGACACCAAGTGTGGTGTCGACCGACACCATCTCCAAAAGTGGTTTCCGGCTTGAATTCTTCTACACAACTTCCTGATTAACTCCAGAATGATCCATAATCTCCAAATAAGCTCCAAACGTACATAAACCTGCAAATGACTCTAAAAGACTCCAAAAACACTAAAAAGACTCTATAAACAAGACTTATATCATGGTTAAAAACCATAAAAACCATGATATATCAACTCCCCAGACTTAGCTTTTGCTTGCCCTCAAGCAAAACAAAGAACTAAACCTGTGGAAGAGGTTTAAAAACATAGGAACTCACATATTCTTTAGAACACCAAATCAACCAACACTTTTGTAATCCACATCAAACAACACCAACTTTAGATAGAACATCAACTACTTCCCCCCAGACTTATCAACCATCCCAATTCCAGTCCACAATCAATAAGAGATCTAAATTCACCATCACTGACCTTTTTAAATTGTACAGCGTGCATTCTCATCAAGGGAGTATCGATCAAAGGACACATGGACTCTTACCTGTTCAAGTTCTGATTATTAGACAGATTTGCTTCAAGTTTTACCTCTCCCTTTTCTCACTTCCATTCAGTTGATTTTTCCCTACTAGGGTATCATTTTATTTTTTTTATCAACTGAATGCTCTGAAATCAAGTCTTTAATGAAACAAAGAATATCAATGGCGTCACCATCATAATCCTTGATCACCTTTTTTAGACCATTATATTTTTTTTTACTCTTTTTTTTTTAGAGAACTGAAGGGAAGAGAGAGGTGAACTATAATCACAAACCAGCTGTTTCAGACCTAAACAAGGAATCCGATCCAAAGTATACCAAGCCCCAAGATAAGAAAAATTAAGTTCATTAGATATTAGGCCAGCTCAGGATCCTGCAAATACTCAAACAGATGTGGGGATAATGGTAGATCAAATCATCTTTGGGTTTTTATATCAGTAATACCTGCTGTCAATAGCTGTAAGAATGGTCACTATAATGGTAATCAAAGTGGTTAGTTCCAAGAAAAGCTCATAGTTTCTGACTGGTTTTGACTCAAATAAAATGACACAACTGACTCAAAACAAAACAAAGCAAAATACATTAGTATTTTCCTCCCCCAGACTTAAGTAACACTGTCCCCAGTGTTATCAAGCCATAGGATCAGAAAGAAACCAAGGTGAAAATAATTGAACAAGAAAAAATAAAAATACGTACCTGGTCGGGTGGTGTCGGGCGACACTGGAAGTGGGTGTCGGTCGACACCAAATTTTTTTTTTTTTCTTTTTTTTCTTTTTTTTTTCTGACACAAGAAAAACAAAACTAAAAATTAGCAAAAACCAAACGAAATTCAAAGAAAATCCTACCTAAAAGTGGGTTGCCTCCCACTAAGCGCTTCTTTTCAGTCATTAGCTTGACTATGTCGGGGCTCAGACATCTGGTGGATCAGAGAGTGGCAGAGAATGCTTCTGGGAAGAACATCTCATCATCCAAGGTGGTGTGTAAGCAGTTGGTGCATGATTTCTACCAAGGAATGAATGAGGAACAGCAGCAGGGTGGGCTATGAGCTTGGGAGGGACACTTCTTGTTCCTGCAGAATCATCAAAAGAAGAAGCAAGTGCTCTACGATAATCTCGTGGCTTGGTTAGTTGTGAAACAACTTTTGCATCCTTAATCTTCTTTTTTATGATACCAGGGGGTTTGGAATTGAGAACAGGAAATGCATACCTTTGCTGTAATGGAGGTGTTTGTGGTCTGATGCATATTTTTGCACTTTTTCTGCAATTCAGCTCTGCAACTCTTGTCTCCATCACAAAGACATCATCCTCCAGCAAGTTGCATGTGTCTGGACCTTCACCATATTCCAAAACCACAAAGTCTGTAGGGATTGTGCAGCCAGCAATCTGAAGTGGAACATCTTCTAATACCCCTTCTGGAACTCTCTTTGACCTATCAGCAAGGATGAGATGGATCCTTGTAGGCTTGAAGTCAGTCAACCCAAGTCTTACAGCAACAGAATAAGGCATCAAGTTAATGCTTGAGCCAAGGTCACAGAGAGAATGAGGAAACCTTCCTGTTGAGATGGAGCAGTCTAGCACAAAACTCCCTGGGTCAGGTAACTTTTTTGGAATGCTACTCTGAATCATAGCACTGACCTGTTCATAGACTTTCACCTTCCTCTCCTTCCTTGATACTGTCTTTTTCAAGAGGATTGCACTGATGTCCTTTTTGAGCAAAGCTGCTTCCTCAGGGCTTACACCAATCACAACCATCCTTTTAACATATCTCTTAAGTGCAGGTGAAAGCTTGACTGCATCAATCAATGGTATCTCAATCAGCACCTTGTCCATTATTGTCTTGCATCTGGCCTCCTCTATCTCATGTTTGGACTTTCTGGGATTCGGGTAAGGTATCTTAGGTTTATGGACCCTCTCCTCAGGTGTTGGTGGTGATTTGGGACGATCAGCACGCTCTTCTGACGGCAATTGAAAAATACAGGTCGAGTGTCGATCGACACCCTCATCTGGTGTCGCTCGATACTCAAAATTTTTGTTGAAGTGCGTCGATTTTTGTCCGTCAGAACTCGAGAAATCGCGATTTTTCGCTAGTGTCGACCGACACACCTCCTGGGTGTCGACCTCTTCAATTTGGTGTCGTGCATGGTCGACAACGGTTCGTCAGGACTCGATTTTTCGAGAATTTTGGTTGGTGTCGACCGACACCAGGCCTGTGGCTCCAAATTCTTCATCAAACTCTGCAGAACCCACAAAATTTTCTTCCCTTCTCACCATGATAGCATTAACATGATGTCTTGGGTTGATATCAGTCTTTCCTGGAAGAAATCCTTCTTGTCTTTTTATGGAATCAGCAGTTTGAGCAACCTGAATATCCAGCTTCTTAACATGAGCACCCAAAGATTCAATCTTCCCATTCAGATCAGTATACAAAGCATCCAGCTTCCCATTGAAGTTCACAGTCATCTTTGTCTGACCTTCCAAAACCTGCTCCAACATAGATTCCATCTTGCTATTCTGTTCAGGTTCCTGGTAAGAAGAAGAACCATAAGTTCTTGTGAAGTTGTTGTTCTGAAAAGGCTTCTGGTAAGAAGAACCATAACCTTGCTGATTTCCAAATCTCTGACCTTGAAACCCAACTCCATTGATGAAATTTACATCCTCTTCCTCTGGTTCAAAGGTTTCAACCTCTGCAGCAAACTGAACTTGCTTCTTTCCCACAAGGAGATTGTGGATAGAATCAAGTTTTGCTTTAACTTCAGCACTCTGAGCACCATCCATGTTTCCAGCCAGCCTCTTCCTATCACAATCTGCATTCTTGGTACTATTGCTAGATGCCAAGTTTTCAATAAGTTTTTTGGCTTCCTCTGGGCTTCTGGTGTTGACGTTTCCTTCACTTGCAGCATCCAAAGCCATCTGATACCTCCAATCTATTCCCCTGAAAAAGATACCCAGCAGCTGAACATCACTAAACCCATGATGTGGACAGTCCCTCCGATAAGCTCTGAACCTCAACCAAGAAGCCTTGAATGCTTCAGCAGGTCCTTGGGAAAATGTAGAGATTTTTGTCCTCAGCTCCTCAGACCTTGCATCATCAAAGAAGTTGTTGAGGAAAGCATTCTTTGTATCAACCCAAGTGGTCAGAGATCCTGGTTGCAACTGCTTCAGCCAGTAGGAAGCATCCCCAGCAAGAGAGTAGGGGAAAAGCTTGCAGAAGAGGTAGTCATAGGACACTCCATTGCACTTGATGCTAGACACCAAATCTTCAAACTTTTCTATATGGTCCATAGGATGCTCATGAGGAAGACCATAGAAAAGATGCTGACCCACAAGAGTGTAGTAGGCAGGTTTCAGCTCAAAATCAGCTCTCTGAAAACCTTGTGGGTTAATGGCAGACCTGTTTGCATAGAACTGATCAGGTCTGTTGTAGTCAGCAAGGGTTCTCCCTCGGATAGGTGGTGCTCCGGCAACCTGGGCATCTCTGTTCTCAGCAGCTGCTACTACTTCTTGGACAACATTTCCCTGATCATCTATCTGGTCACCATTGTCATTGTAAGCATGACCCTCTTGGTCTCGTAGGACTCCAGCAGCATCAGGTCGAATGATTATTCTCCTCATGTCTGCTGACCTCCTTCCTTGACGGTTCGTACGTTCTAACTCACTCAGCTCCTGATTCGTGAGATTCACAAGCTGAGTTCCCCTGTTACTTATGGTACTGCGATTATGCATACACCTGAAACAAAAGAAAAAGAGAAAGAACAATGTAAGTAAACTAAAAGTAAAATGTTTAGACTAAATTCTATTCCAAATCTAATGGCAAATTCAATGAATCCCCGGCAACGGCGCCAAAATTTGATATGCTCAAATATACCCTAGAGCTACTCTCTCAAATTAAGAGATCGATGTAATACTTAGGGGTCGAATTCCACAGAGACTCAAGATTCACACAATAGATTATTAGTTATTGAATTAAGCTAAACAAGAATGATTGTAATTAAAAGACAGAATGCAGTAAATCGGTTTGTAAGATCAATAAGAGAAAACGTCAAGCTCAGGAAATTCTCAGGAAATCAAGAATGCAAGTAAATCAGTCAATCAGGATTCTTCTAATGTTCTAGAACTTGAAACACAATGATAAAGTAAACTAGCTGTCGCTGCGAAAACTATCTATGTCTAAAACCTAGAAAACCAAATTTCTTTGCGAATTCTAAAGTGTAAACATGCAATAATCTCAGGTTCAATCTGTTCACAAAATTCCTAAATCAAATTTCTTTGCAGATAGGTATTTTGCTCATCTAGGGTTCTTTTCTAGCTAATTAACCAACTTTCGTTGCGAGAATCAACCTATGATCAATAATATAACCTTTCAGTTCAGATCAAGCATTAATCACAACCTAGATGAAGAACTAGTGTTTAGAATCCTTAATTAACCAATCAACTTAGCAATCCATGAGATCCCTAATGAGAAACCTTAAACCTAACTAGCAAACTACTCAGACATGGAGATTGAAACAATAAACATGATTGAATAGAATTGCATAAAAGAAATAAGAATATAATTAATGGAGTTCTGAATCTCTCTGAAGGAGTCTGAATTCTTCTCTCCAAAAGCTCTCTCTCTAGAATACTCTATAGGATAAAAGATAGGTCTAAACAATGACCTGAAAATAATATAAATATCCTAAAAACTTGAATAGGGACTTATTTTCAAATAAGGAAAAGTCTGGGCAAATTTCCTTTTCTTCAAAAATCTTCAAAACTGGCGCAGAAAATTGTCTGTTTGATGGGTGTCGACCGACACCATCTCCAAAAGTGGTTTCCGGCTTGAATTCTTCTGCACAACTTCCTGATTAACTCCAGAATGATCCATAATCTCCAAATAAGCTTCAAACGTACATAAACCTGCAAATGACTCTAAAAGACTCCAAAAACACTAAAAAGACTCTATAAACAAGACTTATATCATGGCTAAACACCATAAAAACCATGATATATCACTGTTGCATCTGACTCCATGTGTTCATCTGTTGTTGTTGCCACGGAGGGATAGATCCGGGCCAGGATTGTTGAGGCCATTGCTGGAACGGATATCGTGGCTGAAATGAGTTTTTGCCACGTAACCGATTGTTATTGTTCCTGCGATTTCCTCTGTTGTTGAATCGTTGCAGATTCTAAGGACGTGGAGATGATGGAACAGTGGCGGCAAGAGCAGTGGTGGAAGAGGAGTTATCGTTGTTGTTTGGATGGGGCTTGACTCCTCTGCTCAGTCGTGTTTCTTCAAGCAGTAACATGGATCGTGCTTCTTCAAAGGAGGGAAAAGGTTGGCGATGAATGATGACATTGAGAATGTTATCATATTTTGCATTGAGACCATTAAGCATACAGGTCACAAGCGTTCTCTCCGAGACCGGAGCGTTAACGTTAGCTAGCAAATCAGAGATGGACTTAAGCTGTTGACAATAATCATGGATCGACAACTCACCGATGACTTTGTTGCGGAGATCGTTGTCTAACTGAATGGCACGTGCTTCTTTGTTGTTATGGAACAGGTTTTCGATGCGGAGCCAGATTTGACGAGCAGTTCCACCAGTTTGAAACATGCTACGAAACAGGTTCTTGGACAGCGTACCATAAATCCATAGTTTGACAAGACCATCTCTCTTTTGCCATAAGGCGTCGTTGGCGTCAACGGGAGTGGATGAGCCATCAAGATGTCCAAGGACATCAAAGGTGAGGCAGTGAGTGTGGAATAATTCTCTCCACGCATCATAGTTGTGGTCGTTCATATCCAAGATGAGAGGGATATGCGATTTGATGTTGGTGACGCCATAGGCACGATCTAGATTTGCAGCAGTCATGGCAAGAACAAATAAGAGAGAGCAGAGTTTTAGAGGAGAATGAGGAAAAA
Organism: Iljinskaea planisiliqua; assembly: GCA_900108845.1. Classification (NCBI taxonomy): domain Eukaryota; kingdom Viridiplantae; phylum Streptophyta; class Magnoliopsida; order Brassicales; family Brassicaceae; genus Iljinskaea; species Iljinskaea planisiliqua. The sequence continues at coordinate 11,986,892 of FNXX01000002.1, read as the reverse complement.
TATAGAAAGGAGAAGAGAGGTTTTGGATCAGATTGGCTCTGATACCATGAAAGAGATTGTATTGCCCTCCATCGCATCATCTATACAGCTCTCAATATATAGTACGAGAGTATCAATTAATTACAATAAATTAGGGATATCAAATATATACAAAGGGAAACTAAATATGTGATGGTGTGATTCGTTCCTTAACAATAAGATCTATACGTAAAAACATTGAAACTAGTAAACACTTGGCAAAGGGGAAACATCAGAAGTTGCAGTAAATGTCGTTATGTAGATCTACGGAAGTCGATGACAGAAGAGAAGTCAACAACGATTGGTCAGCCTGTGGTTCCAAATTGATTTAAAAAGTAACATTGAAAGCCTCACACAGCATGCAAACCTTGAAGTCAATAAAATCTAAACACAAGATTAACATTGAAGGCGTAACCATAAACAAACTGCATAGTATCATCCTTGAAGATTCCAAACTGCATTTCCTACTTCTTCTTCTTCTCGGAACTCCACATACACATTAAAAACCAACACATGAAGATACGATATTTTCTCATTTATAGTCAGGAATAAAACAAGAAGAGCACGGTACGCTAAGTGTCCCGAAAACCACTAACCATGTGGTCATAAATATTGTCACAAACGTTCAGACTCTCAATCTCACCATACTTGTTCAGACTCTCAAAAAGATCCTCATAGAAATCCCTAAATCAATTTTTCTGATACTTAATAAACAACATATATCATAAATATAATTACTCATCCATAAGTAGAATACATAGTCACTACAAGAAAATAATCAAGAGAAAGTTAAATAAAGAAAATCAGTGTTAGCTCCAAGGTTTATTTATATAATGGGCTATATAGAATTTTAGATTGCTGGCTTCGGAAAATCAGGGTTCGGAGTATTCAAATTTAAGCTAGGTAAAATCAAATGGTTTACCATTGATTCAGACTGGCATAAACTTAAACACTCAAAAACCAGACGTCCCCATGTTAAGGCGGTAATTTAAAAATTTAACATAATATTTTTGTCTCTTCTTCTCTGTTCCATCTCCGAATGTTTTGATCGAAGCGAGCAATGATTTCTCCTCGTCATAGTCCCAGAGGTTTCACTATGGTACAAATCGGATTATGTACTTAAAATGGAAAAAATCAAAGACAAGATAAAAAATATATAAATCGGAATATTAACCCTGTTGAAGAATGTTTATGAGAGGCAAGTTACTGTATACACCAAAGTGAGGAGAGTCCAGAGATGGTGGAGATGCGGGAGGATACTCTGGCTAGCACTTTCCCCTGAACTTTTTCCTTAACCAAATTTTTAACTTAACCGGAAATTGACTCCCTTAAATAAATTAGAGTCGCCGACACTCTAACCTTAATTTCTTAATAGGGCGTGTATCTCTCTCTCACTATACGCCAATTGTCTCTTTCTCTCCCTCTCTAACAGATATGAATCTCTAGTAAGCCTCGAAATCAACTTGTTTATAGATTTGTTTCAAGTATATTGATGATTTAGATGTCTAATACGTTTTGCAATAATTTGTTGTTTGATTTGTACACAGGGAAGGGTCGATACAGCTACAGTCAACCATCGAGTAATTCAAGGAATCTTTGGAGTGTCTGAGAACCAGAAGTGACCTCCCCCACTCCTATGCGTAGATCTCGAAAATCTGGTTTTCCCGACCAATGTTTCTGCGGTTTGGTGCCTGTCATGAAATCATCCACTACTTATGAAAATACGAGTCGCGTATTCTATGGATGCAAGAACTATAAGGTAATAAGGCTGTCGTTGTGTTGTTCGTTCTCCATTTGAGTGTTAACTATATTAGTATGATGGTGGATGTCTATGTGCTTGTTTAGGATGGTTGCCATCATATATTCAAGTGGTGGGATGAGGCTGTGATGCAAGAAATTCAAGATCTCAGTGTCGCCCTGGAAAAGAAAGCGGAATGTAGGGACCGAGTAGCAGAAGTCTATGCCTCGGATTGATGCAGAGTTAGTTCAACTTTGCTATCTAATTGACGAGCATTATCCCGACATTGTTATGAAGAAGCAGGTGGTGGCTGGTGTAATCCTCACAATCATAGGTCTCACAATCATAGGTCTCACAGTCATAGGTCTGACCATCTACCTTTGTATTCCATTTTATAGATCTTAGTTTATGATTAGAGTAAGGTCTGTAATAAGTATTTCTCCTGCTAATAACTGAGTCATCTGGCATATATATTTGGCCATTGTTGAAATTTATACCAAATTTCATAAAAACATAACAGAACAGAAGTAGACTTCTCGAGTACACTCTCTAGTAGACTTTTCGACCCAGTAGACTTTTGGTGTAAGTGTACAAGTGAAGTCTACTGGGGAAGTCTAAAAGTTCAAAACTGAAAATCTGAAAATTTGAAAATTTGAAAATTTGAAAATCTGTAAATCTGTAAACCTGAAAATCTTAAAATTTGAAAATTTGAGTAGACTTTGCTGTGAAGTCTACTTAGGCGGAAAGTTAAAATTAATAGGCGGGAAATAAGTAATGATTGTAGCAGTTGACAAATAATAAAATATAAAAATAATGGGAAAAGTTGTGAGTAAGTAAATAAAATAAAATGATGATTGTCTCAAGAACTGTAACCGTAAAGCAAAGTATATACATTGTAGTATTCATTAATGTTTTGTGTAAAAAAAAACAAAACCCTAAGCTTCCGCCGTTCTCTGTCGTCAAAACCCTAAGCTTCCGCTGTTCTCTGACGCCACTCCTCGCCTCAATCCTGTAATCTCTCTTCATCCTATTTCTCGTGATTTATCGATGTGTGTACTTTCTTAATCTAATTGGTTTAATCGCATACTCTTATCTCCTCCTCTGCGCCTCTCCTCGCCTATGTCGCCTCTCCTCGCCTATGTCGCGTCTCCTCAACTCTGTCGCCTCTCCTCGCCTCCGTCGCCTCTCCTCGCCTCCGTCGCCTCTCCTCGCCTCCATCGCCTCTCCTCGACTCCGTCACCTCTCCTCGACTCCGTCGCCTCTCTTCGACTCCGTCACCTCTCCTCGCCTCTCGTCGCCTCCGTCGCCTCTCCTCGCCTCCGTCGCCTCCGTCGCCTCTCCTCGACTCCGTCACTTCAGATGAAGTCTATTACTAGTGACCTAGCTGCAATATGAAACAAGAAAACTGATTCAGCAATGCATATAACAAATAAACATGTCAAACTCACACACAAGCAAGTAGGTTAGCTAAAACCAACGCATGAATAAGAAAATCTTTAAAATTCATTACAAATATGCTATAATTACAACTTTAATAAAATCATTACGTAGTACACTTTTATATGAAGTCATCCGCGTAGACTTGATATGAAGTCTACTCTCCCGGGTTACTTTTACAATTGCTAACTAACGAAACAGACTTCTCCTGACGTCTATTCTCCCGAGTATTTTAGATAAACTAAACATTTATTATGTGGAATTATAAAATATAATAATAGAAAAATAAAAACTGAAAACTTTAGTTTAATATATTTAATATGCTAAAACTATAAATTATATTTTTATTTACATTAGTATAAAAATATAAATTAATTAGAATAATTTAGATAAACTTAACATTTAATTATTATTATGTGTGGAATTATCAAAAATTAATATACTAAAAATGTATATTATATTTATATTTATAATGTCAAAATATAGATTAAGAATAATAATTTAAAGAAACTTAACATTTATTATTATTTGTGAAATGATATAAAAAATAGGAAAATAAAAAATAAACGAAAATTTAGTTTAATATATTTAATATACGATAAAAGGGAAATGTAAAGTTTGGTGATGAATTTCGATAGAAATATGATTTTTATGCGTGCGATTTCAATTTTTTTTTAATTCTTTATTACATTGTATTACTCGATGATTTAATTTTGAATATTGCACTTAGATTCAATAATGAAATTCATAATAATTTATTTTTAAAAAAGATAGTTTTAGTATAGTAATTGATAAATATAAAATATTATAATATGAGCAATGATATAGCTGTAAGTTATACCCACATATTAATTTTTTATATATATAACTAATATTTTTTTTTATTATGCAAAATTTAAATTTTATATTGCACATATTAATGATTTTTGGTCAAGTTATTTGTTGTGGGTGATACCCTTAGTAAATATTATTATTTGCAAATAGATTTTCTCCAACCGAGCTCTCACATTAAAAGTTAGAGTGGTTAAAGTATTTACTGTCATTAATGGAAAAATTTCGTTTATATTATATTTTTTATTTATATTTGATGTAAGAAAATATAGATTACTTAAAATAATTAGATAAACTAAAAACATAAATTAGTTAGAATAGTTTAGATATACTTAACATTTATTATTATTAGAATAATTTAGAATTTACATATAAAAATAAGTTTTATTCACGTATTAAGAATTTATATATAACTAATATTTATTTTTTATTATATTATTTTTAAATTTTATATTATACGTACTAAAGCCAAATAGTTATATCCGCGCCAGAAACAGACTTAATAGTTTGTTTTCTATTTTTTATTTTACTAGTTGATAATACGACAGCTAATTGGACTAAGACTAATTAACTAAATGTTTGTAAACTAATTTACAGTAAAAATATCAAAAAATTATCTTTTAGGTAAATTGCTAGGAATATAGTATATTCTAATGCCAAAACGTAAAAAACATTCTTTTTACAAAATAATAAATCTCTGGCCCATTATTTTCCAGCTTTTTGTTTTTGTTTTTGGTGATTGTAAATAATTAAAACACATTTTTATATTATTACTTATCTATGTACAGCATAGGACATATTAATTAGTTGTGAATTAATATTTTATATTTAAATTCATGGTTTTTAGTACTATTATGCCATTATGGTTGCTACCTGAAAATCAAACATGATTTAAATGTATCTGAAATTCATCATTTTTTTATAATTGTGTTCCTATCATTTTTTTAATTAAGAAAAAATGAGTGTTATTATTATTTAATTCTGGCTATTTTTTGTTTGATTTTGATTATTTGTATAATTTCAGGTAAAAATGAATTGAAATATCTAAAAATATAAAATTTGAATTGAAATATGCTTGAATAACAGAATCTCAGTTATTTTACAATAAAACCAATCCAAATAAAATCGATCTGAATAAAAAAATCAATAAATACTTATATAAATCAAAATTTCTTTTATTCAAAAAACCTATATCCGATTAAATTCAACTCAAATAATGGAATGTTTGATACTAAGACGTAAACAGATTTTGTTTGGGACTCTTGTTTTAAAACGCATATATATTCATGATGATGCAACGCATTTTCACCAACTCTCGTTACTTTATGGGTTACAGTAAAAATCTAATTGATTAAAAAACGTCAAAATAATACCAATAATTTTGTTTGGAAGATATTGTCAAATCTTGCAAAACTCTCATGTTTAAAAACGTATGACTCTTCCTTTTTTGACGCAAGTGAATTAATCGTGCAACACATTGTCACCAACTCTTATTACTTTATGAATTACTATTACTTTCAATTAAAAATGACTAATCTACTGCTCCTCAGAAGGTCTCGTAAGGCCAAAAAGTAAAAGGAAAATTCTACTGCTCATGAAATCATTAAAGCTCCTCAGAGTGTCTGTATTTTTGATATTTTATTCTACTTTCTTTCCATTTTATTTTTTAATTATCATTAATTTTTAATCATAGTTAATTGCATGATTTCATTCATTTGATGATTACTTATTTTTATAATTTTTAATCTTTATATATTTTCAATCATTATTCTTGATCATTAATTTTTTATCCGTCAAAATCTTCAGTTGTTATAGTTGAGATTCTGTTTCCCATCTCATTTTATTGTATCGAAGATGTAAAACTGTTGAATCTTTGGTTTTTATCATTTTTTGGATAATACCTCTAAAACTCTAATCATGCGATAATTTTGCATTTGCGTTTTATAATTGAAATAAAATCTTCATTTATTCATCACCAAATAATCTAACTTTGAATTCATCAATGTGAATGTTAGTAGGGAGTTGTAAATCTTTTAATTTTTTTATGGTAATTAGCTGGTTTATTTGTAGTTTTTTTAAAAATATTGTTCGATGTTGTAATTCTTGTGGTAACTTAAGGAGGCTCTTGGTACTTTTTTTTTTCTTGATTCTATATCGATGCATCACAGATTGGGCATTGTATCATTTCATTATTTTTTTAAAAAATTACTTGTTGATGCTTCAAGTGAATCTTCTTTGCAGATGTCTATATTTTTTTTTGAATATAATATGTTTTATTAATCATTTATTAATAATTCTGAAAAATATGTATCTCAAATGTTAAAGTAAGTAATACTTATAGAACACATATCGAATAACTGTCAAATCCGTTATTTTTACTTTTTAGATCCCTATCACTTGTTTTGGCTAAATGGTTTCTTATGTCTTTTTTTTTTTTTTAATAGTTTTAGATGTTTTTTATTTATGTTTTTAGGTAGGCATTTTTTTGTTTATGATAATCTTTTTTTTGTTTAAATTTTATAAAACATCTATTAGATGTAATTTATCCTTATCATCGATTATTTTTTTAGAATATATTTAGCTTGAATTTGTCTTTTTGTCATTTTTAATATAATATTGTTTCTTCTCATTGTGTTTCGTGGATAATATTTTTCATCTACTGATTTTGTAATTTTAATTTTTATTATAATTCTGATTGTTTTTTTCTTAAGCATATTATTTGAATCCGCACATACGCGCAGGATAATTCGCATTTGTTTTATTTTATTATGTTTTTATTATTTGTTTTCTTTTATTATTTTCCCCTTTTAATCAATTATCTGTTTTTAATCATAATTAATCATTTTATTATGTATAATGTTTTACTTTATCTGTTTTTTTGGCTCATCATCAATTTTTTGTGTGGTCATTTTACATTTATAATTTAATTTATTTGTCCTATTTTTTGTAGATTTATTTGAAGATAGTTATATGTTTTTGCCGTAACCTATTTGTGTGGATATATAAATATTTATATTGAAATTAAGGCTGTTTTTTTTTCCTCTCGAAATCTTTCTATTTATACTTGTTTGCCTTTTTTTCTACAAACTCAATACCATTGTGTATTTGTATTGTATTCTTTGAAGATATTACTTGTTTTTTTGTATCATTTACCATTAAATATTTTAAAATATCAAATGTTGATTATGTGTTATTGGGCTGGTTTTTTTATTATAACTCATCTATATTAAAATTAAAATGGCTAACACATCTACAATTTTCAATCTATAAATATATTATCTAAAATAAATATATATCAGAAAAATCAAGTTTGAAAAATTAAGCAAATTAAAATTAAAATGTAGATGTTTTTTAGTAAATTTAAAATTTATTAAAAATATATTCTCGAGTGCAGGTTAAAATCTATTTATTTCTTTAAAAAAACACGATAAATTTTAGTATTATGTGCATCTCTATTCATACTATAGTGGACATATTTTTAGAAAAAAATAAAGAAATATTGTGGGCTGGTTTTAATAATGAGTTTTCCAACACTAAACTTCCACTTTAAAAAAAAAGGTTAATAATATTGTGAATTTTTTTTTTCTCTTGGCAGGAAAAAAATTAAAGTGGACAGGTGTCAAAAATTGTACGATGACGTGATGCTTTATATGTAGAGAAAACTCTCATTTTATAAAAAAGATTTTAATGTATGCTAAAGAAAAATAACAATTATTTAAATTAGTGTTATTAAATAGAGTATTCTACATTCAAAGACACTTTCTTAATCCCTAATTACATAAAAAGACAATTTGTGCATGTTGGACAATTTAGAGGAATGAAAAATCTAAACTGCCTTTAACTTTGTTTTTTTCTCTTTCTCACTTTTATTTTTTTCTCCTACTCCAATGTAACTTTCTCTTTCTCTCTCTCTCTCTCTCTCTCTCTCTCTCTCTCTCTCTCTCTCTCTCTCTCTCACACTCTCTCTCTCTCTCTCACACACACTCTCTCTCTCTCTCTCTCTCTCTCTCATCTGACGTTTGGTGGACGGGACTGTGGTGGACGGGGTTTTGGTAGACGGGGTCTTGGTGGACGGGGTTTTGGTGGACAGGGTTTTGGTGGACGGGGCTTTGGTCACAAATCTCCAAATTTTTTGGTGAACAAGAGATTGATGGATTAAATGAATTATGATGTTCATTAGGAATTGTCATTCAGTGGATGATAGAAATTAAAATGTTCATTACTCAACTTCCATGTGGACAGGAAATTGGTGGACATGAGTGGTGGACATGAGTGATGAATATGAAACTGGTGGATATAAAATTGGTGGACTGAAAATTGGTGGATTAAATGAATAATGATGTCCATTATAATGTCATTAGGAATTATCATTTCGTGGATGATGGAAAGCTAATGTCCACAAAACAGCGAAAATTGGTGGATAGGGGAAGGGGGAACATGAGTTTGATGGACGGGGTTGTGGTGGACGGGACTTTGGTGGACAGGGAATTGATGAACACTAGTTTCAAGAAGAGGGTTATGATGAATTGGAGATTTGTGGACCACAACTCTGTCCACCAAAACCCCGTCCACCACAGTCACGTTCACCAAACGTCAGATGAGAGAGAGAGAGTGAGAGAGAGAGTGAGAGAGAGAGTGAGAGAGAGAGAAGAGAGAGAGAAAGTCATGATTTTTTTTTAAAAAAGTAAAGAAAAAGTAGGAAAGAGAAAAGGATATAATGGTAATTAAGTTTGTTTACATCACAAATATTTGCCCTACATGCAAGAAATACCTATTTTGTAACATTCAAAGTTAAAAGTGCCTATTTATATAAATCGCTCTATTAAATATTATATTATATTCGAATTTTCCTAAAACTGTATTTCTTTATTTTTCCTACTTCCATCTGCAAATCACCCACCTCACTTGACTTGTTTTAGTCTATAAAAATAAAAAACGGAAATCTCTCACTTCTTCACTCTCCATCTCTTCGTCTTCTCCGCCTCTCTCCGTCTCACTCCGATCTCTCTCTCCCTCTCTGTCCCTCTCTCTCTTTAGGATCCATGGCTTTCATTGTTGCTGCAACTACTTCCCTGCAGGCTCGTCCTCGCCAAATGGTATCTCTATCTCTCTCCTTCACCATAAATCTCGAATTTTCTCGAATTATTTCTTTACTTTGTATTTCCTTCATTTCTGTGATTCTGATCTCGATCTAGCTCTCTTCTTCTTCAATGGTTAGATCTTATTGCCGAATCGTTTTCTCAGCTTATTTTCCCTGTTAATTAATCTCATCGATCTAATGAATATGCACCGGATTGAACATTGTTAGCATAGATCGGATTAGTTCTTATATAGATTTAGTTGCTTCTGTATAAGTTCTCTGGTTCAAGAAACGAGAAAATTATTCTTGTACATTGTTCGCTATTTTGGTTATGTTATTATTACATGAGAAAACCTCTCTTCTGTTTGTTGCATAGCATATGGTTAATTTGCATTTCGAGTTTTATTTTCTGCTGATGGAGAGTTTTTCTGAATATGGTGGCAGGCGATTGCGGTTAATCCAGTTAAATATTTTAGCCATGGAAGAAGAAGCAATCTTTCTTTTACGCTTCGCCCGCTTCCTACCCGCTTGAGTGTTTCTTGCGCTGTAAGTCTTTGTTTTGTCTTCTTTCTTATGATGTGTCCCTTTGGCTTTTACAGAACATACTCTGAATGATATTTGTGGTTCTGTTTTGCTAATCTAATTTGAACTCTCGAGCCAATTCAACATTTGCAAAAATTGTGATTGTGTATGTACTTATACCGAATTTAGGTGTTGCTTGATTTCATTGCAGACAAGATTTATTTGCCTTATTGTTTGCAATTTACTTTTACATTCAATACTCAAAAAATAATTACTTAAACGATAGTAGATGTACCAGTTTGCTATTTCTGATCTCTCGAGCCAATTCAATATTCGCAAGAATGGATTTTGTTTGTGAATCTACTCTATGGTAGACTTTCTAAGAATTTAGGTGATTGCTTGATTTTGTTGCAGACAACGAGATTCATTAATCCAATTTGTTTGTTTGTAAACAGGCGAAACCTGAGACAGTGGACAAGGTCTGTCAAGTTGTCAAAAAGCAGCTCTCACTTAAAGACAGCGATAAAGTTTCCGCTGCGACCAAATTCGTTGATCTTGGTGCTGATTCTCTTGACACGGTAACTTACAACCTTCTCATTGCTCAATATTCATCCACTTTTAGATCTGTTTGCTCCACCGAATTTAACTGCATTGTTCTATGGACTATACTTAGTCACTTCCCCTTGGAACTACCAACCAGAAGCGAAAACAGTGTCTTGTTTTCAAGCTAATATAGTCTATCACCATTATGTTTATGTTTAAACTACAAGTCTTTTATATGTTAGCGTTGTTTACACTATGTTATTGATTTACGCATACTCAAGACCTATGGGGTTGCTTTTCAGGTGGAGATTGTGATGGGTCTAGAGGAAGAGTTTGGGATTGAAATGGTGGAGGAGAAAGCACAGGCGATCACCACAGTTGAGCAAGCAGCTGAGCTCATTGAGGAGCTGTTGATGGAAAAGGCTTAAAAGTAAAATTCGTTATTACATAACCAAAAAATGGAAAAACAAAAGAGGACCCAACCTGGTATCTTGTTATTGTTTTGTTAGCTAGAGACCCAATTATGTTTGTTGAAATCTTTATGATATTTTGGTCAAATTATTACGACGCTTTGTATTTGACTTCTGTTTCTTCTTAAACTTTTTAGTTACATCCTCCAGATTCAAGACGTCACCTTCCGAAAATTATCTAGTCTTGTTTTCCTAAGAAATATCATTGCTGATTTTTAGTTGAGAACGATTTATTTGAGAAAGATTTGCCCTCGTAGACATAGACACTTCATTGGATTAATGTTCTACTATACCAAACATTCTCTGGAGGTAACGCTGGGCATTAGTGAAGCAAGTATGCATGACCTTCTACCTGAGCAGGATAACCCGGATAGGCCACAATTGGAGCTAGGAGTAGAACCCGTGTTCTAAAAATTCGCCCGCAGCACCGATTATGTGGCCTAAAAATGATAACCATAAATGTATTCTTCTCAGATGATTGGTAAAAACATAATCTAATGTTCAACAAACACTGATTATTAGTCACCGTGACGAGAATCCACACAACCGAACTCGACGACCGTAACTTTTCCGGAAAATTTCAGAGGAAAAGGACAAAACAACATAATAAACTTTTTGAATGATATATGAAAATATGCCTTCTTTTATTTGTCCTTGCTCGCACACTGGTCTTCTTCGACGAGGCCCAACTCTTCTCCGCTTTGGCCCATAACCAAGGCCCACATGACCCGTAAATACTTCAACAAATCCTCCTCGCAGAAAAAAACCTTGTCCTCAAGGTTTATGTTACAACCTGAAGTTGATCTTCACGTTCACGAACAAAGAAGAAATACCAAAGAACTCTCTTTCTTTCATTTGCATTTGTAATCGAAAGAGATAAAGAGTATGACTAAACAAGAAACAAACACAAAGCATTTTTGTTCACCCAGTGTTCGCCTTCGATATGAAGAACTACTCATTGGGCAGACTGAGTCCGGCAATTCACTAGATTAAGAAAGTACATAACTCACAACAACCTTCCAGCTCAACGAAGATGATGACTACGAAGAAGAAGACTATTAACCCTTAACCTTAAATCGACATTACGTGTACCCCTTTTATATCACAAGGGTTTACAACAAACCCGATCCCTAAACCAAAACATTAAACCATATAGTAAACCATATTATAACCAATGACTAATTACAAGATATCTAATACTCTAATCTATACAGAGACTTACAGATATAAGAGTTTACTCTAGCGATCCTCAAAGGTTTATGCCATACACAACAATCTCCACCTTCGACTAAACTCCCGCCCAAGCTCTACTTCGCATTATAACTACAATCTCCATCCCTTCTCGTGAATCACCGCCCAGACTCTGACCACCTGGCTGATCAAAGGCTTCAAGCTTTCATGATCTTGAGAAAATCCAAAGCTGCGTTGAACTTGCCCAATGGAACCACCTTTGTGAGGATATCAGCTGGATTCCTGCTTGTATGAATCTTCAGAACATCCACAACACCATCTGCAATAATATCCCTTATGAAGTTATACTTCACTGCAATGTGTTTCGTTCTTTCGTGAAACACATTGTTCTTTGACAAACAGATTGCACTTTGAGAGTCGCACCAAATCTTCACAGCATCGTGAGTATGTCCAAAATCTGCAAGCAAACCCTTCAGCCATATTGCCTCCTTAACAGCCTCAGTTAAAGAAATATATTCAGCCTCAGAGGTAGACAATGCTATCACTGGTTGTAAGCCTGATTTCCAACTGATGACATTGTCTCCGATAGTAAAAACAAATCCTGATGTGGACCTCCTCTTATCTAGATCCGCTGCAAAATCCGAGTCACAATAGCCCTGAATTTTGAATTCCTTTGCCTTGGTGTAACACAGTTGTAAGTCAAGAGAACCCTTAATGTACCTGAGAAGCCATTTCACAGCCTCCCAATGTATTTCCCCTGGCCTACTCATAAACCGGCTCACAAGGCCAATCCCAAATGCTAAATCTGGTCGTGAGCGAACCATCGCATACATAATACTACCCACAGCAGAACAATACGGGTAGATCTCAGTATCGATACACTCCTCATTTCTTTTACCGATGCCAACTTGAAATGAGAACCAATAGGTGTATTTGAAGCCTTTGCATCAAGCATCCGAAAGTTGTCGACCACCTTCCTTAAGTATTCTGACTGAGAAAGACGCAGGATTCCATTCTGTCTATCTCGGAAAATATCCATCCCAAAGATTATTCTGGCAGGGCCTAAGTCTTTCATTTCAAACTCTGATCCTAGCTGTTTCTTGAGTTTATAAATTTCTAACATGCTCTTTGATGCGAGTAGCATGTCGTCCACATATAACAGCAAATAGATCCAATTTCTCTCTGACTCTCCTTTAGTGTAGACACACGAGTCATGTTCGCTTCTCCTGAATCCCTGAGACTTGATAAAATGACAAACCTTTTGTTCCATTGGCGTGGAGACTGCTTTAGAACATAAAGTGATTTCTTAAGTAAGCAAACCTGCTCCTTCTTTGATTCAACTTCATATCCTTCAGGCTGAGACATATATAAGTCATCATCCAAGTTTCCATGGAGAAATGTCGTCTTGACGTCCATTTATTCAAATTGCATGTCTTGATCCACCACAAGAGACAACAACATCCTTATGGAGACATGTTTTACCACTGGGGAGAAGACTTATTGATAGTCCACTCCTTCCTTCTAAGTGAAACCTCTTGCTATTAAACGGGCTTTGTATCTGTCAGGCCCCGATCCTTTTATTTCACGCTTGATCTTGAAAATTCATTTACAGCTGATGATTTTCCAGTCTTTTGGTTTATCAACCAGAATCCATGTACAATTCCTTTTAAGCAAATCCATTTCCTCATCTGTAGCATCGTTCTACTTATCCCAGTCAGCACTGGCTCTCGCTTCAGAGTAGTCTTTTGGTTCCTCACAGTTCATTAATTCTGACATCAACAAAGCGTACACTACCTCTTTCTCATCGCAATCGTAGTCGCTGTACCTTACAGGTGGCACTATGTTTCTCCGTGTACGATCACGTGCCAGTTGATAATTCACCAAACTGTTTCTGGCATCTTCTTCAGGCTCAGGTTGAGGTTGACCTTCTTCTTCAGTGTCACCCTCATTTTGCGTAGCTCCACCTTTATCTAAGTTCTCTGTGTCCTTTGAGAAGCTTTCAGGAACACCATCTTCATATTTGACGTCTTCGTCCTGTTCTGAAAACTTCTCAGAATCAGAATTAATAATAGATGCCAAATCTTTATGTACTTGTCCTTCATAAAACTTTACGTTTCGGCTCACTATGCATTTCTGTCCTTCAAGTAATGCCTTTCACTGCACTAGGCTTCAGCTTCCCTTGATCCATATATACATATACGATGGAACCAAACTTCTTCATATGTTTGTATCCCGGTTTCTTGCCAATCCACACCTCCTCTAGCGATTTGAAATCGATTGAAGCAGTAGGCAACCTGTTGATCATGTAGACTGCAATAGATGCTGCCTCGGCCCAAAAAATCTCCTTTAGACCAGACTCACTCAACAAACACCGAACCTTCTCCATGATTGTTCTGTTCATTCTCTCCGCAACACCATTCTGTTGTGGAGTGTAGGTACATGTGTGATGCCTTGTAATTTCGTTTGATCTGCAAAACTCATTAAAAGCATGGTTGCAAAATTCTAAACCATTATCGGTTCTAAGAGTCTTAACATTTCTATCCATCTGATTCTCTACAAGTATCTTCCATTCACAAAACCTTGAGAAAGTCTCATCTTTTGTTTTCAAGAAACAGATCCATATCTTCCTAGAGAAATCGTCAATAAGGGAGAGAAAATACGGTTACCTGAAAGAGAACATTGAACATTTGGAGACCCCCAGAGGTCCGCATGGATGTAGTCAAGAATATGTTTCGAGTTATGTTCACCCACATCGAAACTTACCTTCTTAGACTTTTCCATTATGAAATGCTCGCATAAAGAATCATCCTATGTCCTTCTTCTTCAGGACCTCATCTCTGAACAGAACCTGCAAGTTCATAGCACTCATATGACCTAATCGACTATGCCATAAAGGTACTTGGACTGGTTTGTTTTCAGCCTTCTCCACCTGACATGATTCAGTCGTTATCGTTTCTCCGTCAAGGATGTAAAGTCCATTCTTCAGTTTTCCTTGAAGTGCAAGCTTGTTGTTCTTGTAAAACTTGATCTTCCCTTCTCCACCCGTGTATGTGAATCCTAACCTGTCAAGAGTTCCTGTAGAGATAAGATTTCGTCTAAGATTAGGGACATACCTGACATTATGCATGACTTTGATGATTCCTCCATGAGTATTGAGCTTTATTGTTCCTGTCCTCAATGTCTCAACTGAGTGGAAATCGCCGAGTAAGATCCTACTTGCTCCTTGCTCAGTAAAATCTACGAACCAATCTCTCCTTGATGTCATATGGTGGGTGCATCCAGAGTCGATTACCCACGTCTCCTTTTAGTCATCAACTGACACATTTAGGGCATCAGATTTCTTGATTCCTTCTGTAGCTATGGCTGCTTCACAGTCTTTATCACTCTCCATCCGACGTTTCCTAGCATAGCAGTCTTTCTTCACATGCCCTTCTTTCTTGCAATACCAGCAAGTTACTTTTCTAGTCTTCGGTTTTCTCCTTTGTCAATTTCCTTTAAGATCAGATGAACCTCTCCTTAGAGATCTACCTATGTCATGAGTGTATAGCATCGTAGCTGAGCCTTTTTCAAACTTTCTACTCTCTTGAATCTTCCTTTGTTTTGATCTTGCTGCCGAAAAAACTTCTTCCAAAGTTAAAGATTCTTTTCTGTACTTCAAAGTATGCTTCAGCTGGTTATAGCTTGCTGGGAGAGAGCTTAAGAACACTATAGCTTGAATCTCTTCAGAAACATTTACATTTAAGCTACTTATCTCTGTGACTATCTTCAAGAAATCATTGACATTTATGTCTATCGATTTAGACCCATCACACTTGAAAATATAGAACCGAGATTGAACAAAGAAACGATTTGGTAGAGACTTGGACATGTACATACGTTCCAAAAGAGACCATATAGAAGCTGCAGTCACACAATGTTTGATTTTCCTAAGTACATGATCACTAATGTTCAAGATGATCATGTCCCTATCCCTATCATCCTTCTCCAGCTTGATAGGATCAAGAGTTACCTTCGTCTGAGATTTAGACGATTCTTCCTTTTCTTCAGTTCCTTCCTCTTATTTCTTTCCTTCTTCTTTTGTCAGTGGGACTTGAATCTCGAATTCGTCGGAAAGTATGACCTCCTTAAGACCGGAGGCCCCGAAGTGTGCCACCATTCGGATCATCCATAACAAGAAGTCACCGGATCCGTCGAACCGCTCCACCTCAGCTTGAGTCGAAGCCAACACCATTAGAACTTGATTCGAGAATGAGACAATCGAACAACCAAAGCTCTGATACCACTTGTTACAACCTTAAGTTGATCTTCACGTTCACGAACAAAGAACAAATACCAAAGAACTCTCTCTCTCTCACTTGCGTTCGTAATTGAAAGAGATAAAGAGAATGACCACCTAAAGAGAATCCTTACTATGAAGGAGTAAAGATTCCACGTGAGATGATATGAACAACTAAAATGGCACTTGGGCTAAAAATAATGATTATGCTAAGAAAGGAATAGACTTGTGATTAAAGGAGGAGTCTTGATGGATTTTTATCAGAGAATTAGGTTCTCGGACTGTTGAACTACTCAGTTAAGAAATCAACAAAACACAAGTTTGGAGTTGATTCTTTGGTGAAAGGGATTGTAGAAAGACCATCATAAGTTAATAGGCAAGATCCCTTTGCTCATTTTGCTGCCAAGCTAGATTTTGCCTAGTGGCAGTGCAAAATGGTCAAACTTTATCACCATACCGTTTTGAGAACCATGGAGATTATGATCAACTAGTTTTCTAGGTCAGGAAAATCTACCTCTTTCAAATGGTTCCAATAATCTTATGGAGTGGTTCTCTCACAGAGATGCCGAAGATCTCCCCTTAAGGTGATCAAGCTAAACCAAGCTTTAAGAAAGATAAGAAGAGAAGAATCATAGGTTAAGCAAGGAACCGAGTAAGAAACTGTCCAAGAAACCTCATTTCTCTTCAATCCATCAAGATTACAAAGTAAAACTACTCACTATTCATGAAAAGAGTCTCAAAATCCATAAGAATGAGAGATTCTTTCATGGTTTCAAAGTGAAGAAACTAAAGAACAGAAATTAATGAGGCTTAAAAGAAACTTAAATTAAAATACTCAAGTTCAAATAAACATTAAAAAATTAAGAGGTCAAACTTCCAACAGCTTTTAATTTCGAAATAGGTTCGAGAAAAAATGGAAACAGACAAAACAAGAGAATATAGAAGACGAAGTTAAAAACACGGCTCTTTTGGTCGAGGGTGAGGTAGCTTTTATAGGCACGGTGTAAAACCCTCGTTGGCACCACAATTGGCCCGTGATGAGCTGGATTCGTCGCATAGTGCTAGGCTTGGTATGGACAAGGACAGATGCACGGATCAGTTATCGCAGCAGGGTGGAACATCGGGTGTGGCATTGCTCAAAGAGCAAAGCTCGGGTTCTTCTGTACCGGGTTGATCCCGTTATGAATGGTCGATGTGAAAACTTAGGGTGCACTACATCGGGGCCTTCCTGTTTTGTATGGCCCGGTGTGAAAAATTAGGGAGTTCTGCACCGGGTTGATCTTGTTGCTTCCCGAGTGAACACCTTTACTTGACCTCCTTTTACCAGCATTGTCCCTGCTGCCTGGCTAGTCCCTCTCCATGTCTTGGTCACCTAAAAACACCCCACAATTGCAAAAACATGCAGAGCCCTAATATAATGCAACCTAAGTCTAAAATGAAAACCTTAGGAAAACATGTTAAAATACACCATGACTATCATGGAAATGCACGTGAATAAAATGTAAAATGCAAATGACATCAACTGAACAGCCCCTGACATAAGCTTGGACATCTGTCACCAAAACATTCCAATAAAATACCCCTCTATCCCTTTGATATGTAACATCCCACCCGAGTATCCACCACTACCCGAGCATTGCAGCCATTCCAAAATCTTGTCCTGAATAGGTAGATTCGCAGGAACTACTATCTTTCTTCTACATAAGTATCCCTTGGGACCACACATAATACCTTTTGGATGTAAGATCCTGCTGTAGTGCGTGAATAACAGCTTGGATTGCAGGATCATTAACATAAGCAGCTTGTATCTGTTTCGGCAAATCACACTTAAGGACGGACATTAGCCGTATGTAATATCTCTGCACCTTTAACTCGAGATAAGGCATCTGCAACAACATTCTCTTTACTCTGCTGGTATTGAACTTCATAGTAAAACTCAAGCAACTTAGGAAGCCATTATTGTTGAGTCGGTATGAGAGTCGAAACTCACACAATCGAAACTTATAATAAATGGGGGTTTGAAAATCCTATTTTAAAATAAATAAAGGACTAAGATCGAAAGCTCGTTTTATTAGGTGATATTTCTGCCAACGTACAAGAAATCTCGTAAAAACTTAACATCTTATAATACGAAAAGTCTGATACTCGGAACTTGATGGACTTAAACCTGATACAAACTATCATATATATAGTGGGCAACCTAGGGTGCTGAAGGAGCTTATTAGCGATGTGGGACACCTTTTAATCTTCCATCCGCTGACTTCGACGGACCTTGGACCTGATCCGCGGCCCATATCCTTAGAAGGTCGCCACTAGGTCTAGTTTTGATCCAGCCCACCTCCGGTTTTGTTCAGTCCGTCCTGTTTTCGGTCTTCCCCCTTGCTTGGACTCTTTTCCTGGTTTTCGGATCAGTACATGAACAGTACGGTGAACAGTATCTCACGAACAGTGTTTTATGTATAGAACAGTAACCTGAATCCGTCTTTCGTTAAACCGAATCTTTGTCTTTCCGATTCTATTAGGTTCGTGAACAGTGTTCCATGAATAGTGTTTTTGCGGATAATCCCCGATGAACAGTGTTCCAACCCGAGCAACTCCGAGTCAAGCTTTCAGTCCGCCCGTTTCTTTCGTATGAACTTTCAGCCCGCCCGTTTCTTTCGTATGAACCTTCAGCCCGCCCGTTTCTTTCGTATCAACTTTCAGCCCGCCCGTTTTTCTCGTATGAACTTTCAGCTCGCCCGTTTTTCTTGACAGGCTGGTCCAAGAGGGAGGATTTGGCGGGCTGGTCTAAGGAAAAACCCTGGTGGGCTGGTCCAAGGAAGGGAGACTTGGTGGGCTGGTCTGAGGAAGAAAGATGGCGGGCTGGTCTGAGGAGAAAGACCTGACGGGCTTGTCTGAGGAAGAAGACCTGGGGGGCTAGTTTGAGGAAGAAGACCTAGCGGGCTGGTCTGAAGAGAAAAACCTGGCGGGCTGGTCTGAGGAGAAAGACCTTGCGGGCTGGTCTGTGAAAAAAGACCTGGCGGCCTGCTTAGAGGAGAAGTCCAGGCGGCCTGCTTTGAGGAGAAGACCGGGCGGCCTGCTTTGAGGAGAAGACCGGGTGGCCTGCTTCGAGGAGAAGTCCAGGCGGCCTGTTTCGAAGAGAACCGGGCGGCCTGCTTCGAGGAAAAGACCGGGCGGCCTGCTTCGAGGAGAAAACCGGGCGGCCTGCTTCGAGGAGAAAACCGGGCGGCCTGCTTCAAGGAGAACTGGGCGGCCAGCTTCAAGGAGAACTGGGCGGCCAGCTTCGAGGAAAAGATCCAGGCAGCCTGCTCGTGAATGGCAGTCTGGCCAGAGCATAGCCTAGTGGCGGACTGGTCCTAAGCGGCGGCCTGGCCCTAAGTGGTGGCCTGGCCAGAGCATGACCGAATTAAATGGTTTTTCGTGTCTTTAAACAAGTTTCCAGCTAGTCCAATTCTTTCTCGAGGAAGTTGGATAACTGGTTCGGTTCTCGGATAAGCATTTCGTATAAGTGTTCAGACTTCTTGGTCCATCAATCTTCGAGGGGTGAGTTTTGACCCCAACAGTCGGAGTGTTTAATCTCTATTCCAGCATGTACTATAAACTTCTCTGATCCATCTTGATAATAAGATGCTCCATTAACAGATAGTGACACCATTTCTGTACCGCAAAGACCACAATAAGCCATTCTTTTTCATAGATTGATAAGTGGAGCTGTTTCCCTTTAAGATGACGGCTAATATACGATAACAGATGACCTTCCTGCATCAATATAGTGTCAATATCTGTTCCAGAAGCATCAGTCTCAACCACAAATGGAAGATCAAACCTGGGTAATGCTTACACAGGAGCTACACAAAGAGCTTCCTTCAACTTGTTGAAAGCTGCCTCTGTTGCAAGTGACAAGATAAAGCAGTCCTTAGTTAAAGTCGTGAGAGGGTGCGCAATGCTGCCAAAGTTCTTTATAAAATGCCTATAGTACCCTACCAACCCCACAAATCCTCTTAACTGCTTCAAATTCTTAGGGATTGCCCACTCTTGTACAGCTTGCACTTTCACTAAATCCACATAGACCCCTGCGCCTTGGATATAATGACCCAAAACCTAAACACTCCACCTTTTCCATGAAAATGCACATTTTCTCCTCTTAGCATACAAATTATACAGACATCTTTTCAAAAACCAGCCGTAGGTTATCTACATGCTCTTCAACTGACACATTGTAATTTAATATATCATTAAAGAATGTCAACACGCACTTCCTCAACAGCTCTCTGAAGACGTCATTCATAAGATCTTGAAACATGGCTGGAACGTTAGTGAGGCCAAACGGCATCACCAAGTACTCGTAATGGCCGTTATGAGTCTTAAAAGATGTTTTGTGCTCATCTGAAGGATCCATCCACACTTGATGGTACCCTGCCCTCAAATCGATCTTATAGTAGACTTGAAAACCCCTATTTCGTCCATAAGGTCGTCAATCAAGGGAATAAAAAATCAATACTTAATTGTCATATTATTAAGGCCTATGTAATTAACTCAAAATCACCAAGTATCATCCTTATTCTTAACCAGAACCACCAGAAATGCATATGAACTAGCACTCAGCTGTATTATACCAGCATCCAAATGCTCCTTAACCATCATGTCAATCTCATTGTTCTGATATACTGCACATCAGTATGGTCTTTGATTGATAAGATTAGCTCCATCCAAGAGTGGAATTTTGTGATTCTGACGAAATGGTGGTAACCGAGTATGCACCTCAAACTTGTAACATCCTTAAACTACACTAAAGCCGAGACATGGACCATAAGACCAAAGGTTAAAGAACTTGGTCGGAAGGATTAACAAGAAGGTTTATGGTCTATGAGGGTGCTAGCCGGAAAGGATGTGGGTTTTATTCGAGCAAGAATAAGGGGAAAGAAGCTGAGCCCGAGAGAAAAACCAGCTGGGGAAACTGGAGCAGGTCACAGTCGAGCAAGGACAGTGACACTCCAGCTGGGTCAGCTGAACAGCTCATGGCCCAGCTCGATCTTCTGGAGGGAGTGACCTGCAGCTAAGGCCAGCTTGTGACCTAGCGAGGTAGCTGGGTTAGCTAGTGCCCGGGGAGTGACGGTTTCCCCCCGGAGGTGAGCTGGTGTAGCTAGGAGGAGATTATTAGGCATAAAGGGGTGTGGGAAAAGGGTTGCATGGTCGAAGGGCCACCACCGAACCTAGGTGACTCCTCACCGAACTATGGCAACCTTTCCCTGAACCATTGCAACCTCTCCTTTTGTGCCTGTCCATGAGGCAAGGCCATACCTATAAATAGCCCATCCCCCACGCAATCAGAGAGAGAAAATCGTGAGAAAGAGAGAAAGAAAAGAGATAAATCGAGGAAGAAAAGAGAGTTCTTTGTCGGTTGGAATTAGGCCGGAAGAGAACCCACAATGAAAGAGAATTCGGCCAAGCAAAAGGGGAAGGGCACAGCCGGATCATGTCTCAAAGGTATGTGTTCTGAATTCTTTCTAACCGTTGTCTCTGATCACCGGTGGGAACCGTTGTGAGCTGAGAACCGGTGCAGATCGATCCAAGTCACACTACCTTTCTTGATTCTTCTTCTCCTCTATCCTCTGAACAGCTGATCCCACGAGTGAATGGTTTCGGACCAGACTCATGTGTAATCGGTTATTTTGGGCTGAATTCGGTTCATTTCAGCAAAGGGTGAGTGTGAACGGTTGCGAGGGTCGGGACACGTAATGCATCTAAATCTGGGCTATCGGTTGATCTCAGAATAAATCCCCTCGGCCGCACATGCCACAAAGAGATTCCATGAACGGTTTGAACAGAAACCGACGGTTGCCTATCGGGTTCAATATCTAGAGCGGATTAAGGATGAACGGTTGGAATTGTTCCGAGCGTGTGTTGAGTATGGCCGGTAAAGTCGTGTGGTCGAAAAGGCACGACTCGTGTTCAGTTTGTAACTGTTCGGCGATCAACATCTGGTTGATCAACATTCTTGGCCGGTAATGATCGGGCATGATGAACCGGAGCGAGTGCACAAGTGTACCGTGGGCAAGTTACTTCATGCATCATGGTCGGTAAAGCCTCTTTGGTTAGGAAAGCATGACTGCGGTTGTTAGTACCGCGATCGAGCCATGCTCGATACGAGCCATGCTCGATACGAGCCAGGGATTGCTACAAATAACCGGCTAGTCCGTTTATACCAAGGCTTTCTAATGGTTGCTTAGTCACTGGAAATGGTTGGTTGAATGACTAAATTACCAGTAGAAAGTCTTAGGATACCCCCACGCTAAATGATTAGGATTGAGGGTGGGGAGCGTATGCATGTTTCTAATATGGAATGAGACATATTAGTCACATGCTTATGTTTTTCAGGATCCGAGAGTGATCACGGGGATACCCGGCCTGGATGCACGGTCTGGCAGCCTGGTGAAGAGGTGTGGTTTGTGTTAGGAGATCATGATAGAATAGGATCAAACATTGTTTAGCCTATTGTGCAAACAATTATATGTTGTTCCGAATCCTTATTTTATTAATAAGACCACATGTTCTCCTTAGTCTATCTCCTTTATAACTCTGTATGAATTGTAGTTAGGGAACTTCTTAGATTTGATCGTTAAGGAATTGAGATTGGGCCTTAGTTTTTAGGAAACTAAGGGAGAACCGCCACTTGGGTCTTATAACCCAGGTTGGGGTGTTCCAAGTTGGCATAAGAACATGCTTGATTCTAGTAAGGTTATGGAATACACACCACACGCCAGGCACCGAGGATTAGTGCTAGGTTTTGCTTATTCCTTGGTTCACTAGGTTGTTAGAAAATTTTAACATATGTTGGACTTGTAGGGTGGAAAAAGACAAACCTCTAAGAGAAGTAGGAATGTCCACCAGAGGGTAGTGGACCCGACTGGACCTGTAGTCGGGAATGAGGAAACCGCACAGGTAGTTCCTCCCCCAACCACTCAAACTCGGACTGAGGTGAATGAGGAAGGGCACGCGGATGATGAGGAAATGGCTGAGTCATCCAACATGGAACATGACCTTGTTGGGGTTGAGACCGGGGCTGATGGTGCTAACCATCCCATACTTCCTTATACGGAAGAAATGTGGACAACCCCGAAAACAGTCATTACTCAAATGACCGCTTTGACTCAGATCCTCACACCGGCTGAGAATCCTACCGTGGGACAATCCATGAGACAGGAAACCACCGTGGTTCTGGAAGAGGGCCAGCAAATCGAGGACAAGGATGTGGTGGAGATAAACCCATCCCGTGTGATCCGTAGAGTAGACTATCTGAGTATACTGCATCAGATTTTCCGTTTGGGAACTAAACACTTCAAAGGGAGCATAGATCTCATTGAATCGGATGAGTGGAGAAGCCATCTGGAACGGAACTTCTGCTCAACGCGATGCCCAGAGGACTACATAAAGGAGATAACGTTCTATTTCCTAAAGGGAATGCCCATAACTGGTGGCTTATGGTGGATAAGCACACTGGGGGCAAGCTATTGTCTTTTGCGGAATTTGAGACGAAACTCAACCGTAAGTATTTTCCAACTGAGGAATGGGACCGGTTTAAAAGTAAATTCTTATACCTCACCCAAGGCTGAAAGATGGTATGAGAGTATGAGGAGGAATTTAATCGTCTACGTAGATATATAGGACAGGAACTTAAGGATGAGCTACTCAGGTCCGGCGTTTCTTGAGCGGCCTACCAGTAGAGCAGGACCCATTGCTCGGTCCGAACATTCAGTTCTGTTTCAGATCTCGTGGAAATGGCTGCTATGCTGGAGGGCAACCTCGCCAGAGGAGAGTCGGGTTAAGGCTCAGGTATGTTCGCATCCTCCACACTACCTTCACTGTCCTCCTCTGCCAACTGCTTTACACAGGCATCCTCGACAAGCTCCATAATAGATAGTTATTTCTATTTATGCTGCTGGAAATGTTCAGGTGTCTACATCTCATCGCACAAACTGGCCACCCTACGGCGACTCATCTTCTAATGACAAAAACTACTGAGGTTTCACCTCCTTAGATATGTCACGAGAAATTGGTACCACTGCCTTAGATTCCCCCTCCTTTCTCGTATTTTGTTGTTGTTAACTCGGAGGAGTGAACTTAGACGATGACCATGAGCAAGTCCCACTCTTCTGGGGGTGAGCTTTATTGTAAAGCTGACCCAACACAAGGCATTGACAGACTGTTTGTGACTGGATCATCTGTATATGCATCTAGGTCTCCGTCCTAAGACCAGCCAAATAAGCTCTCATCAAATATGATTCAGAGAGGGGGATGCGATTCCGTATGAGCTCGAATTGTCCGTGTTAATCCACTGTTCCATCAGTCTGATATAACAACTTCAACTCCGTGATCGGGTCACTCAACACCTCATCAAATCGCTCCTGTAACAGGACTTTGTAAGCACGCCAATCGTATAGAATCTCTGGCCCAATCTCTTCTTACTGAAGGATCGATTGATGCCAAGATTCTGCGACATCATCGAAGTGAATTAAGGCTACCCCAACCTTAGTGTCATCTGTGGTTTGATCCATCAGATATACCTACTCTACCTTAGTTAAACACTCCATCACCCTTCCAACATTAGACACACATGAAAAATTTGAGATCAGTCTGTTTCTTCCTCGACCACCTTTATGGTGAGGTGATTGTTGCACTATAACGGTGTTGCCATCATTGAAGGTCGACCATGGCTTGTGGATGCGTTGTTCTGTGAGGACATACAACGTAAGGATTCAACCACATATGCGAGTTTTTGTTTCACTCGGTCGAGATCCTTTCGATTTCAGCTGAAATCGTTGAGTTAACTGGCATTCCATTTCTTCCATTCTCAAGTGATCTGTTTCCTTCTCCTTCAACTTAACTTGTGAACGCCTCTCCATAAACGACTCCGAGAAGCGACACAAATAAAAACATAATCCAATGTTCAACAAACACCGATTAAGAATTACAGTGACGAGAGTTCATACAATGGAACTTGATGACAATAACTTTCCTGGAAAATTCCAGAGGAAAACGATAAAACAATAGAAAAAACTTTTAGAATAATTAATGAAAATATGTCATTTTCTTCCTTTTTTCTTCCTTGCTCGCACACTGGTCTTCTTTGACGAGGCCCAACTCTTCTCCGCTTTGGCCCATAACCAAGGCCAGCACGACCCATAAATACTGCAACAAAAAATCGTTGTTTGGAAGGTGACTGTGACGATTAGAGGATGATCAGTGACAATTCTATGGGCAGACGATTTTTCTCGGTGAAAATCGTAGTTTTGCAAAAATCACCGTGCAAATGGGTTAATTGGCCGCATAAATTTGGTGGAGAATAGAGATTTCGATTTTGAATAGTTTTGTATAGATGTTGAATCTATAGTTTCAGACGGTTTAAGATCTAAATATTTGAAAAACATCATAGTGTTCAACAAATATCAGAACGGCGGTGGACAATAATTAGGTTTAATAGTATAAGGAAGAAGAAATTATTAAAAATTATTAAAAAATAATTAGTCCCGAATACACCTCCCCATTAATCTCCAATTTTTTTTGTTAAATCACTAGGATTAGACTAACCAGCCAATTCACGTTTAGCGCAATTCAGAACACAGAATATAACTTAGAGGTTGATTGTTCGTAAATTTTAGAGTAGATTTTGGTTTTTGTTTTTCAAAAACCAAATTTTTAGCCAATCATGATTTTGAAAAAAATGATTCCTTATTTTTTAGGGAAACTAGTTTCTTAATGGTTTTACAATTTTCTACATAAAAACCAGAATCTATATTTCTTGGGTTTTTGTCTTCCTTTTGTCGTAATCTAATTTTTTTTTTTACACACATATTTTCCTTTTCGAACAAAAATATTTTCTTACACATATATTTTTTTATATAAGGTATAAACTTCATAAATCTCCAATTTCTATCATTTATTATTAAGCACACAACAATTTATAAAATAATTTTATGTGCAAAGAATTTTAAAAATAATTTTAACTTGTTGGTTAAAAAAATTATATATGAAATAATTTTATGTGCAATTTTTATTGATATTTTTCTGTTATTTTCTATTATTTTAATTGAAAATAATGTTTTTATTAATAAATTTATATATTTTTATAAAAAAATTATATGTTTTCATTAGTAAGCTTATATTTTTATTTTATCCAGTTTAACATTATAAACAAAACCAATAACTCCAATATAGTCAAAAACCAAAAACTAAATAAATTATCATTCAGGTTTTTTAAAAATTAAAATCTACAGCAAAATCAAAAACCAAAAATTGAAAAACCAAAATCTAAAAATTAAAAACTAAAAGCCAAAAACCAAAAACAAAAATCTAAAAACCATGTAAACAATCAGGGCCTTAGTGATTAGGCGATCAAATGAAGAATGGAGACCATTTCCATTGATCAGGTGACCTCAACAATCATTTTGGTCAAGACAGAATGTATTTGGGACATGATCAGTGTAAAGATGGTCGAGATGGCACCGTTCTCGACCAAGGCGACCCAGATATGACTAAATTGAGGCCAAGGATGGAACAGGAACACAACAACCTCAAATCGTGACAAAAGGTGACTTCACTCTACCAAGTGGCCATGAAGAATGATAGTAGGTTTTTAGGCTACTTGTGAATGCCCAAAACAACTACAACCTTATATAGTACAGTGTTGAGGGTTAATCAATCCGTTTGGGAAGCTAGATATACTAAGCCTATGGGGTTCAATAATAAGCTAGGAGCATCAAGGAAGAGAACGATCAGCTAACAACCTAATCACGCCAAGAAAATATCAAAACAAAGATTAATCGGCTAAATGAGAGGCAAGTCTAGACAAAACAGAGGAAACAGAGGAATCAATACTAGAAACAAGGATATAAGTAAAACAGGGTTTAGAAATGAGGCATGGATAGGCGGAATAAAGTAAAGGCTGGAACTTTATTCTTAAATCATCTCTTAGGATCAAGATCCAAATAGGGAAGATTTGTCAAGCCTTAGGAACATCAAACAAGAAGAGATCTAGATCATTAAGCACAAAAGGCACTAAAGATTCATCCTTTACCCTTAAACCGTCTAGCCTCACTTTAGAAACAAAAGGAACTACTTGCTAATCATGATAAGAGTCTCAAAATCCACAAGGATGAGATATTCTTTCATTTGTAAAGGCTAGGGAAAACAAAATACAATAAGAAATGAAGCTTAAAATAAAAAATTAAGCATTGAAATTTAAATAAGCATTTAAAATTTAAATAGAAGTTCAAGCTCAAAGAGCTTTAATGACGGAAAAAAATGGTTTTGGACAAAGAGAATAACAAGGAAAATGAAATTACAGGCGTATCACAACCCTTTTTGTCGCGAGTTAAAGAGGATTTATAGGCGTGGGCAAAAACTCTACCGAGACCACTTTTTCTCTGTGGTGAGCTGTCTTTGGCGTGTAGTGCACCGCCTTGGAGCAGATAAGGTTGGTAATACAGACGTGCATTGCATCGGGGAAGAACATCAGGAAGCGCCTGTTGTGACTTGGGAAATATCTTCGACATGGAATGCAAGTTATCGGGCAATATTTAGATGTTTTACTTGATGTGCAAACTCCGGGTGTTCTGCATCGGGTTGAGATCGTTGTGATTGGCTGACGTGCAAACTTGGGGCGCACTACATCGGGCTCTTCCTAATATACATCCCGTCGCATCCTGAGAGATTACCTTCTTGATCCCCTGTTTTTTAACCTTCGTCCCTGGCTGATTGATCTGTCTCTACTATCAGATTCCTGAAAAACACCCAACAAATGCAAGAATATGCAAAGTCTTTGTCTAATGCAGCGTCTAAAATGCAGTGAAATCT
Source organism: Iljinskaea planisiliqua (assembly GCA_900108845.1). Taxonomy (NCBI): domain Eukaryota; kingdom Viridiplantae; phylum Streptophyta; class Magnoliopsida; order Brassicales; family Brassicaceae; genus Iljinskaea; species Iljinskaea planisiliqua. Next base: position 11,958,933 of record FNXX01000002.1, on the reverse strand, counting down.
TAAGAAAATATGTGGAAATGCATCATGAAAATGCTCATGAAAATGACGCAAAATGCGGGGACAACAAAACCCCAAACTTGCTTACCAACCGATGCGTACAATGATAAATTCTCATCTACCCAAGCACCTAATTAACTTCTACTGTAGTCTAAACCCAAGATTTCCCTTCCTAGTCTAAACTTCTACTTCTCATTGTTGCCTTGGTGATTTCTTCTTCTCCTTTGGTACTGGCTTTTGGCTTTTGTTTCTGGCGTCTCCTTGTTTTTTACCTTTGGTGTTGATGACCGGATTTTAAATTTTGCTTTGGCCTTCTTTTCTGTTTATTCGGATCGCCTTTTCTTTATTTGGAATTGAGCCTTTTTGTTGCTGCCTTGCATTTGTGTTTTACTCCATTATCATCTCATATGTAACTCTCTTCTCTTTCTTTCCCTTTTCACTGAATTCCAAGTTCCCGAGAATAAACCTTAAGAACAGCTCCCTTTTAAACTACTAAGGATCACCTACCCTATATTGACTCAAGATGTAAGCCAATGTCTACATGAAAATTTATCCTTGTAAGCCTAAACCCAACACCTTTTGCTAAGTGAAACTCATATCTAATGTAAGAGGGTTCACATTGGCTAACAAAAGTGTTTAATGCTTGAAAAGAAGGCTAAGCTTTGGTGTGGTGAAACTACTTGGATTAGAAAAGAGTGGTGAAAACGAGGAAAAGAAAACCCAAGTATAAATTCCATGAGATGAGAAATCGGAGCAAGAGCATGATAATTAAAATTCAAAAGTGTAAGTTCAAGTTCAGATAAGGGAAAATTCAAATCAATATGCTTTCAGCCGAGACTAAATTATAAGAATGCGAATTCCAGTAGTGGTGATGCCTTAACTTCAGCTTAATTCTAAGCACATCAGATAACTAGGAGTATATGCATTGATTTAATAGCTTAAAAACGGCTATCTGCAAGGATATTAACAATTTACACCATATGCATATGATATGAATAAAGCATTTAGACTCGATCTTAAGACGAAATGCATCTAAGAATGCATGAGAAAATTTTATGCATTTTTATGAGGTTGTTCTTATGCATGAAACTCAATGAAGAAAAAGGCTAAATAAGAAAACAAAGCACATTGTTATATATACAACCCTCCCCCAAACTTAAATACACAGTCCTTGTGTAACAAAAGCTCAAAAGGAAGGAAACCAATAATCAAAGAGTGCAAGAGGAGCTCAGGTTAGGAGGAGAAAGAGTTTACATACAATCACATCGGTTTGTGACTGTTGTGTGAGCCCAATATGGTTGAGCCGCCGCTAGTCATAGGGGGTATCCGTGATACACAGTCCGGTGTGCTTCTCCACTTTCGTTTGAACCTGTTAAATTAGCCCGAGATGGCTGCAAAGGACTTAGCTGATATGAGACGATTTTACCTCATTCTAACCTTCGTTTTGCAGCTTTTATCGAGTCTTTTAAGTCTTTATCGAGTCGTTTCAGGTTACTAAGGAGCTATAAACGAAGATAGGAGGAACTGGAGCCTCTGGAGCGAAAAGGAGTCGAAATGAAGGAAACGAACCCGAGTTTGATGAATATCACACGATGGAGCACCTGCTTCCCTTCAGAGCACATGCTCCACTTTGGAGCACATGCTCTATCCATCCGAAACAGAGATGGAAACTTCACTTACCTAGTTTTGGGATGGGAGGAAGGAAGAAAAGAGAGGAACCGTCGCTATCTACATCATCTTATCTTTTCATCTTCGATTCTCTAGCTTCTTGGACACAAAACTTTTGAAAGCTCTTGTGACCTAGACCTTTTTAAGAAGAGTTTTTTTGAGAGTTTCTACTTGTAAGACTTGGAGAAGAATCTCTGCCACACTTGAGAAGAATTCTGAACCTTTGTCATTTCTATTTTATAATTCATGAATTCTCTTTCACTTGTTGTTGTGTTCTCTACTTTCATGTCTGAGTAGATCCTCTAGTTAGAACAAGGATTTCAATGGTATTAATGAGTTGATGAGTTGAACACAGATAGAGATTTGAATAGATTGTCTTCACCATTTGTTAGTCTTAATGCCTGGATTGAAGTGATCACTTAATTCATGATTTTAGGTTAATCTATTCATCAAAAGTTTAATAGGTTGCTAGAAGAGAATTTGGTGAGCAATTTGTCCTTAGCCAACGACAGTTGATGTTAAGGCAAATTGTGAGCATATCGATCCTGTGCAATAATGCTTGTCTGCAATTTTAGGACCAAACGACAGTTTAGGATTCTAGGTTGTTAGGTAAAGTTGTTGATGCCATGACAGTAGATCGATATTATCTCTATGTTTGAGCTCTAGACTTGTGCCTAATTGTCCCCTGAATAGTTGTCCGACCATTTGCTCTGAATTTCCTGCGAAAATTTCTTGGTCTAACGCTTGTTTTATTTGAGTTTAAATCATTGCTTAATTCTGTCACTTGTTTTGCAAACAACAAACCAACTTAATTGCTTAACTTCCTTTCAATACCTTATAGATTCAAAGTGTAACACTGGTCCTCTGGAAATCGAAATTTTCTATATTACAATCATAAGATGTGCACTTGCAGTAGAATAAAAGGATTGAATACACTGTATCAAGTTTTTGGTGCCGTTGCGATGGGGACCAATTCGTTACCTCTGTTTCTTGGTTTGAATTTTAGTCTAAAGATCTTTCTAATTTGTTTTTCTTCTCTCTTGTGTGTGTTTCAGGTGCATGACCACAAGAACCACAAGGAGTAAGAAATCGGAAAATCTCGTCATCCTAACCAACGAAGAGTTGTCGAGAGGAGAACGAGAAAACAGGCAAAACCGATCTTCACCAGTGCTTGCTCCTGTTCCTGTTCCTACTACGGATACTACTCCTGTCTCTGCACCTGTCCGAGTTCCTGATACTGTGGATATGAGCGACAGAGGAAATGATGAAATGGAAGCTGAGCTGCAAAAACTTCGTCAAGAGATGGAGCAACTGAGACAACCACGGCATCAACAGCCTGCGATTGGAGATAATGACAATCCTCATGCCTTTTATCAAAACAGAGCTGCGATTTTCCACCCACAATTCAGAGGCAAGACTTTGAGATGAAGCCTCAAATGATCACTTTGGTGAAGCAGCATTTATTCCATGGGTTGCCTGCAGAAATTCCGATGGACCACATCGAAAATTTTGAAGAAATCTGCAGCACGACTGGTTCAAATGGAGTGCCTCACGACTTTCTGAAGTGTAAGCTGTTCCCATTCGCTTTGGCGGACAAAGTTTCACGCTGGCTTAAGTCATTGCCACCTGGGTTTTTGACAACATGGGCTGAGTGTAGATCAACATTCTTGGATCACTTTTACACCAAGTCCAAGACTGCAGCTTTGAGGAACAAGATATCCTTATTCCAGCAACATTCCGGAGAAGCCTTTTGTGAGGCTTGGGAATTATTTAAGGAGTACAGAAGAGAGTGTCCTTATCATGGGTTCGCTGATGAAAAAATTCTGGGCACCTTCTATGATGGTGATAATTGGGATTACAGGAATGCTCTGAATGCTGCCAGTAATGGCGATTTTATGACAAAGTCCAAGGAAGGTGCTTTTGAACTGATTGAGAATTTGGCTGCAAGTTCCAGCAGCAAGTCTCCTGAATATGATAGAACAAGGAAGGTCAGTAGTGTGGAAGCTCAAAAGCTTGATGAGTTCATAGCTAAGGTGAACCTTTTGCTAAAGGGGAACCAAAAGACAGTCCATTTTGTTGATGAGAATGGACATACACCTTTATCTAAGGAGTTTGCAGATGAAAATTCAAGAGCTGAGTACATTAATGCCATTGAATTGAGAAGTGGGAAGACACTTCAAGTTGCTGCGGCACCAACTCAGAAATCGGAAAAGGGGAAAGAGATAGCTGAGGAGCACCTGCTCCAAGAAGAACAGCATGCTCCAGTCGAAGAAAACTGGAAGGAGCATCCCTCAACACCCGGAGCACCTGCTCCGATTCCATCTCAGGGTGCTCCAGGCGGAGATTTTACAATGGAGCACCCCAGCCCATCGACGGAGCACATGCTCCATCAGGGTGCTCCACTCACACCTGCAGAAAAACCTGCAGCAGCTCCAGAAAAGGTTTACAAACATAAAGTGCCCTACCTAGTCCCACCTAAGAAGTCCCGTAAAGACCTAGAAGAGGTTAAATGTAAGGAGATGCTTCAAGACATAACCATCAAACTTCCATTGGTCGATGCTGCCCAAAATGATGCCTTCTTTAAAGAGGTACATAAAAGGACTGTTGGTCGGAAGAGTAGCTGATGCTGAGGATGTGATGCTAGTTTCAAAAGACTGCAGTGCTGTGCTGTAAAACAAAGTACTCAGGAAGATGGGTAATCCAGGGAGGTTTGTTCTATATGTGCAAATCGGACCTAATACCTTTGCTTGCTCTCTGTGCGATCTGGGTTCAAGTGTAAATCTTATGACATACTATGTGGCTAAGAGACTGAGTTTCACCAAGTTCAAGCCAACAAGAATCTCTCTGTTTTTTGCTGACAGATCAACAAATCTGCCTGTAGGAATTCTTGAGGATTTGCATGTGAGGATAGGGAACACTAATCCCTGCAGATTTCGTGGTTCTGGAACTTGATGAAAAACTAAGAGACCCTCTTATTTTGGGTAGACCATTCCTCTGCACAGCAGGTGCAATAATTGATGTAAGGAATGGGGTGATTGATCTCCAACTGGGAGATATTGTGGTGAAGTTTGAAATGGATAAGCAGCTGAAAAGACCCATGCTGTATGGGCAAACTTTCACCATTGAAGGTGATGATGCAATCTTAGAACAAGTGGTTGAAGAGGTTCTATCTTATGATCCGTTGGAGGTTGCATTGACTATGACCGAAGGAAAACATGGCTTTCTGGGCGAGGATGCTGATAGGTTTGCAAAGATGTTGGATTCAAGCCTCAGAGTGGAAAGGATGGTAGCATACATCTAAATGAAGGGCAGAACTCGACTTCATAACTCAACAATGGATCACCTGCTCTAAAGTCAAATCTTATTGATGGCCCTTAGAGCTAACTGAAACCTCCTAAACTTGAGCTGAAAAGACTTCCTGCCGGGCTAAGGTACGCATTCCTTGGAGGAAACTCTACCTACCCTATGATAGTAAACTCTGAGCTGAACAATGTGAAGGTTGCTTTGCTTTTTTTGTGAGCTAAGAAAGTATAGAAAGGCATTATGATACTCACTTGATGATATCACTGGAATCTCTCATGATCTTTGCATGCATAGGATATATCTATAAGATGATTCAATGAGTTCTATAGAACATCAAAGGAGGTTAAACCCGAATTTAAAAGATGTTGTTAAGAAGGAGATAATGAAACTTCTAGAGGCTGGTGTGATCTATGCTATTTTTGATAGTACATGAGTTATTCCTGTTCATGTAATTCCTAAAAAAGGTGGAATCACTGTGATTGAAAATGATAGGAACGAACTGATACCAACTAGGACTGTAACTGACCATAGGATGTGTATAGATTATCAGAAATTGAATACTGCAACCCGTAAAGACCATTTCCCTTTGCCTTTTATTGATCAAATGCTTGAAAGATTGGCTAACCACCCCTACTATTGCTTTTTAGATAGTTACTCTGGTTTCTTTCAGATCTCGATCCATCCGGAAGACCAGGAAAAGACGACATTCACATGTCCTTATGGCACCTTCGCCTACCAGCAAATGCCATTCGGCTTGTGCAATGCTCCGACCACATTCCAGCGGTGCATGATGTCCATATTTACTGACCTCATCGAAGACATTACGGAGGTTTTAATGGACGATTTCTCTGTCTATGGAAGTTCTTTTTCTGTATGTTTGTTGAATTTGTGCAGGGTACTTCAACGAAGTGAAGAGAAACATCTGGTTTTGAACTGGGAGAAGTGCCACTTTATGGTGAGGAATGGGACTGTGTTGGGCCATCGAATTTCAGAACAGGGTATTGAGGTGGATAAGACAAAGATAGAGGTTATGATGAGCTTGCAGCCGCCTACATCAGTCAAAGGAATTCACAGTTTTCTGGGTTATGCGGGGTTCTACCGAAGGTTTATCAAGATAGCAAGACCTCTTACACAGCTGTTGTGCAATGAAGTGAAGTTTGAGTTTGATAGCGCCTGCCTTGATGCTTTCCACACAATCAAAGGGGCATTGGTCAGTGCCCCCATTGTAAAACCACCAGACTGTGAGTTGCCATTCGAAATCATGACAGATACAAGTGATTATGCAGTTGGTGCAGTTCTAAGTCAGAGGAATGACAAGAAGCTGCATGTCATCTATTATGCGAGCCAAACTCTGGATGAGGCTCAATGCAAATATGCCACCACAGAGAAGGAACTTCTAGCGACTGTTTTTTTGCTTTAGAGAAGTTTCGGTCTTACCTTGTTGGGTCGAAAGTGATTGTGCACACAGACCATGCTGCTTTTAAGTACTTGTAGACTAAGAAGGATGCCAAACCAAGGCTCTTAAGATGGATTCCTTTGCTACAAGAATTCGATTTGGAGATTGTAGACAAGAAGGGAGTGGAGAATGGAGATTCAAACCATCTATCTATGATGAGAATAGAGACTGAGATGCCTCTAGATGAAAGCCTCCCTGAAGAGCAAGTTTATACTATAAGTGTGTGCCAGGTCGTGGATCACCTGCTCCAACCAATTTCTACAGCCAAATCGATGAGGCAATACACACGAAATTGCCCTGGTTTGCAGAGATAGCCAACTACCTTACTGCTGAGCAAGAACCTAAAGAATTTGTGGGTAACAAAAAAAAAAATTCTTGAAAGATATAAGTCATTACTTTTGGGATGAGTTTTACCTCTACAAGCACTGCACTGATGGAATTTTCAGAAGATGTGTAGCTGAAGTGGAAATGCTAGAAATATTATACCATTGCCATGGTTCCCCATATGCTGGACATTTTGCCACATTCAAAACAGTCTCTAAGGTGCTACAAGTAGGATATTGGTGTCCAACTATGTTCAGAGATACTCAACGATTTGTATCTAGGTGTGATTCATGCCAAAGAAAAGGCAATATAAGCAAGAGGAATGAGATGCCACATAACTTCATCCTGGAAGTTCAAGTTTTTGATGTGTGGGGGATTGACTTCATGGGACCATTTCCATCATCTTTTGGAAATGAGTATATCTTAGTGGCTGTAGATTATGTGTCTAAGTGGGTTGAAGCCTTGGCAAGTCCCACAAATGATGCAAGAGTAGTAATCAAGATGTTCAAATCCATCATCTTCCCAATGTTCGATGTACATAGAGTGATAATTAGTGATGGAGGATCCCGCTTCATCAACAAGATCTTCGAAACCTTGCTGAAAAAGAATGGTGTGAAACACAAGGTTGCATCTCCCTATCATCCTCAAGCCAGAGGGCAAGTCGGAATCTCCAACTGGGAAATCAAAAGTATCCTGCAAAAACCGTGGGAACAACAAGGAAGGATTGGGCTTCCAAGTTTGATGATGCTCTTTCGGCATACAGAACTGCCTAAAAGACACCTTTGGGAACAACACCATTTCACTTGGTGTATGGAAATGCTTGTCACCTTCCTGTAGAGCTTGATTTTGAAGCAGCATGGGCAGTGAAGATGCTGAACTTCGATGTTAAGACAGCCTCAAAAAAGAGGATGATGTAGCTGCACGAGTTGGAAGAAATAAGGCATCTCGCCTATGACAACTCCAAGATCTACAAAGAGAAAAATAAGGCCTACCACGACAAAAGAATTCTCACCTGGAATTTCGCTCCAAATGATCAGGTCCTGCTGTTTAACTCCCAGTTGAAGCTGTTTCCCGGAAAGCAAAGGTCAAGATGGTATGGGCCTTTCACAATCAAGGAAGTCAAACCATATGTAGCTGTGGTGTTGCTGGACACCAATGGGGGAGCGTTTGTTATCAACGGTCAGCGGATTAAGTCATATCTTGCTGAATCTTACTTCGCAGAAGGGGAAGCATTTCCCTTAGACGATCCTCATAAGGCCTAAATAGCTAGCCAAGTCAAGCTAGTGACTTAAATCAAGCGCTTAGTGGGAGGCTACGTGTAAGAGTCTTTAACTTTACAATTTTTATTTTTCTCTTTATCCTAACTTTTAGTTTTACTTTTCATCATTTTAAAAAATATATAAAAAAAAAAAAACAGGCTACGTGTGTTTCTAGGCGATCAGATGAAAGAAGAAGAAGGGAGCACCCAAACGGAACACATGCTCCGTTCTCTTTTCATATTCGATTCTTTAGCTTCTTGGACACATACCTTTTGAGAGCTCTTGTGACCTAGACCTTTTTGAGAAGAGTTTTTTGAGAGTTTCTACTTGTAAGACTTGGAGATGAATCTCTGCTACACTTGTGAAAAATTCTGAACCTTTGTCATTTCTATTTTATATTTCATGGATTCTCTTTCACTTGTTGTTATGTTCTCTGAATTCATGTCTGAGTAGATCCTCTAGTTAGATCAAAGATTTCAATGGTATTCATGAGTTGATGGGTTGAACACAGATAGGGATTTGAATAGATTGTCTTCACCATTTGTTAGTCTTAATGCCTGTATTGAACTGATCACTTAATTCATGATTTAAGGTTAATCTATTCATCAAAAGTGTAATAGGTTGCTAGAAGAGACTTTGGTGAGCAATTTGTTCTTAGCCAACGACAGTTGATGTTAAGGCAAATTGTGAGCATATCGAACCTGCAATAATGCTTGTCCGCAATTTTAGGACCAAATGACAGTTTAGGATTCTAGGTTGTTAGAAAAAGTTGTTGACGCCACGACAGTAGATTGATATTATCTCTATGTTTGAGCTCTAGACTTGCGCCTAATTGTCCTCTGAATAGTTGTACGACCCATTGCTCTGAAAATTCCTTGGTCTAACGCTTGTTTTATTTGAGTTTAAATCATTGGTTAATTCTGTCACTTGTTTCGCAAACAACAAACCAACTTGCTTGCTTAGCTTCCTTTCATACCTTATAGATACAAAGTGTAACACTGGTCCTCTGGAAATCGAACTTTTCTATATTACCATCATAAGCTGTGCACTTGCAGTAGAATAAAAGGATTGAATCCACTGTATCATTAGTGCACCGGGATATTACTGTTGGGGCAATCCGATGTCACATTTTTATCCACACTTTCCTTGTATCTTTTCATGTTTTGTTATCTGGTCCATCTCAAAACTCCATCAACATTATTTAGCTAAGTAAAAGCAAGAAAATTATAAAAGGGTAAGCTTGGGGTGCCTCCCAAGAGCGCTTTGTTGAAAGTCTCTTAGCTTGACTTTTTCATAACCGGTTATGTTTTGGGAGGGTCTTGGAGAGGGACAGACAGAATTCTTCTCTCCAATCTGGTACTTCTCACTCACAATGTAGGGTTTCTGTCTGTGTCCATTGACTGTGTATTCAAGCCTTTCCTTTGTAAGCAACGTCACGGCTCCATAAGGCAAAACATCCTTAATGGTGAATGGGCTGGACCATCTGGATTTCAGTTTCCCTGGAAAGAGTTTCAACAGTGAGTTGTACAGAAGTACTTGGTCTCCTGCTGCAAAGTTCTTTGGCCTGAGCTTCTTGTTGTGGAAAGCGTTGGTCTTTTCCTTATATATCCGAGAGCTCTCAAATACTTATAGCTGGATTTCTTCCAGTTCGAGAAGGTCTATTAGCCGTTTCTCTTGAGCGGTCTTGATATTATAATTGAGCAACTTGATTGCCCAGAGAGCCTTATAATCTAGTTCCACAAGGAGATGGAAAGCTTTTCCGTAAAGGAGGGCAGAAGGAGATCTGACTAATCTTTTCTTGTTACTCCAACTGTTTTTCTTAGAATAGCCTTGATCTCCCGGTTAGAGACTTCAGCATTTCCACTCGTTTGGGTATGATAAGGTGTTGCTACCTTGTGCTTGACTCCATACTTTTTCAAAATGTTTTCAAATACCTTGTTTATGAAATGGCTGCCTCCATCACTCATTACTACCCTTGGAACGCTGAATCGTTAAAGATTGTGGATTTAAAGAGCTTAAGCACTATCTTTGCATCATTAGTGGGACTGGCCATTGCCTCCACCCTTTTGGAAACGTAATCCACTGCCATGAGAATATACTTGTTCCCATAAGAAGACGGAAATGACCATATGAAGTATATAGAATCAAGTGTGGCCTAAGAAGCTTATTATCTCTTTGACTGTGCTTGGTGGTTTCAAGTGCACCATAACCTCCATATTTGCCTTATCAACCTCAATGCCCTTCGCAGAAATGTTATGGCCGAGCACTATCCCTTCTCTTCCCATGAAGTGGCATTTCTCCTAGTTCAATAATACATCGAGCACGTTAACTTCCATGATAGGGTTTTGTGGCATTTGGTCTCTTTTTCCTATGTTTTCCTTCTGCTGACATGCCTCACAGGACGACACATACTCGTGTGTGCCTTTGAATAAGCTGGGCCACCAGAATCCGGCTTGAAGTATCTTTGTTGTTGTCTTAAAAGTGGCAAAGTGGCCTCCAGAAGTAGAGCCGTGACAATGATAGAGAATCTTCTTCACCTCTTCCTTGGCCACACATCTCCTGTATATGACATCCGAGCCCTTCTTGAAAAGGTATGGCTAATCATAGTAATGATGATGGATGTCTTTGAAGAATTTCTTCCTTCAGTAAGCGTCAAAGTCCTTTGGGATGTCTCCACTCACCAAGAAGTTCACATAATCCGCATACCAAGGAGCAATCTTTCCTTCAATGCTTTCCACGAGCTCTATCCTTTTGTCAATTTTGCAAAAGCTGGCAATGGTACCTACCTTCATCAGTTGTTCCTCAGGCACAGCATCGTTGATAGGGACCATGTCCTTTATCCTCATTCGGGACAAGTGATCAGCAACACCGTTTTCAATGCCCTTTTTATCAACTATCTCCATATCAAACTTTTATAGGAGAAGGATCCAACTAAGCAGCCTTGGCTTGGTGTCCTTTTTGCGTAGATATATCTAAGACCTGCGTGGTCAGTATAAACAACAACTTTAACCGACCAAATGAATTTCTTGATAGCAAACACCACATCCAGAAGATCTTTTTTAGTAGTAGTGTACCGTACCTGAGTACAATCAAGTGTTCTGCTTGCGTAGCATATTACATGGAGCTGCCTGTCCACTCTCTACCCCAATACAGCCCCAACTGCGTAATTTCTTGCATCACACATTATTTCAAAGGGTATATCCCAGTTGGTTGCTTGGACAACGGGAGATGTGATTAGTGATTCCTTGATAGTTTTGAATGCATGCAAGCAGTCTTCATCATATATGAACTCGGCCTCCTTACTTAAGATCCTTGTCAATGGCCTAGCTATCTTCGCGAAATCCTTAATGAAACTTCTATAGAATCAAGTGTGGCCTAATAAGCATCTTATCTCTTTGACTGTGCTTGGTGGTTTCAAGTGCACCATAACCTCTATATTTGCCTTATCAACCTCAATGCCCTTCGCAGAAATGTTATGGCCGAGCACTATCCCTTCTCTTACCATGAAGTGGCATTTCTCCTTGTTCAATAATAAATTGGTTTCTTACACCATTTTAGAACCCTGCACAAAATTAGAAAGACAAACAACAAAAGAGGACCCATACACCGAGAAATCGTCTATAAACACTTCTACGATTTCCTCAATTAGATCAGAAAAGACCGACATCATGCACCGTTAAAACGTGGCTGATGCGTTACATAGTCCAAATGGCATCATTTTGTATGGAAAGGTGCCATAGGAACATGTAAATGTCGTCTTCTCCTAATATTTTGGGTGAATTGAGATTTGGAAAAAGCCACTATACCCGTCTAAAAAACAATAGAATGAGTGGTTGAATAATCTCACTAGCATTTGGTCTATGAAGGGCAGGAGGAAATGGTCCTTCCTAGAGGCTGCATTATGCTTCCTATATATAGTTTATACACATACGCTGTCCGGTGATGGTTCTTGTGAGAATAAGTTCATCGGTATTACCCTTAATGACAGTCATACCTACATGCACTGGTGAACCCCATCGGCTCTCCAATATTGGGTAAAGCATACCCGCGTCAAGAACTTTTAGGATTCATTTCTTGCATATATCCTTAAGGTTAGGGTTTAACCGCGTTTGATGCTCAATGGAGGTTATAGACTCGTCCTCAAGATGAATTCTATGAGCATAAAAAGTTGGGGATTCTATGGTGCACTATAAGACTTCAAGGAGGCCTTTTGAAAGTCTCACAGAGCAGTCAGCTAGTACTAGAGAGATGCGGCTCGGTTTATAGCTCGTGAATCCTAGCATGGTGGCTATAGACAATGGCATCAAAGTCACACTTACCCATAAGTTGCATAAGTAGTTATTGAACGTGATAGGGCCTATTGAGCATGGGAGTGTAAAACTTCCAGGATCTTCTAGCTTACTAGAGACAATTTACTTCTGAATAATAGCGCTACACTCGTGAGTCAAGACTATCATCCCTTGAAGTTACTTTGTTCTTCCAAGAATGGCTTCCTTCAAGAATTTTTGATATGGTGGTATAAGATCAAGGGCATCCTTGGCTGGCATTGTGAGCTTGACCTTCCTCTATTGCTCATCAAAAAAAGCCTTGTACTTTTCTGCGAGCTGCTTCTTCAATCAAATCAGGAATGTGTAAGGAGGTTTGTATGGTGGAGGCACAAACCGTGGCTCTTTACTGTTCTCCTTAGGAGCTTCTTGTGCTTTCTTACCTTTGTCCCTTTCTTGAAGTTGGTTATAGATCTGAAATTCCACGTTTTCTTGTATCTCCACAACTGGTTTCCATCCTCAGATTTTTCAAAGCTGCCCTCCCCAACTTGCTTCTCAGTGTCGTTGGTGAGATGGGAAGGTTGTTTTATTGGTGGAAGTACCTTTCCACTTTGTAAGGTGACTTCTTGAACATAGGCTGTTTGTGGAAGTAATGACTGGCTAATTGAAGCGATACAAGTTTGAGGTTGCTGAAGCAGGGTCGTACCGGTTTCAAATTTGTCCAGCCGGGTTGCCATGCTCGCTAGCATTTTAGTAGTAGTAGATTGGTCTTGGACAAGTTGAGTTGAACGGCTTTTGATGTCCGCTTCTTGAGGCGGAGGTGAGTAGTATCCATAACTGTTGTAATGTGGTGGAGTAAGATATTTGAACTGAGATGCAGTGGTGTCTGATAATAGGGTGGGATAGGAGCATAACCGGGTGTACTATGAATATCATAAAGGTTTTTTGTTGCAGTATAGGCGCGGTTCGTTGCATGTAGTGGCTCGTGTTGGTGTTAGCTATCTGGTGTGAGGTGTACCTCGTCCAAATTAAGAGCCTCCCCAACTTCTTTCTGCTCGTGCTTCTGAATCATAACAACCGGTTTCTCCTTTGACTTGAGTTAAACATCCAGTCGTACTTGTAGCTCCAATACCTCCTTTGTTATTTTTTAGTTCGACTCGGTGTTTGATTCATCATCATCATACTGTCCTGCACTTTTTTCCAAATTCTCCACTAAACGCAAACCGTCTTCTTCATCCTGCCTGAGAGAGAGTCCATTGCTGGCTGCATCAAGGAATGTGTTGTACTGCATGGAAGCTCCTCTATAAAGAATACTGAGGAGAGATGAAATAGAGAAGCCGTGGTGGGGGTATTTGATGGTGTCACCTTTCAGCCTTTCCCACGCAGCACTGAATCTCTCATCATCAAGCTGTATGAATGTGGAGATTTCTTGTCTGAGCTTCACGGCTATTGATGGTGAGAAGAATTTCTTGAGGAAGGCACCTTTGCATTGTTCCCACGTTTTAATGGATCCAGGGTCAGTGTCTTCTCACAGTGGTGAGCTTTCCCTCTTAGTGGAAATGGAAAGAGCCGGAACTTCAATTTATCCTCAGATATGCCTTTTTGGTTTTTCAAGAAGCAAACTTTCTCAAAGTCATCAAGGTGGTCTAATGGATCTTCTGCTGGATCACCATTGTACTTGGACTTCCTGACCATATCGAGCATGCTGCTTTTGATCTCAAAACCGGCATTGCTCGAAGGTGGAGTAATGCCATGTCGCGGTTTGTACTTTCTTAGTGAATTGAAGTCTCCTATCGCCTGTTGCGGTCGCATAACAGCTTCGTGGTTCACACCATCTTCGTCTTGATGCAAGCCGATGTTGATTGTTTCTTCGTCCATTAAGTCCTGTATCTAATTGTACTGTCCAAATATGCTCAAGAAGAATGATCAGTATCTTAGAACAAAGTAAAACTCCAGTCGTGTGTTAAATCCAAAACTAAATGCTCAAAAACAGTTCCCAAATGGCAATGGCGCCAATTGATATTAGGTTTTTAGGCTACTTGCCAATGCCTAAAACAACTACAACCGTATGTAGTACAGTTTTGAGGGTTAATTAGTCTGTTTGGGAAACTTGAGATAGTAAGCCTATGGGGTTCAAGAGTAAGTTAGGAGCATCAAAGATGAGAAGGATCAGCTAACAACCTAATCACGGCAAGAAAATATCCAAACAAAGATTAATCGACTAAATGAGAGACAAGTCTAGACAAAATAGAGGAAACAGAGCAATAAATACTAAAAACAAGGGAATAAGTACAATCAGTTCTATAAATGAGGCATGGATAGGTGGAATCAAGTAAAGGTTGGAACTATATGCTTAAATCATCTCCTTATGGAGTTAATCTCTCGACTAAGAAGTTATGACCTACACTAATCCACTTTCATGACAAGAGTCCCTATGCAAAACTGTAATCTAAACCTTAGTTTTGCCTAGTGATACACGGATGAGTATGCATGAGAAATCAACTCCTTGAAAAGCTGAAATCCCTTCCTAGACAACTAATTTCTTAAGCTAACACAAGAGATTCCCTTGTTTGATAGATCGAGCCTTACACTAGCATGGTATTTTCTTAGGAAGACTTAGGATCAAGATCCAAATAGCGAAGATAGATCAAGCCTTAGGAACATCAAACAAGAAGAGATCTAGGTCATTAAGTGCAAAATGCACTAAAGATTCATCATTTACCCTTAAACCGTCTAACCTCACTCTAGAACCGAAATGAACTACTCTCTAATCATGATAAGAGTCTCAAAATCCACATGGATGAGAGATTATTTTATGATTAAAGGTTAGGAAATAGAAAATGTAATAAGAAATAAAGCTTAAAATAAACTTAAATTAAGTACTTAAATTTAAATAAGCATTTAAAATTTAAACAGAGGTTCAAGCTCAAAGAGATTTAATGGTGAAAAATAAAAGTTTTAGACAAGTAAGGAAAATGAAATTGTTGGCGTATCACAGCCCTTTTAGCCGTGAGCTAAAAGAGTAGCTATAGGCGCAGGCAAAACCCCTACCGGGACTACTTTTTGTCCGTGTGGTGAGCTATCTTTGGCGTGTAGTGCACCACCTATGAGCGGATAAGGTTGGTCGTACAGACGTGCATTGCATCTGGGAAGAACATATGTAAGCGCCTATTGTGACTTGGGAAATATCTTTGGCGTGGAATGTAAGCTATCCGGAAATCTCTAGATGTTTTTCTCGATGTGCAAACTCCGGGCGTTCTGCATTGGGTTGAGACCGTTGTCATTGGCTGATGTGCAAACTTAGGGCGCACTGTACCAGGATCTTCCTGTTAGATGTGCCTGTTGTATCCTGAGAGATTACCTTCTTGATCCAGTTTCTTTGTGAACCTTCGTCCCTGGCTGATTGATCCGTCTCTACTACTCAGATTCCTAGGAAACCCCCACAAATGCGAGAATATGCAAAGTCCTGGTCTAATGAAACCTAAGTCTAAAATGCGGTGATATCTTAAGAAAATATGTGAAAATGGATCCTAACTATTATGAAAATGCTCATGAAAATGATGCAAAATACAGAGACATCACAGAACAATATACTCAGAGCCAAATCAATCTTGGTTCGAACTCATACAGAAGTTGGTCGAGAGACCTCAATTCTCACTTTCTTTAGCGATCAAAAACTAGAAAGGGCCTTGTACTTTCTTTTTGGGCCAAGGACAAGATCACGAGCCAAGAAACTTAATAATGTTGTAAGTTTTCTTGTTTATCAATCTGAGCATGGATCATTTCCTATGGGCTGTGGAAATGAAGAACATAAGATGAATTTTGTTTTATTGATGGCTTTGGATGATCTGGCCTAAGTAACTTAGGCCTTACCCATTTCGCTTTGAAGAAGCAAGAATGCTTCAGTCAAAGGAGAAACGGTGTTGAACAGAAGTCAAAAAGGCATTCTTTCTTAGTATTTATTTCTTTCTTGTTTTTAGGACCAATACCACATTGTTTCACCAATTTTCATTTCAAGTATTTTATAAACCATTTGTTAGGTTATTTTTTGAAATAGTTCTATCTTTTCTTCTTATTTTGAGAGTAATCTCTATTGTTCCTTATGAACTTTGGTCTTTTGGTGTGTAGTATCCAAAGGATCTAAAATTGGTTTATCGTGACATTTGCGTGGCCATTCACTGCATAACATTCATCCAAGTGGTATAAGACAGCTCAGGCTTTAGGTTCTTATACCTATTGTTGGTGTTGACAGCTTGCTTGATTGGAGGTTCCTGAAACACTCCGACCCGAAAATCTTAGAAAAAGCCATTGAAAATTTCCAAGTAAAAATCAATCATATATTTCCTCAAGTAAATTTAAAATACCAAAACTTTCTTCAAGAATTTGAGACCAAATATAGTAAATCCCGTAGGTTACAAGGAAAATATTTGGCAAAATTTCCGTAAAAATACCCCCAAGTTCATAACATCCGATCTCCAATGGTCTCTATAGTCTCGTATCCCCGTCTACACACTAGTCCTCACCTGCATCACAAAAGGAGGCATGAGAATAATTTTCTAGTGATGACGCTCAATACCGCACACATGCAACACGATACATTAAACAAGTCTACTAAGCAATAACATCAGTACTAACAACCTAGTCATCTGTTTCCATTCTCATACTTACTCATTTTAACTTTACTTAGCCATTTTCGATTACTTAGTTATTTCTACAAATTTTCCCCCATAGAACCCATACGGCCAGGTGCTACCCGGCTGGAAGGTCTCTCACGGTCCAAAGCCACTAGCCCACGAAGGTCCCTCACGACCAGAAGCCACTCGACCACGTAGGTCCATCATCGTCGACCACCAACTCAGCCCCGAAGGTCTATTGTGGCCCGAAGCCACTCGACCCGTAGGTCCATCACGGCCTGAAGCCACATGATCCTGAAGGTCTCTTACAGTCCGAAACCAACATACTCGTAAACCTTAATTATTATGCCATTGCTACTTAAGATCAAATTCACACTTTCCCTATAAATAACTCAAACTATACATGCCATTAATAAATTCAATCTATCATGCCAAAATCCTAAGAATGCTAAAAATGTTCCTCGACCCTTAAAGAATCACCTTTGAAGAGCGACGAACGAAATTTCCATAAAACGTCATCAACAGCTAGCTATTCATACCAAATTTTATAGATACAAGGAAGAGGTTTTGCAATATCGTGTTTCCACGAATCACATCCTCACCTCGATTGAATCTAAAAGATTTGAAGACTCTGAACTCGCTGGCGTTTTCCAGCCAAAAAGTCTTGAGCTCCTCCTCGTTCAATCTCCTTCTCGAAATTCTCCTTCTAAAAATCCATCTTTTCTCTCACTTCTCTCAATTGAAAATTCGGCCAATGCCAAATGCAGCTCCCAGTTGTTACCCCAATCCACGACAAAAGCCCATAACATATCTTCCAATATCTGGATCGTTTGTTCTGACTGCTCATCTATTTGCAGATGATAAGCCGTGCTCGTGTGCACCTTAGTGTCTTACAATTTCTGTAATGCCCTCCAATAATTTGATGAGAACTAACCAGGATAACTAAACAAATGGATGAACAACCCGGTCAAGCTAAGGAGGATAAGATAAAACTAGGAGCTCAGATCATAGACCATGGAATGGAGGCTACTTTGTTCCACCATGTTGACATTTGGAGCATTCTGACCATGACAGAACTAGCATGGGAGGTGCTGGATTGGGAGCTGGTCAAGACAAGAACCTTCCTAACCTATGCAGCTTAAGAAGTGACCGGGTAAGTAAAAAATGGAGCCAAACAAGAAGCAGACTCATTCCAACATCAGTTCAAGCAAAGGATGGCATTTCTCTCGACCAACCAATTATGGATAACAAATGGGTCGAGGCAGATTTGGTCTGGTTCGGACGAAATCAAGATATGGACTGGACATGTACATTTCTGACCAAACCGAGCTAATGAGGCCACCCGATCGAATTCAAGTGTTCAAAATGGCTTCTTATGATCCAATGCAACATTCAGTCAGGCTAAAGTCAAGGAATCACAGTTACAAGTTCAAGGAAAGATTTGGCCACTAGATCAGTCAAGTAACCCAAGTTAAGAAGAGTGTGGGCCGTGTGTTTAGAGCAAGCAAGGAATACTTATGTTTTGGAGAAGTAAGAAGGCCTAAGCATATCTGGTCAAGCTCATTTCGTCCAGCAGCAATCATAAGCTAAAAGAGCAAGTGTGGGCAGTCAAACCGTGTGAATGCCAAGAGTTTTGTTCATTGCTTTAGTTTTAGTCAAGTCTTATGCAAGTTTTTATGTTTGTTATCACTTTTCCTCAAAATCTTGCCTAGTTTTTAATCATTTGTAAGACTATAAAAGGATCATGCAGGACCATGAATAAGAGTACGACATTTTTTGTTAAAATTGGTTTATTTTTTAGAGTGATTCTCATTTTGTTCCATTGGAACACTTTGGTTGTTTGATAGGTTATATCCAACAATATAAAATCGATTTATCAAGGAAATTCTAAAATTCTTTGTGTGGACATCCACTACCTAAATAATTCAGGATCTTCTTCAATTGGTTTTGGGTGTTAATCAAGGTACTTATCATACAGTTATATCTTCTTAAGCTCAACCACCTTGTTTTAAGTTGAAACGTCTTAAATGAGACTTGTGGGCTGGGTTTAAAATACTCAAGGTACTTTCTTCATGAGTTCCTGGAAGTCAAGGATTATCCAGCCAACCCTGTAAGTGCCAATTATTGGGAGGATCGTATCAGGTGGTATTAGAACACACTTGAAGGTTTTTGGGTTCTATCTTTTTATCTTCTCACATTTTCTCAAACTTCTTAAACACTTTCTTCTCTATCTATCTTTTAAAATGGGAAATCCGAGCCAGTCCAAGGTTTTTTTAAAAAAAAAAACAAAAGAAAAGAGGCCTAGGAGAAATCAGGTCTAAACTTGGTTAATCGGCTCTCACCTAAAATCTTGCTAACTTTCTATCTATTCTTCTTTGATTTTTGGAGAAAGGATCACTGAATTTGATTGATCTGTTCCGTTTGAGCATTTTGAGAATCATTAAGAGTTAATTTTCTTGTGAAAAACACTTGAGAGCAAGAGAGAAACACTTTGTGAGAAAGTTTTCTACTAATCCGTTTGTTGATTTTTCAGGAACAACCACAAAAGAAATCGTTTGGAGAGAAATTATTTTAATCGTTTTCTTTGTTCTTTTACAGGAAATCATGTCTAGTAATGGAGACAAGAGTGACCACCAGGACAACAATACAACAACCGGCCTGTCTAAAATCCAAATGCAAGCTTTAATGGGGGAGATGAATCTTTTGTTTATAAATGAATTTAATGAGATCCACACTCATTTGGACAGGAACCAAAAACAAGAACAGCCTCAAGAGGTGGCAAGGAGGAGGAGTAGAGCGCCAACACCAAGGGCAAGAACCGAGGCTGAAGATTACTATGAACCCGAGGTTTAATCTGCTCATGGTCGCCAAACACGGCCAAGGAGAACCAGGGAGGCTAGAGGGCGTTTTGATGAAAGCCTTGGAGGGCTAAAGCTTAAGATTCCCATTCTATGAAAAGAATGATCATGATGCTTATTTGGAATGGGAAAAAAAAATTGAACTTGTGTTTGATTGCCAAAACTTTGTAATATACACAGAAAATTGAACTTGTGTTTGATTAAAAGAAATATGCACAGAAACAGAGTATCAAGAGAATGTAGAGTAAAAAAACAAGGTGAAGGGGAGCACACACAAGATTTTAGAGTTCATGCTCATTAATGAGGTCACTGCATCTCCCCGAAAGTACAGCTCGGAACCCACTAGAAGGAGAACACACATACAAAGATACAATTGATATCATTCAGGAGCTCACTCTTTTGTATCTCTCTTATGTTCGAATGAGAAAACACAAAACAAAGCGTAACCTTATACATGTTTTTCTCTCCCTTATATGCAATGTGTATGGCTCTAAGTGTGGCTCAAATCTCTCTTTTTAATTCAAAATTAGATTACATAGAGGAGAAATCATTAAACCTAATTCACAAGAAGACAAAGTGGAGAGGTTTCTCCTTGTGGTCCTAAAAATAGCATCCAACCATAGTCAAGTTATTTTTACTATAGTTATTCTTTTCTTGACCCATGTTTGGTCTTGTAAACTTTCACATCACGTTCTCATTCCTACAAATCTCCACCTGAGAACATGATCAATTTAACCAAACAACGTGCACACACTTGAGAGAAAGAGAAAGAGATTTCCTTCTAGCTTCTTGAATTCCAGTCTTGCTTCCTGAGTATCATTACTCAGACTTGATCCTTAAACACCTTAAACCTGATCGATCCTTGTTGCATTTAACATCTTTTCAATGAAATTCAGCTATGACAATCACCTTGCTGAACCTGAGCCATCAGAACATCTTCATATCACTTCAGTTGTAAAAATCAACTTTAATACAAACATGTATTAAGCTCAAGTCGTCCATAATCACTTATGGTGCATTCAATACTTCAATATCTGATATAAGAGCTTAACAAACTCCATTAACAAGCTTAGAACACGTCCAGCTTACTACCTAAAAAACTCCATAAGCTTCACCGCTTATAACTTCTTCAATCACATAGTATCCTCTATGGCTTTTGTCTATACCATAGATCAATTGTAGTGAATGAAACCTTGATTCACTTGCTAGATTCCAGTATCTTCCAATGTGCATTGAGAACCCAAAATAAAAAGTCATGTGAATTCACTTGAATCAGATGCAGTAAACAGAACCATGTAGCCCCTAAACTGAAGCTATTTGATTCTATCTATATATAAACAATCTCATAACAGCTTACACCGCTGCAGAAACCTCATATTAACTTTACAAAAGCATATTAAAACAAACCAATTTCATAACAGAACCCTGCTCAACTTTCTTGTTAAAACACAACACACCATTAGCTTAAGCACCTGCTACTAGACATTTGACATATCTCACATCATCAAAAAATAACTTGTGATATTCCTGAGACACACCAACTCTAGAATCCTTGATGTCTCCTTTATGCTGTAACAACATTTTGATATACTTCAAACTAGTATACAGAACTCCACCAAATTGAATTGGCCCTTGCATCCTTCAGGCTTTAACTAAAACCTTCTCATTCATAAATTCTGCATTAGCATGCCTATGATATTGATGAACACTCACCTGACTGACCAGCAAGAGACTTTTCCTAAGTAGATACTTATGTATTCTCATAATGCAAATACCGCAACTCGAAAATCTTTCATTGTTGTTTTCCAAATGCAGTTGGATACTCTACATTTGCTAACACCAGCTTTGAGATAAGTTGTTTATAAGCCTATATATCCACCAACTTTCACATTTTTGTGGTGATAATCCTTAGAAAAATCCTTAGTGTCTTCTCTGAAACGTTTTAGAAATCTGCTTCTCTGAAGCGTTTTAGAAACCTGCAACTCTTCTCTAGAAAACCTGCAATTCAGTTTCATCAGATTTTAACTATGTTTGAACTAAAATCTGTTGATAACCACCTGTTTTTTGCCTTGGTTTCTTCTTTGTACACTGAACTTCCATGAATCTGATACAACACTGAGATATGCAGCCTTTTAATTCATCTTATTTCAACTAAACATCTGAGACAACCTCCAAGAACTTAGCTTCACCAGAAAATGATGGAACAACAATATTCCACCGGGAACCAGAGCCACTTGGATAAAATTTGTCTCTATAAGCTCAGCTTCAATTTTCAGAACTCAAACCAATCTCCCCTATAACTTTGATCCACCTTACGTTCTCTTGTATCAGAATAAGTTGTCATGGCTTCTTTCTTAAGAAAGTGTATCAGAACCTATGATACATCTCCTTTATTCATGCATCCACCTCAACTAATCCATATGCAATTAGAAAACCACCAAAAACATTTCTTTTAAATTTAGTATTGTCTCTTAGAGCATTCATCAAACTATAATACTGTAACCACTTATGTCGATACACCATCAAACCATTTCCCCATCACAAAGATCACAACCATATCTTTTCTTGTAACTAATATGCAGCATATACTTATCTTGTACCACTTTTAAACCAAACAGAACACACCACTTAACACTCATAGCTAGGAAGACTTTCAACACAACACCATAGTATATCATGTTGCATAATAACATTATGAGACATTCCTCATGAAAAATGACGGGTATAATGCCTTAAGCTTCTAGACTACCGGGATCTTCTTCAATGCATGAAGATCTGATTCAAATACAAGATACCCTCTGTGAAAGCATTGCTCCACCTGAGACCAGAACTCTGAGTTCTAATGGATTCATTCTAACAGAATCTATATGTATTAGACTCAACACAAATCTGCACAAAACCATGAATCTTTGCTAGTGTCATATTGTCAAGAAGTTTCACTTCTTGAAACAAGACTTAAACACTTCCCAGCATACACTCAGGCTCACAAAGCACAAACTTCATTGCATTTACTTTGAAAAAGTAGCAATAAAGTTGTGTTACTTCTTCTGATTTCACATAACATTTTTAGACTGCAAGACGAGTACAAACCCATTGAATTCTCTCTGAAAATAACAATCTTGTAGTTTCACATTCTCCTAATGACCAGCCAACCGTAGACTCTCACATTACCAAGAACTGATAGCTAACCCACAGAGATAAAACCTGTAGCAAAAAATGTAAGTTTGAGAACTTGAGGACTGAAGATTGGATGGGATTCAACCAGCTAATATGAAGCAAGTTCGAGTGTGATGTGGCAAGTTACAATATGATGATTGGATTATGGTGAATCAAGACTTGGAAGGTCAGAGATTCCCTAGGTTAGTAACCGAGTACTTACGAGAGCGTGGGATGAGAGAGCCAGGTTGGTGAACAAGAAGATTGTGAGCAGAGTGCTTAGTTTGGTGAGTGAACACAAAAAGATTGTGTGGCTGTTGCCACATGGGGTTTTTGGGTAGATTAGGATAAGTCAGTCTCGATCATTGTCAAGATCGTGTAAAACTAACTAAACAGATTGTGTAATTTGTTTAAGAAATCTTAATAAAAGCTATGAGTGGTTTCTCATAAAGTGCTGTTATTATTTGGTATCTGGTTGTTCTCGGTTTTACAATTGATATCAGAGTGGTCAACCTTCGAGACTGATGTGTCTTTTTCAGGTTGAGATCCTGGAGAGAACATGGACACCAAAGAGATCATTGTTGTTCACAAATCCATCATGCTTGATGAAGGAAATTTCGGCCATTGGAAGGATCAAATTAGACATGTCATTTGTGCCATCAATAGACCTGTATGGGCAGCGGTTGTTCATGGCTGGGAAGAACCTGTTGTGATTATGGAAGATAAGCCAAGAGTTCCGAAGCCTCTCAATACTTGGACCGAAGAGGAATGGAATGCCTCCAAGTATAACTCAAGATCTATATCCACTATCATGTTAGCAGTAGATACAGATATCTTTAAGATTATTCAAGGATGTGAATCAGCTAAGGAGGCCTGAGACACTCTTGTTAATCATTTTGAAGGTGATGCTAGTGTAAAGCGAACTCGTCTGGATCTGCTTGCGTCTCAATTTGAGAATCTAAGAATGGGACAAGACGAATCGATTAGGAGCTTTATGGCTT
Source organism: Iljinskaea planisiliqua (assembly GCA_900108845.1). Taxonomy (NCBI): domain Eukaryota; kingdom Viridiplantae; phylum Streptophyta; class Magnoliopsida; order Brassicales; family Brassicaceae; genus Iljinskaea; species Iljinskaea planisiliqua. Next base: position 11,935,012 of record FNXX01000002.1, on the reverse strand, counting down.
AACTGAGCACATTAGCTAACGAAGCAGAAGTTCTTGGCAAGAAGTATCATGACAAAAAAAAACTGGTTAAAAAGTTGATCAGATGATTACCTGGTAAATTCTCGGCTCAAAAGGCTATTCTGCAATGTTCTATGAACACTGATGATATGAAATTCGACAATCTGTGTGGAATGCTCAAGGCACAAGAGACGGAGGTCAATCAGGGACAGAGCCAGGGCCAATCGAAGCAAGGACAGGCTATCGCTTTTACCGTGAATCATGATACTGAGCAGGTAAGTAAATTGGAAGAAAAACTCAATCTAATGGCACGCAACTTCAACAAGATGGTCAAGAGAGTTGAAAAATGTCACAACAAGACATTCGACCGCAATCAGAGGTCTGATTCAGAATGATTCACTTACAGATTGGCAAGGACAGATGGTGAGCACTCATCTAGGAAAAGGGATATGAAATGTCATGAATGTGAAGGTATCAGACACTTCTGAAACGAAGCTTAAATGCAGCGAGTGCAAAGGTTTTGGTCATACCCGGGTTGAGTGTCCTAGAGTGATCAAAGGGAACAAAAAATATCTCATTTGTTTCAGTGATTCTGAGTCTGACAGTGAGACAGAAGAAGGAGAGTAGATGCTCAACTTTGTGGTTTATGTTGCTGAACAAAATGAGGAACAAGTGACAACCGTAAATGACTCCAGGTTCAAGTCTGAAGAAGATGAAGTTGATGTCAAGATTGAATTCAGAAACCTATATGAGAATTGGGTCAAAATGAATCATGAGAATCTGCAGCTGATTAAGGTTAGGGCCATGCTTAAGCACAAGTCAACATCCTACATCTTGATCAAATCTCTCCATTAGATGACAGTGAGAAGCCTCTCGAATCTGCAATATCTTAGGAAGAAGTTGTCTATACTACTATTCTGCAAGAACTATCAGATGACAGTGAGAAGCCTCTCTTTCCCACTCATCATCCATGGCATGTCTACGATTCAGCTCCTCATTCACACAACCTTCCAATCTTGTTACTCTACTTTCCACTTTCTTAAACTTCGTTTTCAAAACACGGTGCCTCTTTCCCATGCCATCAAGCCTCTCCCATGCCATCAACCTTCACATTTATTTCCTTACACCTTTCTTCCATCATTTTCAACATCCTCTATTCAAACTCTTTCAAAGCACTCTCAAAATCTTGATTGCAGGCTGCTTCCACATTTCCAATTACCGGCTGATCTTTCTTGTTAGGGAATTCCCGAGAACCCAAATCCCTCTCATACAGCTCTTCCCAAAATATCGTCTTCTGCTTGACTGTTAAATGCTAATTCCAGGTGCCACAAATTCCCTCTTTAGCTTCATCATCTGAATCATCTCTTATGATTCGCGCCATCATAACTTCCTCATCCACTATACTTCGAATGTCCTGTCAATTTAAAGAATGCATATTAGAATAAAATAAGTGCCAAATTTGTATCTTAGTTATAATAAAAAATAATCATAAATCATAAACCAAACCTTAGTACTTCCAAGCGCATCATATATCTCTTCTAGTGGATAACCTTTCATACCACTAGTTTTAAACTTCTGCTTGCACATTCTAGGACACTCCTTCTCACAGCCATCTAGAAGAGATAAATGCCAGAACTACAAAACTAGTTATGAACAATAGAGTTACAATATGTCAAATTTTCAATCATAAATCATAAACCAAATCATAAACATATAATTACCTCCAAAGGAATTATGAATACAGAAAAAATGTATGTCCTTTTCGTAGAGCCTTGCATAAGCCTATTCATGTGATGGATCTCCTTGATAGCATCATCAAAAGTCAATCTCCTCCAATGAAAGAATTTGCACACCTCTAGATCATCCACAATCCTCAGTAGAAAAGGATCTATGGGTCAATCAGTCTTTACCACACCTCTGATATAAGTGCATAAGAAATATATAACCTCCATCTTCAAGCGATCTCCACAAGCCTTCATTGATAGAAGCTTCTGTTTCACATCTTCAACTTTCATCTTCTTCATCTTCTTGAAATCTCTTCCCTCAAACTTATTGCTACTCAACTTCTTATAGTGTTGTGGATATTCTGTGCAGTCTAATCCACAAATGACAGCATGCTCTCTCAAGGAATAATGGATGGGGACTCCATTCACAACAAACCACATTGTAGATCTTCCCTCAGTACTAACTGTCCGAAGTAGCAGCATCCACATACCCATCAGCTTATGGTTTGGTTCTTTGGCCATGTGGAAGAAGTGGTGAAATTGAGGGTGACTTTTGAACCACTCCAATTCTGTTTTAAACTCATCTGACTCAAACAGCTCCACCGTTTTGCTCTCACAACACCTCATCTGTATCTTGCATTACTTCGTATATTCAGAGTTGTTGAAAAAAAACTCGAGAGGTTGCATTGGTCTGCTAACATATAATCCAAACACATTTTCAAATATTAGTTAAACCAAGTCATTACCAGTTGTTCACAACTATGGTAGTTATCCTCAGTCGAACTAGTAATACACTATTATGCTAGTTTTCCTAGTCAGACTAGTAATACACTACTATGATAGTTCTCCTAGTCGAACTAGTAATACACTACTATGCTAGTTTCCCTATTCCTAAGTATTATTAGTCGTTTACAAGTTTCTTATTACTCTAACTCAAACTAGTAGTTCATAATACTACCACACATCCTAATTTTGCGATTTTAAAA